>OX352291.1:38033975-38633975 GCA_947086415.1 Pammene aurita
GCTGCATACAAATTTGTCACGAAAAGTTTGTATTTTAATCTTCTATTTAGTAACCCTCACAACAAATGCATGTTTTTTCTCACATGCATGCTTTCTAATTTATTCGATGGAGCTGAAATGAATGAGAAATCATTAGTAATAAACCATTAGATTACCTACTAGTGACTAGGTATCTAAACTGTACAGACAAGAATGGCGATAAGTCCTCTAGCTAGCTCCCGTAGCTATTCAATATTCATTTATATCATACAAAGTGAAATTATTGTAAGCTTATAGTGTTACTGTAAAGCGCCAGTGAAGTCGCGGGGACAGATGACTACTAGTGTCAAAGTATACTTACTGCAGTTATGGCATCATAAATATTTGAAATGCAGGTTTGGGCGACAATTTCGCCACAAATTTCCGAAATTTTATCGTTGTTTACCATCTCGGTAATTTTCGAAAAATGGGCTGCCTGGAAATATTTTAGGCTTTTTGTGTTGTGTTGGTCATGCCGGAGGTCGTTTTACACCGGAATAACACAACGTCATTTCGAAATGAGTTGAAGGACAGCTTGACACTGAGTCTTAAAACATGTTCATCCGCACGATGATTCTAGTCAGTTTGTGTGCTGCTGTGTGTCTATAGTTCACGCACGGTCCCTTATAGCAAGGACCCTAAATTGCTCAACAATCGCGGAGCGTGATTGATGGTACATGCAACTTTTCGTAAATATTTTTCAAGAATTTAGTCGTCAAATTCGTTTTGCCTGCTTTGCTTCAGTACAGTACAACTCATTCCTGGTAAACGGTAAGCCTGTAAATACTGTGGCTATACATTACCATATAAATACAATAGGTAGTGACCCTACCAACATATCAATATTATACTTAGGTAGATCGAAGTAATACTCGCAGCAATACTATGTGTAACACTTAAAGTATTCCACATTTTCTTTGCGGATTCGAACTTATTATTTTTGTACTATTATTGGAATCATTCCCACACTTAGGAACACAACCATTTCATTTCTTGTTTTTGATATACTGTTGAAATATACTGTTTATTAATTATAACATTCAAATCGCAACAAACAAACGATTTAAATTTAACTGAAAAAATTGAGATTTATGTTATGACAATGATCACTTTGACAATTACGTGAGTGACGGATAAGAACTATGGTTCAGTAACTTTTTTTTATCGATTTTTCGATGACATTACATATTCAGCCACAGGAAAGGTCAAACTAAGGTCATTCGTATATTTATGGAAATATCTGCAATCATTGATTAATATATAGTAGCAAATGTCGGAAACTGCTTGAAAACCTTATATCTCGAAATGGTTTCCGAAATAATCCTTTTAAAAAAAATTAACAATCCTATTTCCTCTTTCATAGAGGTATGTGAAAGAGAGAGGTATGAAAGAGGTTTACTATATGTAAGTAGCCTACCTATACAAACTCTGGTTATTTTGAGGTATACTTACATCATAAAGCTCTATAAATGGAGTACGCTTCGCCTCATCTTTCCAAACAAAAAAGTCTGCCAAAATCTGAGGGGGGCGAGGTAGCACGCATGTGAAGTTTTCAATTCAAAGGTACATCATTGTCGGTTGTTAATACAGTTTATTTCTAAATGATTTTTTATGGCAGCAACGCTTTATTGACAACCGACAAAGATGTACCTTTGACTTGAAAACATCAAACATATTTGACATATTCTTTTTATACTTCATAACACTAAATGGAGCAATAGATAGTCGACTGTACAAATGTTAACATATGGTTCATTATTGGATGCAGTCATTGGAAATGTCAAACAAAAAAGCCAAGGATCATTTTTGATTGTATTTTCAAACAAAATATACAAGACAGCAATCCTTAAGCGCGTTAAATATGGAGAAGTGTCAAACGTCAAATAGTTACTGCCCGTCAGAAAGAAAACGATTGTCTTTGAATCGATTCTGTAAACGAAGCTTGATTTTCGATTTAGGTTAAATCTTTTATTACGAAAGTAATGATAAATAAAGTTAAACTGTACTTACATCTGAAATGGTATTTCATCTTTTTGTAAACTAGACGAAATATAACATTTTTTACATCCAAAAACAGCGCTTAAGGGCATTTTCACGGAGCTTGTTATCCATTGACAGCGATGACGAAAATGCGTGACATCGATTATTGAAATAGTTTTTATAGATGTACTAGATTTTCCGCCAATACTTTTGACAGAGGGGAAATGATACTCAGGGCCTCTCCTGGTTTAGAACTCTCTGACTTACATTAATTGTAGAACCAAAACCAAACCAAAATGCCATTGCTAAATCCAGGGTAAAGCACATGTCGATTTGAAAAAGAAAAGGAAATAATTCTAAATCGCAATTTTTGTATACAATGAATATTTGTAGGTATGGAAATTTTAATAGCTCCCTGCCGGGTGTTGTGCAACTGGCCCTTAGTTTTAGACAGGTAGGATAGGCTTAGTTTAATGTAATCGCATAAGTATGCATCTTGTGTACATTTTCATTTCATATTTTGAGTCCGAGTTATGGTCTTATCACGGGGGTATATACCCCCATATATGAGACTAAAATATACCATATGGTATATTTTTGAAAAAGTAGGTAGTGCGTGTGGGTAAATGCATTTAGGCATTTTTTACAATAAATAGTTACACTACTTGGATAACGAATTAAGTACAATCGCTGGCACCCTGCTGTTGGAAAGTTGCCCATCGTACTAAAAATACATACATAAGTGTAGAAGTATTCACAATATTCAAAAGTTGCTGTAACCAGCAGTTACAATTTCAATTTACAGATTACTATTACAATTTAGACACAGGGGCAAAGTTAGAAGTGTATACATATGTCATAAGGCTCCTGAATGAATGTTATTGAATTGTGTGCCTCCGCTCAACAGGCTAAGTACCTACTATGAATGGTAAATTAATGAATGAAAGATTATTTATTTGAAAGCAATAAACTATGTTATAACGTTATAGATATATTTAGTATACAACCTATAGGTAGGTAGGTGGTATAGGTGGTAGGTAGGGTATACCCATCAATACCTTTTGCAATACCAAGATGTTATTTTCACCAACTAAGACGCATATTTCTATATAAACATACAATAACCAATTTGGTTTGAATCAATATAAATGGTGCTTGTAATAATAGTGCGAAGAGGAGGGACTGATATGCTGACCCTTGGCATGCCTCCCAGACTAAAATCACGCGCCAAGCCTGGTGGATCTGACAGACCCGCGAATAAAAAATGAATAGGGCTGATACCGGCACAGGGTCGTTGTTTTAAACGTAGAATATTTAATCAGTAAGTCTCTGCCGATGTAAAAGATCAAAATGTAAACAAAATTGGCATAGTATTTATATCTACCTAATACATAAATATTTGAATAAATTGTTGACATAAATCAATATAATTTTTTTCTAAATCGTACCAACATGAAGTTTTCAAGTAAAAATGAGGTCTAATTATGTAAGAATTATATCGAATATTATTAGTAACATAAATATATATTCAATGCGAAGAAAGCTAATTTTCCTACACGTAATAACCAACAAGCGCCCTGTGATAAAGTTTCTTTAAATAAATACCACTTAATATGAAAAACGATGTTCTGTCATCATCTAAATAGCCTATACACATCAGTCGTCCATTCTACAGACTTCAATTATGCTGTTCGAATAGTAATTTCCGTTTTTTTTTTGTCGGTAGATTGCTAAATGCCTTGTTATTATTTACTACTTCACTGAACTTTGATGTTTGTAAGGCATTTTACTACAAGAGTGATTCAGACTTAGTAAAATATTCTTTTTAATTATTTTTTTTAAACCAGCTTTTAACGCCGACTGTACTTTTCTTGCAAAAGTCACCTTCTTCTCAACGAGATGATTCTAATAAACCCCAACACAATGAGGTCAATGAGCTTCCATTGTTTTATCGTACAGGCTGGAATAAAAATACTGGTGATCAGTTTAAGGGAAAAATTGTATCGTATTTCGATTAAGAAAAAGTAGAGGAAATTTTTTTTGGTCGTGGGGTTTTTTTTGTATGGGACACATTGTCTCAGCCGGCCAACCCTGTAAGAGCACTTGCTAACTCTCACATTAACTTGATAATTATCTTGATATTCTTGATGATAGTTATAAATACCAAAGACGGGTTATAAAACTGATTTATTTATCTTAATAAGTGTGCACACTTAACGACTAGCGAACGTGAATAATATTATAGGAATGAAAGGTAGTTTGTACTATCGGGTTCAGAATTGCATGGCCAATTTATGAATGAATTCATTGATAAATTGACCATGCAATTTTGAACCTGATGGTACATTATTGACTAATTACGAAACATACATGTAAATGCTAAAGGTGCAAAATGAACATTATGATGCATGTAAGTCAACGGGTGCAATGTACTCGTACAAACCCTATACAAAACCAAGTTTATTTTCTCGCGCCAAATATTTTTTCTTAGTTTTTCATAATCACAATACGATACTAATTATACCCTTAAAAGGATCATTAGCTATTTTTGTTACACCTTGTAGAGTTACTATGATGACCTTCGGTCTCCATCACCAGACCAGCTCGATGGTACCAAACTATTGTATTGTCATCCAAGTTACGCAGGTAACCTAAATTTCAGCTCAATCAGACATGTTTTTATTCATAATTTGCAATTTCCATGATCTCAATATACCAACATTATAGACTGAAACAGATGTCATATACTTCAGAAAAAGGGACCAAGTCAACGGCGCCTAGCCGTATCAAATTCAGAGATTGCATAACTTGAGAAAATTCGACAAGTTCCGCCGTGACCGGGTGGTCTAGTGGTCAGGGCGTCAGCCGCGAAAGCTGAAGACACCAGTTCAAATCTGGCCTCGGACACGGAGGACTTGGTCACTTTTTCTGAAGTATAAGACATCTATTTCAGTTTATAATTTATATATATAGTGTTACTACTTAAAAAAGCAAATAAAAAAAATCAACAAAATAGTTTGATTTGCTTAAAAATTATAGTACATTACTGCAGAGACCAGTAAGTAAGCTTTCCTGGCTGAGTATTTAGTAGCCGTCCGAGTCGAAGACGAGGACGGCTACAATACGAAGCCAGGTAAGCTGATTACGGTCGAAGCATGTATAGTGCTTTTCTCAAACATGTAAGGAAATAAAATTACTTGTTTAGTGCTTCAGTTACTGGCTGAGTGATTTAATGTTGTATGAAAATCCTTTACGTACGTCGCGCTGAACCTGCCTTGGAATAGAGTCCCTACTGGTCTCTAATTACTAACGTAACAGGAACATTTCCGAGCATGTTTGAGAAAATATACTTACCTACAAATAAATCAATAATCATATCTTAAATGAATCATATCGGAAGGTTAATTATGAATAAGGTCTCTTGACTTATTAATAATTATAACCAAGCCGATGTAAATATGTAGGTGGTATTGTACCGATAATTACGAGGAAATAAAGCAGAAGACTACTTTTGTATCTTCACGTAACAAACGTGAAACATTTATTGAATTTAAGTGAGTAAAATTGATATAAACGGAGCAAAGTTACCTTGGAGTTTACAAAGTTATAGTAAATGCACCAAAGTGAGTTTTCACGGCGTGGCGCCGCGTCGCTCGCTAACCACCAGTAATTACTATTTTCCGACCATCTTACACTATTTGGTTTCATTTTATAGATTGGAAAAGGAAAATCCTAGGAACTATTGATTAAGACTGGATCTTTAGCCCATATATTATTATAATATATGTAAAGATTGAGGGTGGGTTGCACCAAACCGCCTGTAAAAGTAAGCCAAATGTTACGCTAATCGGAGCTACTTAACGATTGCTAACATAAATGGGTTGCACCAAGTGCAAAATAACACAACGTAAGAGTTAAGCGGGATGCATAAAGCTCTATAAATGGAGTACGCTTCGCCTCATCTTTCCAAACAAAAAAGTCTGCCAAAATCTGAGGGGGGCGAGGTAGCACGCATGTGAAGTTTTCAATTCAAAGGTACATCATTGTCGGTTGTTAATACAGTTTATTTCTAAATGATTTTTTATGGCAGCAACGCTTTATTGACAACCGACAAAGATGTACCTTTGACTTGAAAACATCAAACATATTTGACATATTCTTTTTATACTTCATAACACTAAATGGAGCAATAGATAGTCGACTGTACAAATGTTAACATATGGTTCATTATTGGATGCAGTCATTGGAAATGTCAAACAAAAAAGCCAAGGATCATTTTTGATTGTATTTTCAAACAAAATATACAAGACAGCAATCCTTAAGCGCGTTAAATATGGAGAAGTGTCAAACGTCAAATAGTTACTGCCCGTCAGAAAGAAAACGATTGTCTTTGAATCGATTCTGTAAACGAAGCTTGATTTTCGATTTAGGTTAAATCTTTTATTACGAAAGTAATGATAAATAAAGTTAAACTGTACTTACATCTGAAATGGTATTTCATCTTTTTGTAAACTAGACGAAATATAACATTTTTTACATCCAAAAACAGCGCTTAAGGGCATTTTCACGGAGCTTGTTATCCATTGACAGCGATGACGAAAATGCGTGACATCGATTATTGAAATAGTTTTTATAGATGTACTAGATTTTCCGCCAATACTTTTGACAGAGGGGAAATGATACTCAGGGCCTCTCCTGGTTTAGAACTCTCTGGCGGGATGCCACTGTCTAAACGCATTTCTACTCACATTTTTATGGTAGAATATTTATTCAATATGGCAACACAACCATAAATGCCAAACTAAACTTGTCAAAATCGTCACACGAAGAAAAAAATCTAAAGAAAGGAGCGCGAACTAAACTTAACTTTGCACTCTGCTCTGCAGCTTGAAAATCAAGAATATACAAACATTTAGCCATTCCTGAACATGTTTATTACTCAATCAAAAAGTGGGCTATCCATTGCGCCTTACGAGGAAATTTTTTCAAAGGATAATGCAACTTGTGCTGAGAGTGGAGTTTAAAGCGAAAGCCAGAATAGTCGGCTGGTGTATTGTGCATTATATTATAGTGAGTAAATCATCCTGCTAGTTTATTACTACTTACAGAACCCTAAACAAGTAAAACCGTTGCTGGAAGCACCAAATGGCGAGAAGGAGCCCAATCGCAAAACAAAGGCATCACTAGTTTTAACTCTTGAAAATTCGTAAAAATAGGGTACTGAATCCCTCCAACCTGGTTGATTATGGCTGGCACTGTAACCAACGTCCTAAATATTGAACTTATACATGTACTTACTTATTAAATGAGTGTTCTAAAGTATCTTAACGGCCTCCTAGCCCAGTCGGTAGTGACACTGCCTACGAAGCAGGGAGTCCCGGGTTCGAATCCTGGTAAGGGCATTTATTTGTGTCTTTATCACAGATATTTGTACCTGAGTTATGGATGTTTTCTATGTATTTAAGTATTTATCAATATCTATCTATTATATATATCGTCGTCTAGTACCCACAACACAAGCCTTATTGAGCTTACTGTGGGACTAGGTCGGTTTGTGTAAGATTGTCCTATAATATTTATTTATTTATAATATTTATCTTTGTTAACAAATGATGAGTAGCACATATGTTACACTAATGAATAATGATACACAATGTTTTTTTATTTCAGGTTTGAATTTACCTTTGGCATTGAAGACAAGATGAAATCGAGGCTTGTTATGCTACTCAGTGCCTAACTCCAGGATGTTTGAAAGTAAAAATGCAGTGATTTCAAGAAATTGGTAGAATCTCAATGTAAAAATAAAGTATAATTATACTAACCTAATCAACCAGTATTTTAATTTTGATAATAAAATACATAATTATATTTATTTAGTTACCTTATTTTTGTTTTATTTATTATTCAAACACTGGCATAGGTTTCCTTTGTAGATGGAAGCAAGATCCTCCCCCCTCCAAACATATTTCTACTGCAAATATTATTCACCAGTTTTCTAGCACTTGGCATAAATAATCAATGAAACTTGACACTTGAAGTATTTTAAGTCAGATCAATCAGTTCTTAGATAGTTTGAAGCGGACCCTTGGCCAAAGTGAGCCAGCTTATTGATCGGACAAAAAACTTCATATACTGAACCACAGATCTTTGATAATGGTTATTAACAATACTCTACTCTTGATACATGTTACAAATATTATTCAGGTAAAAGTGACCATAAAACAGTGTGGCTAGGATTCCAAAAATGTTTTCTTATCACTTGTATCTTAATAATCATAATCATTTATTTCTTTGTAATGATATATGTTTACAAGTCATACAACAGCCATGTAGGTAGGTACCTAGTTACTATTATGTTTTATTTGTAAATAGGTACCTATGCTGGTTGGGAAAGATATATGATAAAGAGAGACCTTTATTATTTATTACTAATAAATTCATAGTAAAATCATAACTTTACACATATTTTATAATTGATTTTGAGCACTGATGATAGGACTAGGACTAATCAAAAATGCATGCATACATACATCATCTTAGGAAGCTTTTTCCCTTATAGAAATGTAAGTATGAAAATATATCTACTTTTTATACTTACAAAATGAAATGCATGTACTTATTTTGCGTACAGTCACCGGCAATAGTATCTTCCTACATGAACTGTACAGTGAGTACAATTTGGATTAAAAAAAGCATGTTCATAATAATGTCCGATTTAAAATATACTAATGGGGAAGGTATCTGTCAAAAGTCAGGAGGTGCCAGCATAAGTAGGCACCTACCACTAGTTTTGTTGAATGAGATTTGGCTTAAAGGGCTAAAATTAATGCCAGTAAATTCCAAATAAAACAAGAATTTGACACTATTGGTAGGACTGAGACTACAACCTATGCCGGCACCATCTGTAAACACTTGATTGGTCATAATCCTGATTGCAGCGACGAGCAGCAAATGGTAGGTAACAATTGCCATAGAAGAGCGACACACATGAAGTCAAATTAGTTGTCAGTAGATAGTTTATTTATTTATATGGGTTTAATGTTTCAATAGATCTGTAAAATCTTTGTGTTTATTTCACAAATTAAACTGAAATACAGTGTAAGCTCTTTATCAACACTCAAGGGACCGGACATTTTGTGACATTATCACAAGTTGTCATTAAATAGAGGCCTACTGTGCTTGTTTTAAGGCAAATAATGAAATCAAATAAAAAACAAGAATTATATGAATTACTATAATGAATTTTCATACACATTTGAATTTGTGGATACCTAACCATTGTTGAACAATTTTTTTATTGTCCCACAACACATGACACTCTTATTTACTTGATTGTAAATTCCGCATCACACTTTATTTACATGTACTGTTCTGAACATTGTTTAGTTAGGTGTCGAGGCTCGATTTCTGTAGGACATTGGCGATAAATGTTTGGTGGTATAACTTCATGCCCTTATTAAAAGCATTAAAGAAACCTCTCTGATCATCTGGCATCTTTTGAATCGTATGACTTGCTCCCATCAAGTCCCGTTCGTGGGCTGTTCTACCGTGTCATAAAACTTGTTTTTCTTCTTGACCTGGTCATTCCACCGCGTCGGAGGTTTACGTTCCCTTTTGTCTTCTACCTTGCAGTATTCAAGTCAACCGTTGTTTCCAAAGGTTTGGTCTTCATTGACAAAAACAGAGTGGTTTTTTAATGGTTGTCATGATTCTGGTCCTGCTCATTCTACGGCTGTCGGCTTTCATGACAATGACTGTAGGTTCTGGTATGTTTGTGATACATAACAGAAGTCTGTACTATTTCAACCTGAAGTCACTCGGCACTCGATTTTAACTAAATAACGCACTTTTTACAAAGAATTTTATGTACTTATTATTTAATACCGTTATCTGATCTAAAAATTATGAATAAAACCAAACGTCAATCGTATACGCCTTTTTACGTTCAGATACTCGCATATATTTATTACTGCAAACAATATTTTAATATTTTTCATCAAATATCACTGTCTTTTTGTCTAATAATGCATTTATCCTTGAAATACGAGACATTTTTGCAAACTGTCAGCCATATTTAAACGTAGATTTGAGTTAACCAGTGCTCGATGGCTGGTTAAGGTTAACGTAACTTTCTGACTGCTAAAGTGCATGGTGCAACGGAAAAACGGACTTGACGTCTACTGTAACCATGATGAGTTCGTTAAGTGTGCGTGGTGCAACCCGCCCTGAAAGTGTGATGCTTAAGCGCCCCGAATTTTCCCTAATCAAAGGCTTTTTTTACGAATTGACTACTTACTATATGGATGGTACAAGGACGATAAAAATCTCTATGTTACAAAAGTGTCCGTCAGAAGGCGATAAACTGATGGCGCCACAATGATATTAAATTTGATTAAATAAATTATGATACAAAAAAATTAAATCGATACATATTTACAAAATAATATAACTAGCGCCACCCGGAGATGTTTGGAACTATTGTTTATAAGAGAGACCGATCCTCCTTGTACCATCCATAACTTACTACGTGCTTTTTGAAGTTCACTAGCGCGTTCCAATATGCTTTTAATGAAAATAATATAATATATTTATACGCTCGTTAAAGTAATATAATAGTAAAACAAAATATTAAATAAATATAAGATGGGTCTAACGCGAATTAAATTTATTTAGGTGGTTATCGCATGCGGCACCGGTGTGTGAGCGAGACAGCGCTCTGTATATGTATAGCACTGTCTCGTTCACCGGAGCGGGACGCGGCGCCAATGTAAAAGCCACCTGAGTTCCGACGTTTCGACACAGGTTAGTTTAGCGGACAAATGTTATAACGTTTAAATGTTACAGTAAAACACAAGTCATTTAACGTAAAACGGAACATTTTTAGGAGTAAATTAAATTGCATTTCGTTTGGGACTTGCAGCTCAGGTTAATTGAACGCGTTACTGTCAAGTGTTAAGTGGGATCTATCACCTCTAAGTGAGATTCGATCGAATAACAACGTTGCAGTAATTGCCCTAAAATAACATTTTGCTCGTACATTGTTAATAGCTGAAGAATTTTTAACGTATTTTTTTTTTAATATGTTTCAGGTAATATTTTTTGGCATAAGCCAAGAATATTACTGATTAGGTTTATGAAGACCTGAACTTAATTTAAATTAAACATGAATAACGACCTGTCAAAACCACTCCATTTTCCGCATTAAAATCAGGAAATAAAAATATCCCAGTCGCTTATCCAGATTGAAGTTTGAGGTCCTCGATTCAATTGAGCTGCTAATAAAGTTAAGCTTCAAAGCTCCCGACTACCAACTATAAAGCTCGCACACATGCAAGTACGTCCGTGTAATACGCGCAGCCTTCGCCGGTGCAATGTAACTATGCAGCGTGTATATTGCGTGGCACGTGTACTATCAGGACCATCCCGCTAGCTCCCGCCTGCTATGATCGCCTGGTACCTAGGCAGCTTTTATAAACTATCACAAAACTTTGATTTCTCAACACGAAGTTTGCAATTTACAACTAAAGCTAAAGTTTCACTTAAAAGTTACGCAATTAAATTATTTTTACTAAAATATTGTCTGTGTTAAAAATAGACATAAGGTTTATTAATATGAGGGATACAACGACATCAATTAACAACACAGAATAACCAAGCTTAAACGTACTCGTAGCTGCGGTTCTACGAGCTACGCCGTAGCAGCTTGCAATACGTACAATTGTTGCTGCCAGTCGCAAAATTACATAACATAACAAAACACAAATCGACGAAGCACTTTCTTTCTTCTAATAATTAATATGTTCTGTGTTGTAAGCGTGAGAGTGAGTCATATACGATTTCAATTTTTTGCGACGAATTAAATTGTTCACAATAACAATCACGTTGTATCCTGCTACCTGACGAAAATATGATAGGCTAAAATGGTACAAATGTGGACAGGACGTTCAAATTTTGATCATTCCCTCATCGAGCACTACTTTTGCAGTACTCTCGATCAGCCCGCTCGGTTGAATTGCAAGGAATGATGTATGGGACATTGGGACTCAACAAGAGTGATATCCAGAGAGGAAAATGCGTTGCAACAGATGTCCCATTACTATGCCATGTCACTCGTGGCTCGGACACTAAAACTGAAAGAAGAATTTCCACATTTGATTACTACTATGTAAATGCGTAGAAATGGTTTGTGAAAAACAGCTGGTTTGATAATTTTCTTATTTATATGCCTATATTGTATAATACCTGATATTTAATTTGCCGAATAATCGGTGAACATACATAAAATAAAATAAAATAGCAAAAAAAAACAAAGATCCCGACGAATTGATAACCTCCTCCTTCGAAATCTTGAAGTCGGTTGAAAAAGGACGTTCTTTCGTAAATTGTAAGTAATTACGCCAAAAATAGTTAAACCATAGTTTTTTTGCGCTATTATTATAAGCTTCTATTTAACTTGCCGTGTTAGTTTTGTATTCCTGATATTTGGCTCCAATTTTTCATAGTATTACTTATAAGTAAGACACACTGATCTTTTGATTTCGAAGGAAGATAAATAAACATATATTATAGGACAATCTTACACAAATCGACCTAGACCCACAGTAAGCTCAATAAGGCTTGTGTTGTGGGTACTAGACGACGATATATATATATAATAATAATAATAAATAATAATAAATACTCTTTATTGCACACCTCATACAGTTACAAGCACAAATTTTACAATTAGATAAATTTAGGTAGAGGTAACAACAGGCGGATAGATATATATAGATATATATATAGATATAATATATAATATATAGATATACATAGAAAACATCCATAACTCAGGTACAAATATCTGTGATAAACACACAAATAATGCCCGGACCAGGATTCGAACCCGGGACCTCCTGCTTCGATGGCCGTACTAATTCTGTTACAAAACATTAAACCTCCTCTAGTTGGTTAGGCGACGTTAAAATTGTTTAAAAAAATTGTTATTCTCTTAAAAATTAACAATGCCCGATTTTTAACCCGCACAGCGGTATATTGAGATTTATATTTATTCGCCTATTGGAATTGAGTTGAGTAGAAATGCATTCCTTCCGTGTGTTCCATTCCATACTATAATATAAAACTACTAGTAATTTGATAGGTCTCATTTCACCGCCGACGGAACGTTGTGCATACAAACGAATGTTTTTCGGTAAAAGTTAGGTGATGCACCAGCCATAGTTCTTTCATAGGTCTTAACTCACTGTTCACTTCAATCATTAGGTATATTTTCGTCAAAGGTTTTTTTAATAGCCTATATCGTGTCCCACTGCTGGGCAAAGGCCTCCCCTATTTTGCGCCACTCGTCACGGCTCAGTGCTCTCAAAGGTTTCTTAATATTTAATTAGTCTGGTTTCATTTCATTAATTACTTATATTTTCCAAGCCAAACCGGTTTACGGCTTCTAAATACTATCTGGACATATTTCTACTTAAATAGGAAAACAACGAGCCCTTGAACGAGGCATGTTTACTGTGACAAGCGGCTTACAAACAATACATACTTACACTGGACTTACAGTTGCCGAGTATTTTCTCACTATTGTCAGGGCTAAACAAACTGTACCGCACAATATTTCAACTAAACACTGAACTCGTATATAGTGCCATGACAGGTTATTTTACGTAGTACTTACCTACCTAGAGAAATCCTAATATTTAGGTTTTAATTGCTAATTACCTACTATCTAATGTAACTGCATAATAAAAACCGGCCAAGTGCGTGTCGGACCACGCATAGGAGGGTTCCGTACCTTCAATGTAATAAGAACCAAACTAATACCAAAAGGTCGTATCTGATGCCTATGGAAGAAGTTTTTTGGAGATAACTCAAAAATGGCTGAACCGATAATGTTTAAAATAATTTTTATAGAAAGTATATGATAAGGCACATCGCCTCAAATTTTTTCATATTTTTTGGACTTACGGTTCAAAAGTTACAGGGGGGGGACACAATTTTTCTGACTTTCGAAGCGATTATTTTAGAAAATATTCACTTACTCACAAAATCGTCAAAGAAACCTCAATGTTATTTTGAAAGACCTATCGATTAATGTGTCACATGTTGATATTTGGTTAAAAAACATTTTTTGAAATTTAGTTACATCTATGGAGCTCCCCCCTAAAAATATTTTTTTTTCAAATTTAACTCCATAACTAAGTAGCAGCATACAAAATACACGTTATGTGTAAATTTTATTCAGATATATAGTTTCCGAGTAAAATGGCTGTGACATACGGACGGACAGACAGACAGACAGACATGACGAATCCATAAGGGTTTCGTTTTTTGCCATTTGGCTACGGAACCCTAAAAAAAATGTGCCCCCCCCCCTCTAACTTTTGAACCATAAGTTTTAAAAATAAGAAAATAATCTTAAAAGTGGAACTTTGAAAATTATTTTGAACTTGATAGGTTGAATAGTTTTTGAAAAAAAATTACAAAATAATTTCTGAACTAAGTTTGTAATTTAAGCATATAAGCAGGTGTTTATTGTACCTGTAATTTTTACAAAATCACAATGAAATGACGCGCTTTCAAATAAAGTTTTGAAAAAATTACAAAATAATTTCTGAACCAAGTTTGTAATTTAACCGTATAAGCAGGTGTTTATTGTACCTGTAATTTTTACGAAATCACAATGAAATGACGTGCTTTCAAGTAACCCAACCATGGGCCCTTTTTTTTAACTCTTAAGTGGGGACACTTACTGTGACGGACGGAAAACTACGGAACCCTACACTGAGCGTGGCCCGACACGCTCTTGGCTGTTTTTTTAGTATTTGTTGTTATAGCGGCAACATGAACAACATTATCTGTGAAAATTTCAACTGTCTAACTATCACGGTTCATGAGATACCCCCTGGTGACAGTTTTTTTTATATATATAGCCTATGTTATGTCCCACTGATGGGCAAAGGCCTCCTCTCTCTTCCGCCACTCGTCACGGCCTGGTGCATGTTCCCGCCAGTCGCTACAAAAGGCATCCAGGTCGTCCCGCCATCTCTTTTACGGTCTGCTCTGGTGACAGATAAAAACGGCAAAAAAAAATCATGTCTGTTGTATGGGAGCCCCTTTAAATATTTATTTTGTTCCGTTTTTTAGTATATTTTGTTATAACGGCAATAGAAATACATCATCTGTAAAAAAATTAACTGTCTAACTATTACGGTTTATGAGATACAGCCTGGTGACAGACGGACAGCGGAGTCTTAGTAATAGGGTCCCGTTTTTACCCTTTGGGTACGGAACCCTAAAAATACTCTATTTATATTTTAAAGACGTATCCAATAGTCATTTTCATTTCAAACCCGATAAAAATGTGCCCAATAATGTAATTATACAAAAACAAACAGTATCTCCAAACAGTGGCGATTATTGTTGGTGCCAGTAGTACGTACGTTACTGAGTCAGTGATGAAACTGATGAAGGTGTAGGTGTAATCGGCTAAAAAAATTGTTACAAGGCCTTACAGTTACTAAGATCACGTTTGCTTTGACCTTTTTGAGCTACGCGACAAGGCAGACTTTTGAAAATTGGGGTAATTGGCAAACCGGGGAACAGGATAAAATTAGGTTTTGTCAAAAGATTACGTGAATTTGCGTTCCCTATTGATAAACAACAAATATTATAAGTCGTAAGTAATGACCCTTGTTTATTTATAAAATATGACTTGTAAACGGAAAAAAATAGGTACTACTTTAGTAGTACGAGTATAACTATTATTATCCATATAAAACCGTGCTTTTATTTTATATAAATATTACTAAAAGTAACGAATATTTCCTTTTGTTTTCGTTTATTTAAACAATGGTGATCTACTGAACAAGGCCGTAAGTGCTCAGTCAGGCGGGTAACCGCTCAGATGAGACTCATGAGACAAGACGCCACGCGTTACCGGGCTCAATCCGATCATCATAATAACGCACAACGTATAATTTACACGCTTCACGTGACTTTGAATTTATTAACATGATATAAATAGGCAAAGCAAGGTAAATTATTCAGTAAAGTTTCCTACATTCAAGAGCAGTGGAAATGACTACATTTTATAAGTTAAAATGTAATAAAAACCCCCGGCCATAATGAGTGAGCCGTCAAAAACTCTGGAGCTGTAATTTAGGTCATGCTAGGTTTTACATCTGTAATTTAATAATAATTATAAAGTAATAATGCGTAGTTTTCACAAGGCTGAATACTATATGTTGTTAAATATTTCTAAATTGGTAAAAACCTCTATCAGTTTACCTATTGTTAGTAAAACTCTCTCTAGCCATTAATGAATTGAAGTGCATAATATAGATCTATTGGTGGGATTTTCTATTCAAAAGAACAGATTTGTAAATTATAATTATTTAATATAAACTGCTGTAAATAATATGTTCATCTATCTGTGGAAACAGTTTTGCAGGGCACTGTATAAATGTATGTATACTTTTCGAATAATAAAGCAATCTATCAATCTAATCAAGGACGATAAAATTCTCTTTGAATCTATCTATCTATCTATCTATCACGTTTGCTTGTCTTGCCTACTCGATAGCTTCAATATTAATGAAGTTTACATTCTGCTCAAAAGTCATGCAACCAAAAATAATAATTGAAATTATTTCTGTGATTCAAAGTACAATAAATTTATGAAATTAAACGTTATACTAACACTATGGTGTTAATATGAGCGAAAAAAGTATAAATTTAAAGGTAAAAACTGCGATGTACAAACTAAAGTCGTTGTATAAAATTAATGAGTTCCTCAGCGCTGAAGTAAAACGGATGTTAGTTGAATCTTTAATTCTGTCACAATTTAATTATTGTGATACAGTCTACGGCCCGTATATATTACGGAAATAGTTTTCCGTAATATATACGACTAGTGTCAACGTATACAAAAAGTTCAAAACTTTTGCGCGAGATTTAGTGAGCGGCTTAGGCGTCGCGACCGTATAACTCCAGCGAATTAAATTCGTTAAAAATGTCCTTACGGCGGCGGGTGGTCCAACTCGCGTGCGCGACGTTCTGCGTGTTAGCGCAGCAAGCGTCGCGCACGCTGGCCGACAAGCTGCGGCGCGCGGCCGACTCCGACTCCGCTCGAGTGTTGTTCTTGTTGAATTTTGGGGTTGCCTTATTCCGAGGCGTAATTTGCCGTATCCCTATACAAATTCTTAAAATAATTGCCGCTGAATTGCCGTATCCAGAAAATTGGCGAAAACGTGTCTAAAAAATGTATGGAGATACGGCAATGGGACCGCTGCCGTGTGCCGTATTTTTGACTGTAATGCCCCTGAATTGTCGTATATTACGGCAATTACCCTATCCGGAACAACACTGCCGCTCGCCCGCGCAGAGCCCTCTACGCGCTGCTGCTGGTGCCACCCGAGTGCCTCACTGCCGCGTTCAGGGGATCATTTCGCTACGCTGCCACCAGGTGTTGGAATGACAGACCCCCACCGTGCACCGGTGCGTGAAGCAAAGAATATCCAACAGTTCAAATTTAGGCTAAAAAAGTGGTACATCAACCATCAAAAGGAGTTCGAAAATATACATGTGACTAGCCCGGTAAGGGATGCGTTCATAAAGTTAACTTTTAGGTCATGTCAATAGATGTAAGTTACTTGTTATTCTGTTCTTGTGTGTACTCAATACCTACCCCCTAAGGAAACTATTCATTATTGTTCTTTTCTATGGTTTTTATTTTACTTTAACAATTAAATATGATTCATATCCTTAAATTGTTACCTAACTAACATAGACTACTTACTTGCCTAACCTCGATACCTGTAAACACTGTGGTACTGTAAAAAGTAAAGAAATAAACGCATTTGTATTTGTATTTTGTATTTGTAAATATTCTTTAAAAAAAATTGGTTTCTTTGCTTCTTACTACTTGTAAATTGTGTTTTAATTAGTTAAATTATATTTTTATTATAATATGAAAAAATACATTAAAACATGATATCAATTATTTACAAACATAGAAACATTCACAAAAAATAGATTATAAACCTAGAATATCTATAAAAACATAATATATTTAACTAAAAACTTATAAAACTAAATAAAATTAAAACTAAACTTAAACAATTCACAAACACAAAAGATAGTCAAACAGGATTTCGTTTAAATCATTTTTTGTGGCTAAAATATTAAATTTAAACATTCGTGATACATACTAAAACACATATCGCGCGAAGTGACTAACGAGACGTGAGTGTAAGTGTACCTGTTATACTCTATAGTGTGGCTAAAAAAGTTCAATTTGAGTAGGTTCTTTGCTTGAACAGGTTTAAAATATGTTTACACTATTTTTAATCGTGTTATCGACTTTCTCGGTGTTGGGTTTCTAATGAGACCGGTTTAAAATGCTGTATACATATATCGCCCAGATTGTATAATGTACCATCAGGTTCAAAATTGCATGGTCAATTTATCAATGAATTCATTCATAAAATGGCCATGCAATTCTGAACCCGATAGTACAGTCGCAGTCGCCTGCAATACCTTACACAACGAAGCATGTAAATATACTGACACAATTTTATTTGTGGAGCATAGCATCCGTCTCGCATATTATTGCTAGTGACTGTACTGTACATATTTGTTTACGCAACATTCTCTGTATTTCGTATTGTATATGACGAGCTGAGGTTCATACAGAGTTGTCATTATTTTAAGAGCTCCATTCAGTATATAGGACATATAGGTGGTAAATCACACCACTATGAATGAACCGATGTAACACGTTTTTTGATCAAACGAAGTGCATCCGTCACCTTACATGATTACAGTACCTACAAAGCCATATTAATACCACAGTAATCGATTTCATAAGATAGGAACATCAATGTTTAGATAATGTAGCTAGATTAGGTAGGAATCGGAACTCAGTTTCAAAGAACGTATTGAAAATTGACTCGGCTACGCGTCGTTTTGTAACTTCGGGTACTTCGACACCCTTCAATTTTAAGAACTCTTAATGATTCGATTTATTTAATCGGACTTTGTAATTAAATTTATAAAACTAGTTAAGTGCCGGTAGTAATGAGATTTGATTATTTCATAGATGAGACCAGTTAAAATACTTAGACCAATAATGGATTTAATTGCTGTCATCGCGTCGTACAAATTAAGCGCAAACCGCAACGGAATAACATTTAATTTCAAACTATCGACGATCGTGAGAAATTCTGTTTCTGATTGGAGGTCAGCGGTGTTTGTGGTTACAAGCCGTCGCGTTAAAACGGCAGGTATCAGTTGGAAGTCGGGGTGCTTAAGCCCTTTTTACTACAGACAGTTTAGGATGAAAAGTGGAATGGGCCGGGTGCAAGTAACAGAGCCCTTCTCGCAATCCCTGTGATCCTGGTACTAGTTGGCATTGACTTCAGGGAGGCATCCGACGACGAGTTGCTGGATCGCAGAACTCAACCAACTTGCCGTCGGCTTTTGTTTGGCAACAAGTTCTTTGAAAGCTGACTTTGTTGTCATATTTCCGGGATTTTATTTGTACTTGTGAAAGTTGTAAGGGATATTCAGTTTGTTTTATCTTTGCCATAAATGTCCTATTAAATATCGTTATTAATAAATATATTGAACAGTCCTATTTATAAGTAGGTATATCTTTCCCGACCACGGAATGGTGTTCCGGACCTTTGGGAGGAGTATGCGGAGCCGAAGCCAACGCGCAGAGACCCTTTCGACAAAGGGAAAAGTGAGGGGTACACTAAGCGGATGCTGCCTCTGCCCGTGTAATGGGACGCATGTAGAGACAGCACCCGCCATGGTGTAAGGACTACGAGTATTGAGACTTAATGGAATCTTAAATGCATACTAGGCTATCGGGTGAAAATTATGGACTAACTACTGGGCTATTGGAAGATGAACCGGACGCCTGCCTAGTAAAATGGTATCCTATTTTATTTCCGGCAGACTCGGTGACTCGCCCTCCGCAAGATGGGCCCCCATAAAAAACGATATCAAATATGGCTCAAGGGCAACACCGGTGCGGGGGCTGGGGGTAGAAAGGTGTCACTGGACATTAAACAAATAACCAACTCGCCACTTATGTTTCAACATCTACCCTCGAGGACGCAGCTCTAATGACCCCACTCTGGACGGCCGGCTAAGGCAAGTCAGAGGTATGGGACCTGTCCCACCTATCCGACGGGGCACCCCATGGGGCACTCAGGTACGTGGAGTCGGTAGTCGCTACTCTTCAACAGCTCGCCACAAGCTGCCCTGCGTTGACTGATTGCGCTGGTGAAAACCAGTGGTCGATGGGGTCGTCACATCCCTACGCCTTATTAGTGTTATTATTAATCATTTATTTCAGATAATTACATCCTTAGTTAATAGTTATTATATAGATAAAATTAAAATGGAATTGCAATTACAGGATTTAAATTATTTATTAACATTACCTATAGGTATTATTGGCTATGAATTTATTTATAGGACACAGGATGAGATTTTTTTTTAATCATACGAATAGGCCGCAACCGATCAGCGCTCACTACTAAAATAAATTATGAATAGATTATGAGAATTAATAATTGAGCTTTAAGATAATAGCGCCAATTAATGTTTAATCTACATATATTTCATAGTATAAGATTAATAACTATACAAAATAATATTTTGAATAATATGGCTTTATATTTATAAAACTAACTAATTAAGAAAACGAAGAAGAATATTTTTATGTTCAAAGTGGCACAAAATCAGAAACTCCTAAGCCGTTTTGGAGATTAATCAATTAAGCGTCCCTAGTGTCCCAAATAAGCGCCTGCACGTACTCAGAGAAATTTAATAATCAAAGTGCACGTAAGTATAAATAAACACATAAAGGTGCCTAATTACATCCCTGTTTCGAATTATTTTTTTACAGATTTTGTACTTAATTAATCTAAAACTAACTAAAAATCTGCTTTGGTATTATGATGGTCAATGACAACATTGATAGGAATGTGACGGTCGGCTCGGTCGGACGGCTTTCCTAAATTAATTTAAAAAAACTTTCCATATTTGCAGTTACATTCGTTTTTGGTAAATTTTACTGGATATAAAGACTTTTGTTAAGTTTGTTAATGTAACTTTCTTATTTGTAAAATATGATTAGAAATAGAAATAGAAATAGAAATATATTTATTCGTGACATTAGAGAAAAAAAACAATAGATTACAGATAATTGTAGAGTAAGACATGTGTCACGAAATGGTCTATTCTCAGCATGTTGCTAGCGTTAGCCAGCGCTGATCTTCCGAAAAGACCATCCGGTGAAAAATTCACGGCAGGTAACAAACATATGTGGCTAAGGAGTACAATCTATGACAAAAAACTTCAGTAATAAACAAGAGAACAGATTGGGTTATAATTGTTCTTTTATTTAGCGCTCTCTTGTTGTTATTGGCGTGATTGGCGTCAGATAAAATTTAGATAAAAGGCTAAATTCAAAGCAATTTACACATTTCTTGTTTTAAAAACAGGTGTTTCAACTAAGTACTTAGTACGTCAGAAATAGTTTTCAGTTAAATCAAGTACCAACCGTTAAAATTTATTGTCAGTACTACCTCAGACGTAACTTACATGGCAATAAGTAGACGCCTATTATGTAGGTTATAGTGTTGCTTTCTAACGTTGGTGTACTAATTTCCTATATTTACCAATGTACAATTTAACATTACCTAAGTAAAAGAAATATGACATACAAACCAAAATAAATAGAACCTGAATAACAGCTTTTACAATTACAGGACTTGAATAAACTACTACCGGGAGAAAAAAATTCCCCCTGGCTCAAGCTACTCCTTAATAGCATTTCATATTCAAACAACACAAGTGCAAGTCGTTACAAATTGAAAGAGAGAGTTGGGATACATACCCGCTTTCCTACATTCCGGCGATAAAAGGGAAAACTGTTTCAGCCCAAGGGCAGGACGGAGCGCGGCCGACGCCGTCGGCGGGAGTGAGCTAGGTGATATTGTAAGGGCTTACCTCCTCGTCGCTGCTGCTCGCCTGGTAGCTCGTTACAGGTCGCGTAACGTCGCGGTGGGCTGAGGACACAGCGAGCGAGCGGTCGCGGCGGTTCAGCGGCAGCAACTGCAATCGTACCGTGCTCATAGGGGGTGGTGCATTTTGTGCAAGCGAGACTGCAACGCCCGCCCATTCGCCTCGTGCCTCACTTTCCCGCCCTAGTGTTCTTATTAAAAATATCACGACAGTTCACTAAAACAAACATGGTTAAAGGTGTCGATGGATCGACTCACCTGGAATCGATTACTTAGCAAAATTAATATTGCAAATTATTTGCTAAGTTTGGAACTGAGTACGCGATAAACATGGGCGCGTCTCGGAGGTTCATTTACATCTGACAAAATACTTTACCTTTAGAGATGATAAGTTAATTAGTGCAGGTTGGACCAGTAAAAGAAGCAAGGGTTGTCACATATTTTATAAGGGTTTGTTGTAAAAACTGCGTCACATGCACGTCTTTTTTTAATTCTAATTCATTGGTCAGTTTTAAATAAAAAAGATTTTAAATAGTACACCCAAACATGAGACATATATGTAATCTGACAGGTCAGTTTATTCGCAAAAGCTATAAGTAAACATGATAATTTAGAACTGACATACATGGGTTAGAAAATACTGATCTGTTTAAGTATTCCGTTTAAACGCAAGTTGGGAACCCTATACGTAACTTGATTTACAAAACATTGTCCCAACCGTGAGCTTCTTCGAGCAATAACATGACCTTGTTATGCGTATCAAGTAAACGTAGTCAAGGGCTCCACTTACACTGGATAGAGAGTAGCTACAGGCTTGTGAAGCGAAGGTACTAGAAAAGTCTGGGGCGGGCCCGCCTACGCACGTCGCCCTGGTGACCGCCGCCGCCGCCGCCGGCCGAGCCGCTGCGAGGATCCGTGATCGTCATTGATTTACATGTGGCTTTACCAAACAACGCGCGAAGGGAAGAACTTTATAAGTTTGGAGAAAAAGTTTGTGAATGAGTTTTAAAATATCTTTTCGCGTTTCATCCACTTGGGGGGAAAGTAATTTGGTACAAGTTTTCATTTGTTTTTCACGTGTTAGCTTGTTGTTGTTTTATGCGATGATTCTGAATGATAAATATTGAATATCATTAATTTTGATTACATTTGTAATATTTTACAGCTTATTGTATTTTCCTCGCATTGGTGTAGTAAAAATGTTGTATTGCACTCGGCAGCAAAATTTGTTCAAACTCTCATGTCTTGAGACCCTCGTACGCTCAAGTTTCCACTTTTTGAACCACTCGCTACGAATCGAATCTTTCGCTTTGCTTCCTTTTTTTGAAAAACGTTGTAAGATTCTACGAGGTGATAAAAAGTCTTTCACAAAAAGATATTTTTATCACCTCGTAGTTTTTTAAAGGCTTAGAGAGAAGAAAATCTTAAATTAAATTGCAATAAAATTTATAACGAATATAATAAAAAAATGTGAAATAATCAAGTATGGTAGCCAACCTAAAATGTGGTGAACATAAAATCCGAGGAATTTGAGGCAACATGCTAAAAGAAAGCGTTTCTCTTTTTAGATGTCACATGTATACCTAGGTAGTTAAGTAGGTAATACTTATCCCTTTTAACCTAGTTCCATACGAGATCAAAATAAATCACTCATTAAATCGCGTGACACGGTGACTCGTGACACGTGAATATGGCAGCTGCATTAACTAAAACACATTCGAGCACTCGCCGTTGTTTGAATTTTAATTACAAATGAATTGTGACTCAATTTAAGCCTTTAAGAGGCTGACAACAGGTAAATTCAGGTTGTTTTTTGATTGGGAATGAAAAAGCTGCACTGTGTAGCAATGTATGGTTGTTTTTTATGTATGGCATCAATAGATTTATTTTGTTGTGAGGATCAATTGTCTATAAGAGGCCAATTGAAGGGTACACGGAAAGAACATGTCCAGTCACTTTTTTTGTAAAATGAGATTTTTATATCAAAATGTAGAGCTTGAAATGAACTATTAGTCACAACTTACTGTTACAGATGTAAATTTTAACGTATATCCACTTCTTAACTCATAAAAACCATCTAGTTACGAAAATAGTATGGTTAATTAAAGCGTTCCAAATTTTAAAAGCGCTATAACTAAAAATGTTGTCAATTAGACATGTTCTTTCCGTGTACCCTTCAATTGCTTTAAAGTAACACAAAAGTCAAGAACTGACATTCGCTTGATGACCGACTCCGACTCGACGCTCAAAATGCTCCTAATAAAATGATACTGATTTCGTTTCGAGACGCAGGGTGGCGTGGACGTTTCGGGAATAGTTTTGTTTGTTTTTTGCTCATTTTAGTAGTTCAGTGTGTAATACTAGCTTATTGTGCGGTGCGGTGATCTATAAACAAGCGTGCAGAATAAGTCCCTTTTATAAAAATAAAAATTTAATATACTAACTGTGACGTCACCTTTTCGTAGGTAGTCGCCCTTTTTAAAGTATAGGAAAATAATGAAATTGCGATTTTGGCTGTGAAATATTGCGTTTATATACCTACCTATAGTGGTCATGGTAAAATGTAAAAAACCTTACTGGCATCATTGTTTTTTTTCGTGGGTACTTTAAAAAAATCGTAAAATTTATAGAAACCTGGTTGGTAACTTAGGACCATTTTACATTTTGGAGTCATTTTGTATCAATTCAACTTTTTTTTAACAAAATTTAATACGTGTCATCTCTAGACGGCTGGGTCGGAAAATTAGAAAAAAAAATAAAAAAGGTTATACTGTCTAATACGAATCAATTCAGATTTCAGTATGTTGGATTTTATTTTTATGGACGTACCACCTATAAGTAACAAGTTATCTCGAACTAAGGGTGCTTGAACACAAAACTAAGGGTGTTTATTTACAATTATTTTCCATCGAACTGATTTCGTCCAATCATGTATCGAACACAACAACCGTCAAATATAATGAATATTGACATATATTTTGTATTTTTCTTTATTCGCCGTAAGTTATCGACCGACTTCAAGGTTTCAAAGGAGACGGTTTTCAATTCGTCGGGATCTTTGTTTTTTTTTAATATGTATGTTCACCAATTATTCGAAGACGGCTGGACCGATTTGGAAAATTATTTTTTTGTTTGAAAGAATATACTTCACAGTTGGTCCCATTGTAACCAGGTCAGGATCTGATGATGGGATCCTGGAGAAATCGAGGGAACTCTTCAACTATTATAGGCACACCTATAGTGATTTGAGTATTTTTAACAGCAGCTCGAGCATTTGCTTTGAAGGCTAAGTGAAGTCGGTTCTTTTTTGCTTAAAATTATTTAAAAAAACAGTTTAACCAACGCCAGTTTGAAGATCATCAGCAGTTAATACCAAATTAATGAGCCATGTAGCTAGTAATTAAAACACTTCGAAAAACGAGATACGTAAATATATTTTCATGTCTTTATAAAATTCAATTTTTTGTGTGTTTCAATTTTCCAATTTTTTCAATTCCCTTAATATACCTCTACAATGTTGCATACTGCTTTAATGCACTGTGCATCGGTAAACATCGAATAGCTAGTATATTTCAATACCACAATGAGTACGCATAAAATCTAATCAAAACTTGAATTTCCAAGGTTGGGAAAATTGTAAGAGTTCTAGGTAATAATGCCATAAGTATTCATTCTTGGCTGGAGTGTGGTTGGCAGTATAATATAAACTGACTACTTTTAAAGTTCCTTTTCAATGCTACCTCGCCATCGCACCTAAATAATATTGATGCCACATGTTAAAAAGTTACTTTAATCCATCTTTTTAAGGCTCCTTATCCCCTAAAAGGTCGAAAAACTATTAATGAAAAGACCCGTATAATGCCATTTATAAGATAGTTTGAAGTATCATTAGTACAAAAAACCGGCCAAGTGCGAGTCGGACTCGCGCACCGAGGGTTCCGTACAAACCTGTAGGTGTATAAGTAAAAGTTGACGTAGAAGTTTGATTTTGCTACAGCTGAAAGGTATTATAGACCTGAGTATTTGATATGAATTTCAATTTAATACCTCTACGCGTTTACGAGGAAAAAGGTAGTAAGTTTAAAATTTAAAAAAATATTTTTTGTATGATTTTACTAAAAATGTCTACTTTTCTTCGTGCCAAGTTTCAAGTTTCTGAGTTTACGGGAAGTACCCTTTAGGTTTTGAGTTTCTTGCAAGTACTCAGTTTCAAAATATGCAACTTAAACTGCTATTTCTTTTGATTGCGTTGACATAAAAGTTTGATTTTGCTACATCTGAAAGGTCCTATAGCCCTGAGTATTTGACATGAATTTCAATTTATTACCTCCAGGCGTTTACGAGGAAAAAGGTAGTAAGTTTAAAATTTAAATAAATATTTTTTGTATGATTTTACTAAAAATTTCTACTTTTTGTAATTTTTCCGTTGTCTATGCTATATGACGTTGCTTCGTGCCAAATTTCAAGTTTCTGAGTTCACGGGAAGTACCCCGTAGGTTTTGCGAGTGCCGAAAAACTCTAATACATATAATTTCTCATAATATTGCGTCAAACCCAGAACTCTAGGATTTGTTTTCTTGAAGTGGTTTGCATTCTTTGACCTCCACCACTTTACAGCTGCTAGATGTCCAGATCTAGAAACAGTAATATAGTACAGTCGCCATCAGATATATCGGAGCGGCCAAGGTGGTAACAAATATCTGAACATGCACTTTATCGCCTTGACAATAGAGGCGTTGTTCAGATATTTGTGACCACCTTGGCCGCTCCGATATATCTGATGGCAACTGTACCTACCTATAGGTAGTTAACTAAGTACTTGTACTTGCGTACTTGTCCCTTAACCTGTAGGTGCGACTTAAGTTGATTCCTTAGAGTCCTTGAGTTCTTGGTTTTACCCTCGACCGTCATGCTGTAACCACACTTCGCCTATTCGGCCGAATATTCGTGTTGCGTCTCTTTCTTATTCTATAAAATAAGAAAGAGACGCAACACGAATATTCGGCCGAATAGGCGAAGTGTGGTGCTAGCATCAGAAATCAACCGAAGTAATGTTGTGTTTTGTTTATCTGTTTCCATCTTATTTATAGAGTTCATTAAGCTAATTACTGAAAGGTCATTAACACCCAACTTTAATACTTATCTCTTAACTCTTCTATTATTTATATTTAGCTACTCTTTAGGATAAATATTACTACACGTAGGCGTCGAGTCTATTTTTGCAATTAAATTAGCACTAACTTATTTCCCAATAATTCTAATTCGAACATGAAATCACTATTGTGATTGGAAATGGCGCAACAATGATATGTGTGCTTGGGACGCCGGTCGGAAACGCTGTCAGGGTTGCAAACGGGGTATTTGATAATAATGTTTGATAACGATTTATGTACGTGTTCGAAAAAATCTGACCGAAGGAAAATAGAGAGCAAAAGACGAAACTTACTGAGATACTGACTCTACACTTAAGTAATGAAATGAACAATCCATAATCGAATTATTTCATGAACATCATAATATATAAACATTAATAAATCTACTGGTAAAATTAGAAATACTTAGACAAACATGTTAGTGTACCCATAAGTACCTACAGTACCTAAGGTAAGTGTGAGTAGCGTAGTTGACCTACAATAATAATACCTATTGATAAATATTAAAATGTATTAAAACCACACCTAACAAATCATGGCCAACCTCTAGTCTGCATCATACAAATGTAGATACAAAATTATAATCGTTGTCATTAAAGTCACCTATTTACTCAATTATTGCCAGTATTTATTAATGGTTAAAGTACCTAGTACGTGATAATCCAATGAATCCTTGTTTCTTATAATACAGGAATTACTCGATAACTTCTTAATAGTGTTTGTATAATGTTTATAAAATTGACACAAAATAAGAAATTACAATCTTTTACATTACAGATCACAAAATGTTGTACTATTTCTTCAGAAACACTTGCTTGAATGCTTCAAAAGTTCAATTGAAACATCAGAGCCGCCACCCCTCCGTGGCAGGATGGTGGCATGGCAGGCAACGCACGCGGTTCCCACAAAGATAACCGATGCCGCGTGGCTATTACTCGTCCAAATTAGGTGACGTCGGCCGCGGGCGTCTCCTTGCTAGGGCGGCGTTCACATCAACATTTTACCAATCATACATGAATGTTTTTTTTTTAAATCTAAGTAAAAATTCTTCGCTTTAACTGTAACCAGCTTATCAATCAAAGTGAGACCGGTGAAAATGGTGCACTCTTAGATTCCATACAATTATATAACTTACTTAACAAACACAGCGATCGAATCGCCAAACGTGAACTATGCGTCGTTGAAGACTTCCGTTCTGATCATCATCAGCAGTTCCACTTCTTTAAATGTAAATAACTTGATTTGTTGATGAAAATACTAAAACCACTATATGTATGCATTTAGCGTTTGAGGAGTTCCCTCGATTCCTCATGGATTCCATCATCAGAATTGCGTTCTGACAAAAACGGGACCAATCTCCAATCTGTATGTATATAGGTACTTATCAAAAATATGAATTTTCAAAATCGGTTCAGACATGACGGAGTTATGGAGTAACGAACACACAACCGAATTGAGAACCTCCTTTTTGAAATCTAGAAGTAGGTTCAAAGTTCGCCAATCGGCAAATGACAGAACAACAAAAGTTTTTATTGCAAATTACTGTTACTAGTTAAATGTACAGACTGAATGACAATTGCGGTTCGATGTCGGTTATTAGGTATTGCTCGCACTTCCTCGACCCTTTCAATACAATTGCAATTAAATAGTTTAAAAACAAATTACCTAGTACTAACTACAATGTAGTGCTACTAGTAGTTTTTGATAAGAAACAAATCGTTATACATGCTATCGATGACGGCAGAAACCGTATTTGGTCAAATATCTGTTGCATCACACACATATCAGCTCTAAGAAGGTACTAAGTTTACTTATTTGATATTATTTTGATAAATGAAACGGAATATCGAGGACAATTAAATACTTTCTTTAAGGCAGGGAATATTAATCTAGTGAAGTTAGCCAACACACCACTGTGTACGCGCCACAGCCCCGGGGCGGGCGATGTTTTGAGTAAATAGTGACCACATCAACATTCATTATTGCTGCTTATGACAAAGCGGCTTAGAGGTAACACGCTGGTCGATTGCTAATTTGCTGGCTGCGGCGGTTACCCGTCAAATGGACGACAGGGCTTGTTCCGAATTTTGAATAGGCAATTTTAGGAGAAATTGATTGGTTTTGGTATCTTAGATTGATTCTATGGGGCATAGATAATCGTAAAAGTCTTAGATCAACCATTTTCTTATTTGGCTTATTACAACAAAGACTGCATTTTTTACTTTGAATATATTTTATTGAATAAAGCACGTCTTAAGTTCGTATTGTATCCTGCATCAAATACCACCTAATAATACGCCATGTTCAAACCCTGTCATAGTGTCAGCTAAGATAAAAGTAATTAAGAATTATACACTATGTAGTTTGGATAAGGATAAGTAGGTAATCTGTAATTAAATTATACAATATAATTTACAGTCAACCTAAATTTTAATTCCATGCTAATAAAACTTTCAGATCTCAGTAGGTATGTGAGTAATTTATGAAAAGCTTAAACAGCGATTTACCTAACAATTCTGCAAAAGGAAATTCCATCATCATAATTTTCCGTATAATTGTATACCCCGGACTATTACATGAGTTACTTAGTATTTCTCTTTTTGATAGCATTTAAAAGTACCTAGCGAACTTACCGTGTTAAACCCAACTAAAGTGCCTAGCCTTTATTAAGAGCGCGGAATGATTCTGCCGCTATATGATATCGAGAGAGCCACAGATCACTAATTGAAAAGCATTAATCCCGTCTCGATGGTGACTGGCCTGAAATCCCCAAACCGTGAGCCCGTCGGCGATTCCATCGATTGTACGGCGGCATGTAAAATGCATGGCCGGCGCGGTGATTGCATTGGATTACTTCAGTCAGTGTAAGATAATAAATATACAGTCGGAATGAAAAATATAGTGTTCTCTTCTGAGTGTTCATGGGATAAATTAAATGCCTGAAATAAATTTATATTCCTCCTACTTACCTTCTACGAGTCTAAAATTTAAAATTTTGATTGTAATAGTATTTTATCTGCAACCATTTATACAAGCACTGTCGTGCTATAATATTGTATGAAAATCCATTTCAACATCTTCGGCGATGCTAAAATATGGGACCATAAAAGCTCCATCGAAAAGTATGCACATTTCGGTCTACAAAGTCTCAATTCAAGCATATAATTATAGTCGGCGAGTAGAAAAATGTACCTATATTGTATGCCGAAATGTATATTACATTGTACCTATTAAATTTATTAAATTTAAACTTTCGTGAGATATACTGGAGACCTAAGCTCTCCGAAACATGTCGCGCGAAGTGACTTAAGTGACGTGAGTGTAACCGTTATATTTTATATTGTACCTCTTTAAAATGATATAGTATTTTTTTTGCCATTTTGCTTATTTACGTATTAAATAACTATACTGTTCATTTTGTTTTACGTACTTACCTATACGTTTATATCATAAAAATGCTACATAGTTCATACATCTACTGAAGTGTAATCTTATACATATTAAAAACGGACGCGCTAGGTTTTTAATTAAGTTGTTTCCGAAAATGCACATCTGCTCAGACATTCATAATTATCTCAATTAAGAGACTGATCGGGATTCGTGGATTAAAAACTATACAATATTGAAATGGTATTCGTATGAAACCCAGTAATAGAATTGTGAGCCAAAAAAAATTAATACTTCAAAACGGTGTTTAATATTTTATCTACTTACCGTACAGCAGCTCGTGCAAGTCAAATATTTGACTTTTATTACCTTAGGGTTACTAAATAAAGGTGCCAACGCGATCCTATTATTCAGCTTCCGTCCGTTTGTCATTTAGCTTGCTGGATGTATCTTAATAACCGAAATTAAAGAAAGGCACTTAAATTTACACAAAATATGTGTTTCTATTGCCGGTGTAACACTAACTAATAAATAATTATATATTAAAATTAAAAATAATCAAAGGAAATTGACATACCAGTATATGTATAGGTAAACGGAAACCAGTAATATTTACGGCGATAATTTACATTTAAAAAATTGATTAAGAATGTATCTACATGTATTTCAATCGTGCGCTAGCGCACACCGAGACCGAGACTAACATTTTGCCGGTTTTGTTATCTTCATATATTGCACTTTATCGCTTGTATTGTCTGACTTAAATTTGTAAGTTATCAGCTGAATTAAGCTCACTGATTCAAACACGATTAGAATAATTCAAATGACATACATATCGTACCTAGTCTGCCTTAAGATGTATTAGGTTTTTATCTAATTTTCTCTTATATTTGCAAAACATAAAAAATAAGGAACCACGATATAGTAAATGGAATTGGCATAGGTGACTGTAACTTGAATAAAGCAATAATTAATTACACTTCTTAATCACTCTTTAGCATCGTTAAATCCTTTATTAATAAGTTAATTGATAACCCTTTAGTTCATTTATTAATTAATTCGTTAATTAATTGGTTAACCCTTTTGTAATTCGATTGATATTAGTGATAATTTGTGTAATTACCAATTTGAGTTGTTACAAGATATCATTAATTAATTGGTTGAAGCATGTATGCTACTCCGTACACCTATCCAATTATCACAAATTGAGGTGGGGAAACGACGTATAAAAACCTGGTAATTTTATTTAGATTATCCAATTCGTAGTGAGCCGCCAACAAACATGGATCTACACTTACATTTAACTTTTGCGTTCCGGTCCTTGGATCAAAAGTGGGGCCAGCCCGTGGACTTGGATACAGAAGAAGACTACTCAACTAGTGCTCCTGCCTTCGTTGACCACTCCTTTACGACATTTTCGTCTGAAGAATACCTACGGACCATGAAGAGGCAAAGAAGAGATCGTTCGAAACCATACTGTAAGAAGCGGCCTCTTTTCATTAACGATTCACTTACAAATATTTCTGTGCATAGAATACCTTCAGTGTCAGACTTAGGAGGATCAATCTCGCTAATGAATACCAGTGGATGTAGTGACTCCTCTTCACAATCGGACCTATCGAGAACGCAGTCGACAGGCTGCGGCTTTCTGGACAACGTGGAAGACCAAAGGGTAGATATAGAAATACCCTTTGACAAATCCGTCAAGCAAACTATTCCTAATTATCATACAAAGAGTGTGATTCCTGATTTACATGCGAAAACACTGCCGACGCCGACAGATAACATATTTCATAAACTAAAAAGAATTGCCATATCACTGGTCGAGCCGAGTAGGGAAGTAAAACGAAGAAAATTGTATTAAATTGTAAGATTTTTTGTAGAGATCTTGATATGTGATTTATTTTTTAAGTTAATAAGATAGTTATTAAATTATTGTAAGACAATTGTAAATTTATGTTTACTAAATTTCAGTAAATATATTTTGTTAAGCTACAAATCAAGTTCAGTATTGTTTTCATTTTATTTTTAATACATTGTACCTACCTAATCCTCATACTTTGATCTTGCGAATAATGCCATACTCAAAACGATTAATTAAGTACGTCATTCAAAGGTTTGCGAGTACAAGAAATCTTACACAATTCAATTCACTAAATCACAGGCATGTATTATTGTAACTATCTTTTGATCTATACAGTACCTACGCGTCTACTGATTATGTGGGCACCCTTGTCATCCCCAAACGGGTACAAAATAGTAGAAAGATATAATTAACGTTTATGTAAAACTGAAATAGGTAGGGTAAGGCATAGACATAAACAAAAAGGAAGATGAGTGACGTTCATAGTAAACAAAACTGAAATGTGGTCCTGCACCTACACACTTCTAAAATACTACACACCGCTATAATGTATGTGCATCATGGGGAAAAGAGATAAACCTATATAGTTAACACGGGTATGCAAGGGAGACCTCCATATTTTGCGCATTGCACAAAGTGTTACTGAGAGACTCTGCCACACGATTAATTCAATATAGGTGCCGGAACCTATATTTGATGGCACAGAATCGAGCGCCTGGTACCATATCTCCCTTTTTGTATAAATCAATGGGGTAAGGTAATAAATTTAAATACAGTTTTTACCATTGCAAAGACATCACGTAAATTACGTAACTACTATTATTACCATTACATACTACAGTATAGGACTAACTTTAAGCGTTAGCTTTGTAATTAAAAATTTTAACCATAGTGTTTTTAGTAGACTGAACTGGTTCAGTAATACCATAGAAATAGAGTTTTGCTTAATTTCGTTGGAAACTATCTAAGAATGGTACTCAGATTCTGAGATAGTCTCCGACTATCTAACGAAAAAAATTTCTATAATTTTAAAACAGGTTGTACAAAAAGTGGAGATAGCTTTAGATTTCCTGTGACAAAGAGCTACTAAAATATCCTCATTTCTGGAGGCGTTTATAATTTATTCTGTTTGTACCAACAATCACATTACTGACATTACCTTGATCGATTTGAAAATTAATGACTAACGATAACATGTTTATTTATTTCATTTATTGATAGTAATTGTAAACTGGCATCCATGGGCTTGAATTAAAATCGTTACTCGTACATGAATAAAATATTTCAAAGTTGATTGTGTGTAGACATGGCAGCGGAATGTCTGGGAATACACAACGTGGGAATAATTGCACTTAAATGCACGTAAATATGTTGTATTCCCAAGAAAACATACAACGCGCTTTTAATCGTTCTTTTCTAGATCATTTTGGGCTTGAAAGTGAAAGTCCTAAACTCCAGACTTTTAAAAATAAATTGACGAATTATATGTCCATTAATAATTGTCAAGTTAATATGATTTGTCTTTGATTTGTAACCTCAGAATCTAGCCTTTTGAGTATTTTATATAATCCCACTAATACTATGGGTTATAATAATAAAAAAAGTATGGATAAAATAAAATAAAGTTGATGCTGAAAACAAACGGTATTCTAGCCAGCAGAAACGCGCTTGGCGGTGTTACCGCGCGTTAAGCTCGCTTTACAACGTTTTTAAATAAGGCACTTATGTCTCGCAGAGCCTTCAAGGGGAAGGAAAGAACATGCAGGTTTATGTCTGCGGTCGGTAAGATTTTACCGAAAATAATTAAAGTTTTACGACGAACCTTGTGAAGTTGTATAAATGATGCAGATTTTTACACGAAGTCAATTAGCTTATTCCAGGGGTAGGCACACCGCGGCTCGCGAGCCGCATGCTGCTCTTTGAAGGGTCAGTTGTGGCTCTTCCAGTTCCCCTATTTAAAAAAAAAAACAAATATTACAGTGAAAAACAGAAAACTGCGGCTCTATGAGCTTCCAAAAATTCCATAATTTCCGCCATCAGGCTCTTTGTCTAAAAAGTTTGCCGACGTAGGGCTTATTCAAAGAGTACTATAATATAACAGACGTACATGCCAAATTTTTCATTGGAATTTTTTACGTCCCAAATAATCGATGGTCGTCGTGTTTTATCCAAATAGCTTAAAAAATCCGGCCAAGTGCGTGTCGGATCACGCATAACGGAGGGTTCCGTACCTCGTAACCAAATTTATACCAAAAGGTCGTATCTGATGCCTATGGAAGAAGTTTTTGAAGATAACTCAAAAATGGCTGAACCGATAATGTTCAGAACTAGTTTCGTAGAAAGTATGTATAAGGCGCATTATCTCAATTATATTTTCATAAATTTTGAAGCAAATCAAATTATTTTGTTCAATATTTTTTCCAGATCTGGCCTCGGACACCGGAGGGTTTGGTCACTTTTTCTGAAGTATATGACATCTATTTTCAATTTATATATAGTAGTGTAACTACTTAAAAATTGCAAATCAAAAAAATATATTTTCATATTTTTTTGGACTTACGGTTCAAAAGTTACAGGGCCCCACCTGACACAATTTTTCTGACTTTCGTAGAGATTATTTCAGAAAATATTCACTTAATCCTAAAATTTTCAAAGAAACTTCAAAGTTATTTTCGTAACCTATCGATTGATATGCCACATGTTGATATTTGGTAATTTTTTTTTTGTTGAAATTTAGTCAGATTAATGGAGCGCCCCCCCTAAAAATATTTTTTTCCTGAAATTTAACTACATAACTAAGAAGCGGCATACAAAATACACCTTATATGTAAATTTTATTAAGATACGTTTTATATTTTCCGAGGAAAATGGCTTTGACATACGGACGGACGGAAAGACGGACGGTATAAGGGTTCCGTTTTTGTCATTTTGGCTACGGAACCTTAAAAATTAATGTTTTTCCTTGCACCAAACACAAATTTACAAGATCACACCATAGGTATTTTCCCAAAACGTAACGTACCGTCCTACCGCTCATTAAAATATACCACATAATTTTGAACTGTAATCACAAAGGGCATGCGCACTTAAAATGTTTGTACGGCTTTGTTTTCATTATTTGACATATCTTTTGTTAAAGTAAAAAGATCGCAAAACCCATTTTTACCTGTCGTATTTTATTTTCTTTTTACCTTAGGTACCTACATCAGCAACGCAAAATTTTCAAAATCACATTTCGGGTGTCTGTCTAACAGAAGTATGTACTAATTCAACATTTAATTTATTACAATACTATATTTTAAAGTAATATTAATATCCACATGCTGTTCTGACTCCATCCTACATTTTTATTTATGTGTTTTCACCTAAAGGAAATTCGTACACTAATACAAGTTCTATAAAATTAGAGTGTTGACAGCCCGATCCGACATAAACATTGAAGAGAATCCTGTATGCAAATGCGAACCGCTCAATGTTTCATAGGTTGCGTAAAGCACATTGCTGCAAATAAGGGAAAATGAAAGCCAAGTCTGGTACAGTCACCGGCAATAGTATCTTCCTACACGAAGGCCGCAAAAATATGTGACACGCTCTTATTGCGCGTGTCACATATTTTTGCCGGTGACTGTACAATATTTATGTAGAGGGTAAATGTGAAAGTATCTTGCACTGCCAGATTTTTATTGAAATTTCCGAGATAAAATAGTACCTTTGCACTGGGGAATACCCATAAGCAAAGAACAATAATGGGTTCCCTTTATAGGGCCACAGAATAACTAATAGTAGCCGTGATAGGGCAACGGTCTCAAAAAAGGCCACCTGTAACATCGTCAGTTTGTATTTTTTTCTTGTACAGAATTTTTAGGACTATAGATTGGCTTGAATTGAGGATTTTTTCTGTCTTTTATTTGTATGTGCCCCATTATATTAAAAACATTTACATTAATAAAAACATTTAAAGCGCGCGTGCACTTAAAAAACAGGGGATGTTGAAAAGTAATTGATAAATGATTGATAAATGACTCTCATTAAGTTATTCTGAAATTTTCTTGTACTCCCATTTCCCTGTTGTTATTTTCGAACTTGTCTGACACTCTATCAGTGCCACAGGAAAAGTAATTTGCTTTTCGTATGCGGACATGAGTTGATATCAATTTCGTGTCAGTTTTTTCAAAAGCCGGCCCCGACGGTGTCGCTTAAACATTCAAACGACGTTAATAGCGCATTTGCGAACAGAGACATGGTTATAGCGATAAATGGAAATAAACAAGTACATGCACTAATATTAAATGGGTTTTCGAGCGAATAGTACATTAATGGGCTGTATTCGGTGTAGGTACTTACTTTAATTTAGGTTGCTTATACAAATAGGAGCGAGCCAAACTAACGTAAGTAACTAACTAATCATGGAAGATCGTGGTAGCCCGTAGATAATTATTAATTACGTAACGAGAACGCATTTAAGTAAAACTCATTTTATAATAACTACCTACTTAATTGGTTATAGTATCGAAAGGTATTTTTTTGGCATTATAATTAATCCAATGTCCGCATGCTGTTAGTGACTAGCATCAAAGAATGTATTTAAAGACGATTATAAATATTATAATATTTAAATACATTTCCTTTAAAGAGAAGAAGTACGTAACCTTATGTTTTCGGCTTCACTTTGATACTTTAATCCTTATCTTGGCATGGACAAAAATATCTGAAATGCTGTTTTTTCGTTTTTGACGCTTTTTACGCATACTCAACCACCAAAAAAATACATAAAATATTTCATGTCTTTTCAGTTTCTGAAAACCGTAAGTATCATATTTGATACAATGCCAAGTCCTCGGCGAAGTAGTTATGTACTTTCTAGAAAAATACCTTAGTTAACAGAATTCATCATTTATAACTACTGTAAAGCAATTTAAGGTACCAGATGGCAATTACATCTGAAAAAATACACGTAAATCCTCTATTCATTATTAGTAGATAAAAAAATCACGTCGTAGAGTTTCAAAAAACATAACAAAAAAGTGAAAAACTAATGGGCGAAAAAAAACTAAAAAATCATTATTTTGAAAATAATGGCAAAAATTCTACATAAAAGGCATTTAAAACTACAAATCTTTTTTTCCGCGCAACAGTCTACGGCGTAGCAGACGATGTAGCAGTAGGGCTGATAGACTTAAAATGATAAAAAAAATAACATCAAATACCGAAATAAACCGAAGACAATGTTATTGTCGGTGGCGCCATGTTGAAGATAACTAATTAATTGACACTGGCCTTTGTGTGCATAATTGTTTGGTAAATTGGAGGGTAGATCAACATATTGACATAGGAAATAACTTATTAAGTAGTAATATAAAGGTGCTAGATTTTTTTTTACTTAACGTATCACGGGTGTTACGTTGCTAAGATAAGGGTTAAAATACACAGTCAGAAAAATGGCCCCAGAGTACAGTTGTAGGTCTTTATAGGTACCCGACAAGTAGAGAATGCGCTCCGCGTACAGAATCGACTGACGTGTTCAATCGAGATCATAAACATGTAAACAGCTATCGACCTTATTCCACTAAAATAAGGTCCACAACGTCCTTTTAATTTTCCCGCCGCTTTACAGCGTCGTTTTCTTCCATCGTAAAGACTTTTAATTATTTCTGACGAGGCAAAATTTGAACCGAACACATAAACCATATGCATTCTTTACAGCAGAGTTTAGAGACTATTCCGACTTATACTCTTCCTTCTAAGTTACAGTAAAACAGCAAGGTGCTTGTGCTAGAGTTTAGTTTTAATCAAATTCATATAAGGAAAACATAGTCATCTTAAATTTTAATGTTCAGACGGACAACTTTGCTTTTACGTTTCCAGAAATAAAGCTGTATATGATAAGGACTTACTCAAATTTTGAACTACCACCGGGAAAACATTTCATAGTTAGAAAACAATGCTCTCAGAGTGTTGGCATGAATAAGCCGATTAATTTGTATTTAAAATTAAAACAACGCACGGAACATGTTCCGTTTACTCAAACCTGCACACAACAAAATGCAGCACTCATTGTTTTCCCTCTTGTTCAACCCCTCCTTGTTGTTTTACCAAAATGTGACATGTATTTTGTGTTAGAAACAGCATCACTATAATTTAACTAAAGTATGTTATTAGAAGTTTTATCACACATTACGTTTTTACGTATATTTTTTTCGTTTCGTGTATTTGTGTCGTGAAAATTGGAAAAAAATTTCATCCATAGGGTTATGTATCATAAAAGATACAGATAAAAGATATTTATTCTTCAATTTAGGCACATTACAATGCACTTATGAATGATATTCAATCAAGTATGACCATATATGACAAATGCTATTACATAAATTAACAAATACCATCGCGTAATATCATATCACCTAATTATAATAAAACTACATATCAAAACTGAATTAAAAATGCTGACCATGCTGTCTAGTACAGTCAGCATCGTCGTTTCTAATAAACTTATGAAGTTTTGGTGGATTCTGACAAATTATACACGTCCCGGACTAATCCGGGGGAAGTGCGCCTCCGGACAAAGGCGGGCTACATCGGATTCTAATTTGACTTTATTAGATTTGACCGACATTTTAAACACTGGTTTAACTCAAACCGTAAAATTTGAGTTGCTTACTATTTACGGGGAATATCAGGTTATCTCTTGTTGGGTAATGTTATTTGTAGTAATGTTAGTTGAAAAGTAGTGAAAGTAAAAATCTATTAAAACTATTTATACTTCATAGTATAGGTATAGGTGTACATATTGATCTATTATTCAATCAGTATAGTAGTTCAGGTAAGCTTTCAAAACTAACCCGCACTACTGCGTGTACTACTTACGGCGCGGCGGCAGTATGACAGTATTAAAATGATATCGTCTGTTATATTAAGTAAATACAGTATTTAAGTAGTATGCTCAGCCAATAGAATGTGTATACAACGGTATCAGTGTCGCATATTTTAACTATTTTTAATTACCTATTTTAGGATTTAACTAGAAAACGCATTTATTATTATATTATTTAACTAGTGCTTGGAATCACACGTGTAAAAATTGAGGCAAATTCCCAAAACTATTAATGGAAACGTTCTCGAAAACTCGTAAAAAAATCTTAAGTATAGGAAATTTGAAATTTAAGAAATGGTAAGTTACAATTCCATACCAAGCTGTGAGAAGTTTTGGAACGTTTCATGTCCGGAAAATATCGCAATTTAGGAAACTTTCCGTCGGAACCTCAGTACTCGGAACTGCGTAGGCCTCTACGAATGGATGCAGTAGCGTAACTACGCAGTCTACGCACGGCCCGTAGTCGCAGGCACCCGAGCAATTAAAAGTTTACAGCGAACAGATTCCTCGCCTCGACGCCTCTGTAAGATCCGTATGTAAACAGATTTCTCTAATTGGAAAAACTTTGCTTATGAAAAGATGCTGCAAATCTAATACCTATTTAAAGGGTCTCACAAAAACTTGTTTACTGGAGTGCGTCTAAAAAAAATTATAGGTTATTGTGCGATATGAAGGATTTGTTTTAAATAATTTTAAGTTGTAGAAGTATAATTAAAAATGTAAAATACAGTCTGCCGGAGATGTAGCTTAACAACCTTTTAGCTACAGCTAACCCACGAGTGATCTAAATTACCTTCACTCGCTCGTATTTGCTTAACAATTAAATCGAGCCAAGGTCATTGATAACATCTCACCCACTTAATTGTGCTGCTGACTGTGGGCACCAGTACTATTTTTGTTAGTTGCTGAGGGTTTGTAGTTATTAATTTCGGGATGTGAAAATAGTAAAAATTCGAGTTCTTCTAGTTTTTCGAGACATTCACCAGGTCACCAGGAGAGGAAACTCGATACGAACGAAAACCGAAAACTCATAGTCGCTACCACTTTGACACTCTAGTACATATGTCAAACAATTAGTAAACTCGCATGGATATCAACGTGTGACAGATTGTCATGTCGAATATAGATCAAGAGTAGGTCGTAGGCAACCCTACCTCATGGAGTAGCATTCGGCTTATGTAGGGCAATGCACGGTGAAAAGTTATGTATTTTAGTACTTTGTACAGTCAGCAAAAATAGAATTATAAAATCTACCTCATCGAGTAGTAAATTGAACCTTATGCCATTCGAAAGTACTCATCAACCTGGTAATAACAAAAAATGGTAGCGGTCAACCTGGAGCTTTTGTTATTCAGCCAAGTTTTATATTTTAAGGTGAAAATCGACTACTGTAAGTCCGACGTGCAAATGAGTTCACGGGATAGTTTAAATGCAGTTTTACGCGCTACATAAGACACTGCTTCTCAACAAGTGCCAAAAAATAAGAGGTTGCATTGCCCAAAACTGGTAACCTAATGATTCAACCTTATTAAAAATTATTAAAATAATTAACCTAGTAGAACATAAAATTTGTGCCATTCGAAAGAACGCGTCACACTTTTAAAGGAAAAAAAACAACGGGGTGCACTCTGGGAGTGCCGGCAGAAGTGAAAACTTGAATATTAACGTTGTGCATTTTTGATATTTTGGAATGGTTAGGGAATAATTTTGCACGAATTGCTTTAATTATCAGTACAATAGTACTATCATTTATGTGGTAAAATACAATATTCATTTATTGCGCTATCGTACACAAACATGACAATTTACTTATATTACGTTAGAAATTTAACACTTCAGAACTATTACAATTTTTTATTCGATCAGGTCACGTATCCGTCTTACGAATTTTCAATGTGACGAATCTGTCGGTCACGTGACCTGTCGCGAGTTTAACATTTTTTCCCCATCACAAAAAGGGCACAGCGCCGCTAAAGAAGTTTTCACTTCAACAAGTAATCCTAAAATGTCAGGTTTGCATGTTGCTACCACATTTTTTACGAAACTTCTCGATAAGCAAGCGATATCGAATGGGCCACGTGCCCACCTGCTAGTCAATAAAGTAGTTTTTCTCAAAAAATAGGGTCTAATTTAGGTGACTGTACAAAATGCTCCAACTTTAACCTAGGCTACCGGGTCCTAAAATACATAACAGTTTACTGTGCCCTTCATAAGCTGAATTCTGCTACTCGATGAGGTAGGGTTGCCTACGGCCTACTCTTGATCTAAAGGATCCAAGATAACCATAAAGAGAACCGTTGATGCCACTCACGGTTTATAAATTAGTCATGATTAGAATAGTTATACCTATAGTTTGCATTTTCGTGGAAAGCGAGTCATAAGTTTTTAGGGAACCCTCGAAAAGTTTTTCTAGTGAGTTTTATTTTACGACATGTAAGGAGGTTCCGCAAACGATGTTTTGGAGCGTAAGCTCTTTTACCTCATACCTACGGGTGTACTCGAAGAAATTTTCCAAGACAACCTTACATAACATAATATAGTGCCGGTTTTTGTACGACCAGCTAAAATTATACTGCGGATCAAAAAAAAAACAATTGATTTGAATTGATGCTGAATTTGAAACCGCATGTGTGTTTTATTCGTTCAACAACTAATCACTACTAATGATTTATTAATGGGTTCACCAGCAGAAAATATACCTATCTTTTAGTAATTATACTAAAATTAACTAAAAAAATACATCGCTTTCTCTAATCTAATATTAAGTTTTTATCCTTAGTTCAAATCCAAATCGAAACCGGCAATTTCACACCTACTACGTTCGTGCCTACTTTGATTTAAAAATATAATTACTAATTCAGCGAATAGTGAATTAATTTTAGCTTCTATTCAATTTCATAAAGCGAAAAAAATGTTAATTCCGAGTCAGCTAGTGAAAATGAAGTTGCTGAGAAATTGCTTCCATACAAAACTGCGCAAAACTTCGCAAATGCTTTTCAGATAAGTAACTAGCTCGTGTTAATGTTTAGCTCTTTGTGATTCCGCTGCGCGTGTGTATGACGGAGTGTCGAACTCCTTTCTAACTTAATTTCTGTCTCGCGCAATCCATAAAGTTCCGAGTGGTGTGTCGTGAGGCGCGCGTAACGCCTGTCGTGAATAAAAAACGTTGTCTTCGCTCAGATTTATGAGTTTCTAACTTTGCACGAAACTTTCCTGGTTTTAAAGTAACATTTGATATGCACAAATGTCGTCAGAAACACGTACCTGTGCCATTTCCATTTCACACTTGGGGCTGTATTCAGACACGTATGTCGCTAATATAATTTGGTACCAATTCAAACGATTCCTGCTCCGATACCAAATTGATATAAAACTTATACTTTGGGTTGCGTTTCATGATCGATCATGTATTAGCAGGGTAACTGCTGAGTACTACTTGAAAAACGGTAGTTCTTAAGAATGTGACCTGGGGGTGCACTCCAATGGTAATAATATTATCATATTTTGATATGACGTGAGTTCACGTGAGGTGTTAGGTACGATATAATTGTAAAATTGATAAAAATCTTCGAGGTCACACAGGATTTTTAGATCTTTACGAGTATATTGCAAGTAGTTTGTTTTCATGCAATTAACCATTACCATGTCGTGCATCTTGTTTTTAATGAACATTATACTTTAGTAGTAAGTATGGAGATAGCTTTCGAGCACTTTTTGTCTTGTAGATCCGATAGTGCAGCAACGACTAGCCTCCTCCGTCGCTATCGGGATTAAGGAACGCCTGTAACGATTGAATTCTTATTAACCGGAGCGGACCTGATTTCCTTATGGAATTGATAAGAAACAATTCGATCCATATTTAAGATAAAACCTTGTTTGTTCAAGCTAAATAAACTTCAAAATTTGTTGTAATGCAACCTGCTTTGTGAATATAAAGGTATTTGCATAGATAGAACGGCATCACGTTTATTAATATGTAGGTAGAATATACAAAATATTATGTAGGTTTTTTTTAATATTGGTTTATGAATAGAGGTCAGAAAGGGTGAGCTATTTTACCTAATCACCTGATTAAATATTACTGTTGAGAGTGTTGAGCGGTTGCTGTTACAATAAAACAGTTTAATTATAATAGCAACAGCAATATTTAATCAGCAGATCAGATAAAAAAGCTTTTTTAGTCGCCAATTGTTTTACCCCTACTTTTACTGTTTGTAACTTGTATTTTTATTTCTTTATTTTGAGGTGTGCGATACGAGTATTTGTGCTATGTTATGTTAGAGGTCACTGTTTTATCCTCGTCGTTTTTTTCAAAAAAATAATGTTTTTCAAAAAGCTATTTAATAGTAAAATTTAAAGTTTACAAATAGTACCAGTAAATTTTGTAGATAGGTAAGTAAAATAAAAATTATAACTAATAATACTTCCGAAGTTAGAACTTTAATAAATAGAGTTTCTGTTCGTATGCAGCATATTTGCAGCGATAATTATGTAGATGTGAGAAAACTAAACAAAAGTGTTTCGATTTCACCTGGTACATTACATATATTTTGCATAATTCAAACTCCGGCTAAGTTTTGTTTAAAGTACCTTAAAGTATTTGATATATTTTTGCATATAAAGAGATAACCGCGATCAAAGGATTGCTTTCAAAGTGGTTTACCTAGCGAGCATATTTAAGTTTTCATGAAGTGAGGAAATGGAAAATAAATTGGATTTGTATAACTTTCTTAGAGCAACATAAGGAAATGTTTATTTTGAGTACCACAGCGACCATAAGTAGTTCATTATTGTTTTTTACTTCTACAATAAATATACGAGCACAAAGGTGTGGCTAATAGATAAATACAGATTCTCGACTCGCATCGTTTTGCTACATTATAATTGAGAAATACTAATTAGAAAAAAGCTTTGAAGGAAATAAACACTCTTTAGTACATCATTTTCAGCCTTTTATCGCCCACTTCTGAGCATAGGTTCGTCTATGCCACTTGTCCCGGGCCTGAGCCAATCTCATCCAGGAGTGACCCTTTCCGCATGTCGACTTTTTACCTATCTAGCATGAAGTGGCTCTATACGATGAATATCCTGCTCAGAATAGCCCAGACAAAAGGACACTTCAGTTTGTTTTTATTTACATCGACAGCGGCTGGTCAGCTGGGTCTCGTAACGGGTGTAACGAGTTGAAATTTTACGCGCGAGCGCATCTTCTGACGGAAATGTAAAGCGACCAACTGAAGGTAAATACGGCTTGTTTTGAGTACATTTCGGGACTCGCAAATTTTGTGCAAAGTGGCGATGTCACCGGTTAACTTAACTGTCATATTTTTCTATCTGTGTCGCATCAAACCATTAGGAATTATGGTCAAGTTCGTTAAAATCAACATTTTATACACAACTTTTCAAGCTGGGCTGTGAAGATGTCAAATTCTTAAATATACTCTTTCGAATAAAGGATGGTTCACGCTGTTCCGCTCCACGTCCTACACGACACTTCCGACACTTCATGTTGTATAGAAAACATCACGTGACCTCCTTAATTAGGTTAACTTACAATATTTTAATATCTAAATACTTTCTCGATATTTACACGATAACACAAATAAATCTACACTACGCTCTAGGCTAATCTAACGTGTTAAAACGGCACGGCACGACGAACACGCATTAACACAGGAAAAGTTTCAGAAGTTCGACCAAACTCGTCTATCTACATATACAATTATATATCATCCCCTCTAAGAGCCGCCGCGTATTAACATCGGTAAAAGGATTGACTGTTGCTGCAGAGTATAAAGTTTTCTTGTGGTACTTCCCATATTCAGGTTTGTAAGGAATTATACTAATTTTGTAGGGTAGGTACCTACGGAGGTAGGTATGATGTATCGAGAAACCAGCAACATACCGTCTACTGTAAAGACGCCCGTATAATTTCATAAATAGCTCTGCAATACTGACGTTTCGACATGTAGTCTACGCCAGCAACCGCGCTCGCTTAATTAATTTATCTGTTAATGCTAGCTGTTTAGAGAATTACACACCCCGCATTGTTTTCTTGCGGGACGAGCTATTGACGGGCGCCGCTGCGCCGCTACAAACGCTGCCAGCAGGCAGCGGCATCCGCAGCTAACTAGATCTTTGAGCGCTGTTAGGACTCCGGTTTGATCGTGTTTACTCGCTGCTCACTAGTTAGACTGCGAATAGCTTCTTTGTATTTCAATTCGCAACTTTACTAACTAGCTGCCGGTGACTGATTCGCAACTTCAGGGTTCCGAATAACACGCTATAATTATGACTAACTTTATTAACAGGTTGTAGTTCATTTTACTAACTGGAGCTGTAAACGCTTAAGTACCAATTAATAGAAACCTTTAGGAAATCAGTCAATGCAACTTACCAATGAGTATAAAAAAACCGGCCAAGTGCGTGTCGGACCACGCATAATGGAGGGTTCCGTACCTACTACCGAAAAACTAATATCAAAAAGTCGTATCTGCCTGTAAAAGTTTTTTAGAGATAACTCTAGAACGCTATAACCGATAATGTTCAAATCTTTTTCCTTTAGCCGTCAACACAGTGAATCCTCCCTGTAAAGGGTCGGCGACGCGCATGTGACACCTCTGATATTTGCAGGCGTCCATAGGCTACAGTAGCTGCTTACCATCAGGCGGGCCATGCTTATTTGCCACCGTCGTGGTATTATTATTATTATTTTTTATATTCACTAAATCAAAAAATGTTCTAACACACCTCAATATAATTTTAAAAGACCAATCGATTGATGTGCAACATGTTGTTATTTGAAATAATTTTATTGTATGGAGTGCCCCCTTAAAAAATTGTTTAGCAATTTTACTATAGAACTAAGTAGCGGCATACTAAATACACCTTATCTTAAAATTTTATCAAAATGTTGTCTTATAGTTTCCGAGTAAAATAGCTGTGACATACGGAGTGACGGACGGACGTACAGACGGACATGACGAAACTATAAGGGTTCCGTTTTTGCCATTTTTAGGGTTCCGTACCTCGAAAGGAAAAAACGGAACCCTTATAGGATCACTTTGTTGTCCGTCCGTCCGTCCGTCCGTCTGTCTAGACCCTTTTTCTCAGGAATGCGTAGAGGTATCAAGCTGAAATTTATATCAAACACTCAGGCCTACTGTCCCTTGGAGCTGTGGAAAAATTAAACATCTAAGCCAACGCAATCAACAGATATGGCCGTTTATGCCGCAAATATCCGCAAATTTTCGAAACTCGCAAGGGAATCAAAACCTACAGGGTAGTTCCCGTGAACTCAGAATCTTGAAATTTGGTACGAAGCAACGTCTTATAGCACAGATACAGAAAAAATTGCGAAAACCGTAAGTTTTTACTCACATCATATAATAAAAATATTTTTAATAATTTTAAAGTTCATACCCCTATATACCAACAAGTTTGGTCGGAAACCTCCGTGCGCGAGTCCAACGCGCACATGGCCGGTTTTTTGGCTATGGACGGAATCCTAAAAAAATATATAAGTGAGTATAAAATTTAAGTAAGTAGATAACTTGCTCACGCACAGGCATCTACAGTATCGGAAGTAGCTGGAATCGATTATTCTTTCTTTTATCATTGTTCGGCTGATAAATTTTGTACATAAAATAATGATTTTGAATTAGTTGGTACCTAAATGCTTTCAGAGGCTTGGAATGCCTAAATCTCATGAATTCCAGGAAGCGCTGAGCTCTTTCAAACTACATTTTACATAAGTAATTGAATTAAAATATCATTCAAACTAATGCAGATCGTGTTAACAAATTCCAAGGCACATTTATTTAAAACGTATTTTAGTAATACCCTTTTATTGTTTACAGGACTCTCCCTAGCGGTTTGAGAATTAAACGCCGACGGTAGACAGGCACGGGGTAAATATATTTAGATCTTTTCCTCATATTACTCATCAAAAACATATCCCGGTTCAATTTTGCAATCTTTGCTAATTCAAGTAATAACAAGCGCCTTTGCCACGTCCTCGGGTCTATTCCCGCTCGTGGCAATAAGAATGGCTCAGTCATGAAGTTATTCCTCGGCAGAACATTTTCCACTATTCCTTGCCTTGGATTGAAAACTTGTCTTGGATCTCCATGACTTTCTGAAACCGATTGACCAACGTCGGGTCGACCAGTTCTTAAATCTTCGGGTTCAGAATAAGGTTGATCATGATCATAGTTGTTGTGTAAGGTTGTTGTTGTAGGTTGTTGAATAAACTTGGGACTATTATGGGATATTTGTAAATTATTAGATCTAGTTCCATTTTCCTTATCGAGAGTTTTATTCAGGAACCATTCAAGATTATTAATTTTATCATTCAATTTCCTGAATTCAGCCTGTAGCTTTACGTTACTATCGATATGTTTGGGCATTTGTTGCGATATTCTGAAATTATTTCCAACCACACTTGTAATTGGAGGCATGCCTTTATGACTCTGAACTGGAGTAGTTTTTTGTCCTTTTATTAGTTCAGTATACATTGGTTTGTGTATCTTACTTCCCGAAATGTTTTGCGAACGTAACGTAGATGGGGAAAATGAAAAACGTGTAATATTAACATGTTTTCCTTTTATCTTCGGTTTATATGATAGCTCTGGTTTCGGTGTGGTAGTATGCAGACGTATTTTTATTGATTCGCTGGGGGATTCAGTCGGTTTGTCATCTTCAATTTCAAAAACTATTTCTTCCTTTACAACCATTCCTAAACCTTGATCCTTAGGGTTATTTATTTCAGGAGGTATTGGATTATTACCGCTGAAACTGCGTCTCGTAGATAGATTTTTTATATCTTCAAATCTCTTATTTGCGTTAAACCATGGCAAAATGTTCTCATTTTCTAGTGCTGCTGAATTATAGTGTAGTTTATTTGGCTTTGAATTTGCATCATCCGAATAATACCCTAGTCTACTAATGCCATCCGGCTTGTCAAAACTATCCATATTGCTATCTTTGATAGGTTCTAAAGACTTGTTAGTCAGAATATTGTTTAAATAAATTATATTAGAATCATTTACATTTGAACCATATTCGGTTGAATTCAATTTATTTCGAGCAGGATTTTCTACTGTATTTCGACCTGTCTCTGTATCTACAGACGATTTATCTAAATCCAGCCAATTTTGTTTTACAACAGTTAATTCTTGTCCGTGATCTACTACTTTGGTGTTTTGTATTATGGTTGTCACTTCTGCAGGAGCTTGGGTATTATTTCCTTCTGTTTTTGCTATAAGTCGATCCATCATTTCATTAAAATTTTCTAAGGAAGTCTTCCTTGGAGCGGCATTCTCCTCTATTTGTACGCAATTTGTTATTTCTGCAATCCCGATTAGTGCGACGACAACTGAAAGTTACAGAAATAGGTAAATATACTCAGCGTATTCATAACCATCAGTTTTCTTGCCACAAATTTTGGTTTTATAAATTGTATCATAATAGTTCGAATCACAGTCATAGTTTATCTAGTCTATTAATATGGCAAGTTTTTGGAACTTAAGTAAGTAGTTAAGAAATACAGGCACTTAATTTCACTGTTAAATATTAGTCTTCATCTCACCCAACCAAAGCAAAGGTATACAGCGTGACAAGTGAAATAAAGAAATAGAGCGCAGATTATCCCACTGAGTACATTGAGCTACTTACACACAGTTGGCTCCATGGCCATGGATTTCGGGCGGCTCGCGCGATTCGCGCTTTATATTGCCTCAATTATTCTCGGCTCCTGATTAATTCGTGTTATCGGTTTAATTCCAACTTCATTAACTTTCATTTGCTGTAAACACTACTAATGCGCCAGACAGAACCAATTCGTATTTTACCGTTAACATAAATCATTCAAGCCATGAATGTAGTACTAACATAAGTAACATACAAGTTTTTTCTTTAAACGTCATTTTTGAGACAAGTTTTTATTCGTAACTGTATTCGTAACTTGCAAACACGAATAATGGTATTCGTGATTATAGGTTTATATATTAATAATTTGATATAAATATGCTAATATCGGGTAGCTTTAAGACATATTTTCGTAACCATATCCATAGCCGTAAACAGCATTTTTTAGCTACCTAGTAGACGAAACTTGCTCTGATGGCCATAAACATTAGGGTAGCATGCAACACAGTTCTGAGCTATTTATTCCAAATGATGTTTTTGCTGCATATCAATCACATGTTGTCTATCGACGACACATTTAGTGTTATGCAGGCCTATTTCACAGCCTGTGCCAACCCAACATCCCTAGTGAAAAACTTGTATCAGATATCGAGGGTAAAGGCCGATAACTCGCATGAAACGCTCCGTGCTGAAAGCCGGCCAAGTGCGTGTCGGACTACGCATTGGAGGGTCCCGCATATCATAAAAACTAAATAATATCAAAAGGTCGTAACGGAATTTCAAATTGCTATACATACTATAAAAATATCTTATTGTGCTATCACAAAAAGACACTACTTACATGATTGTTTATTCTTTTTTTATATTACTTATATAAACAGTTCCACGATTCATCAGAAAGTGGAAACAGTTTGTATTCATTGCAGTGTGTATTAAATAGAAGCTGCATTCAACACTGAAATCCAATAACATTTTTAATTTACGCAATAGCAATTTACAAGTGAGTGGACATTGAAAAAAGCAATCTTGGGCGCCGTTAACTTGGCCGCATCGGCATCAAGCAAACAGCTCGCCTCTTCCGCATTTCAATCGCTGAGGTATTTGTGTTTTATTGGAGATAGTTGGAGCGCACCCGGAACCAGGGGCGAAACCTTTGTTTTATTGACTCGTTTTATCGACTCGCCAATAGTGAGATATTAATAGAATACAGTGTTTGAATTAAACATTTTATAATTTTTTGAAAACATTTAAAACTACAATTTCAAAGATTCTAATTTAAATTCGACGAGAGAGAGGGCGAGACAAAAACAAACTGCAAGTCAAAAGATACGTTGCTGATTTTTCGCCTGACGATTAGATTTTAATGTCATAATAGAAAGTAATACAGTAGGTACGAGGGGGTACGATACGATACCATAAGTATGATCTTGCTGCAATAATTTTACAGGTGTATACACAGATTACTCGTATAAAATATACCGATTTACATGTAGACGCACGCAAGGCTTTGAACTTACGATATTACGAAGTTGGTCATTTGTTAGTTCCAGCCGGCGCGCGATCGAATTTAAAATGTTTGTTAACACTGTTAACTGGCCCCGGAATATTGGCGAGGGTCACGTTGACACGTGGTTATTTGTCTACGCGCACGTTGGAATAATTGAGGTGTACATTTTCACTTTGTTTCATTTCCATTCGATTAAAATGGTTGTACCTCACTTGTACACAACCTATTCGGGGTTTACTAAACGATTTGAACGGTTCGGCGGGCCGTGCAACCGGCCGCTGACTTTTTGCACGGTTTGTATAAATTTCATAAAATCTGTGTTAGCAGAACTTCAAAACCTATCACCGTAGTGTGGATTTTATTCAGTCACTTGAACTACGCCGCCTGTTGCAAAAAAATCGAAAAACCCTGTTTTATTTTTTATTTGGTGGAAATATATGTTTGTATTAAAACATATGTGAAATCAGTATAGATAAGTAGAAATGGTTATTGGGTAAGGTGACAAAGCAGTTATTTCAAATTATTCTAATTTAAGTACTAACACAATTTTAAAATCACGCGGAAAACTTACTTGAAAATGTTTTTTTTAACGGATGCGTGGGTGAATATCAATTTTCATGTTTTGCACTTGTCTCGGCATGTTAACTTTGGAAATACGCAGTTAAAACAGTTAACTTTTTTTGTGGATGATGTTCAACCTAAAAAGCAATATATTCATCATTAAGAATGACAGATTTTTTTACTGAAGGTATTTAAAAAAAATCTCAAACCTCAAAAACCTAAGCTCTTTGGCGCGTCCACTACAGTGTTTTTATTTTCCGACGATTAAAAGTACCCAGTTTCGGGGGAAAATAATTTTACAATATATTTTTTCTGGCCTATTCATCGAAAGCTATCATCTGACATATTTTGTCCCACCAAAAAACACCTAATTTCTATGGTGTACTTGTTTTGTCTTACATTATGATATGTTGCTACCTAAGCAATCCCTTAATAATAACCCGGCACCTTTCCAGTTGCCTCATAACACCAAAGGAGTGTAAACCTGTGTGAAGTTAAAGTTTATCGCAAAAAAATGTTTATTTCGCCGTTTGAGGATTTTCTGTCTGTAAGTGCCTAATTTCTTCGGGACTGAAATTTCAAGTCGAATATGTTTTTTTTTTATATTTTTATAGCGCATGGATGTTACGATTTACTATACCTGTACTTGTAATGCAAATCCATATATTAAATAGTTAAGGATTTAAAAAATATTTTGTGTGCGTTTCTAACTTCGTTGGCGCTAATTTCTTCGGATTTCTTTGGCATTAGGCCCCAAAGAAGTTAGAATTAGTCCATTGAAATTAGATACTACCTAAGATTTTTTTTGAAAAGCTTAAGAATAACTCGTCTTTGATCCATTTTTAATGATGTTTAATGTATATTAAGTTAAGTTCTGTGTAAATTATTTTTGTCATAATAAACTTACGCATGTTTTGCTCAATTATATCATAAATTTCGTGTTATCCATCGTATTTATGAAGATTTCTTTTAATATTATAAGATATTGACAACAATTCACTGTAATGAATGGTCAGAGACCGTCATTTGACCCTGATGAAGCCACGATGAATCGTTGAATGATTGTTGGAAAAATCGCCAAGACAGGCAAATAGGTACGCATTGCAAATATGTTTAATGGTTTAAATAATATTTTTTTAATCCTACATTTGAATCTGTAAAATAAAATAAAAATGATTTTTTTTTTCAAAAAAAATATTTATGTCTGGTATTTGGGGCTAATGAGTTCGGTTATAAATATACAAAACTAGCGCGTTACAGCTGGATCAGTAAAAGATGGAGATTCTAGTCCTCGAGATTCCACGTCGACCTCGGTAGAACGTTTTAATCTCTTCAAGGAATGCATAAGACTAAGCAGAATCATCATGCAAGCACGGCTTTCGTTCTCTTAGCGCGTTTCATGTAATCTGTTGTATCCTTTATACAACCTACCCGTTTTTTTGGTTGCCATCATTTTCCCACCGTCCCACGGGAAATAAATACAACAAACCACCACCAGTATATAAAACTCGACCTAGCATTTTTTAATTATCTAATTTCTCTGGCATATTTTATAATTTCTTTGGTGCCATTCTAATTTCTTTCGAAATGTAATTTTTAAACTGCTAAAACATAAAACTCCTGGGTCAAAATTAGACAGAATTCGTTTTATTTATATAAATTTGAGTCCTTTATTAGGTATGTAGATCAATTTTGTAACATCATGAATAATAAATTGCGCCATAGAAATTAGAAAATTTCGAGCGAAAATTGATATTCACCCGTATAGTCGTGGTCGGCTTAATCTGTCCAAGTTTAAACCTTGTGTATTTGAAATAGTACCTCAAAGTTTGGCCGTAACGACGAAATGCCTTCATCCTTGTGTAGTAGAGCGTTGCTCGGTCTCGAACAATCAAACACCACTCTGCGTTCTAAACCAACATGCATAATAAAGGTTCTTGAGGTTTAACGGCTTCCTAGCCTAGTCGGTAGTGACCCTGCCTATGAAACAGGAGGTCCCGGGTTCGAATCCTGATCAGGGCATTTATTTCTGTGTTTATCACGGATATTTTTTCCTAAGTTATGGATCTTTTCTATGTATTTAAGTATTTATATGTATATATCTATTATATATATCGTCGCCTAGTAACCATATCAAAAGCCTTATTAACCCTAAGTAGCTACACACAGTGACTCTTGAGAACCAAGTTATATGGTAAATTAAGGATTTTTATAAGAGGATCACGTAGCATCATAGTATTGGATGATTTGCGTGGTAAATAGGTAGCAAGGATCCTCTTTGATAGGTAGGTACACAACCTTAGTCTAAGTAGGTTCTACAAAATGCAGCCATAGACGTTTTATACGATTCAGTTTAACGTTCAATGTTTTATAAAGGTTAGTTACAGTTTACAGTGCAGTTTTAAATATATTAGCTACTAGGTCCCGCGGGTCGTCGGGTACTTTATGGGTGTGTAGTAAAATTTTATCGTGTAACAGTAAAGAAGCAATCAGTCTGGTGGATATTGGCCTGTGGCATCCGTAAACACGTGCAATTTTATACCCGCGCAGTTATCGCGATTAATGGAACGCTGTGCATTGCATTAAGTATCGAATACGGCAAAACTACCCGATTGAGGTGAGCAGTAGAGTGCGGGTAAAATACGGGGTACCTGTCCTAAGTACGGATACGGAGTAAGTAAACAGTAGTAAGGTAAGTTAAGGTAAGTTTAAAAACCATGGTTTGTCACTGATTTTCTATTAGGGTTTAATATTAGGACACACAATGCGCCACCATACCACAGCCACAGTCTTTACACAAGCGCTTAAAATGACATCTAAACAAATTGTGATTATGTCGACCAATGTCATTAAAACGTTAGACGTACCGTCAACTACTACAACTTTGCCTGGCTTGAAAAACATGGGTTTCTTCACCAAATAACTACATATATCTTATTCCTGAGATGGCCGCCTTCCTCCCACTTATATGGTGGCTGTTTGGTGTAGGAAACCATGTTTTTCAAGCCAGGCAATGTTGAGCATCGTAGGTAAAGTTGTAGTAGTTGACGGTATCGTATATGATGTTAAGCAATTTCTTTCTTAATCATTTTTGTCATGATTTTTTTTCTAAATGCAGCCTTTCACTTTCGACAGACCGTTCAATATCAAATTAGAATCGAACCAATTGCTTATTAAATTCTTCGAATCCAAGATTTTTTGTGCTCACAAGTGAATGTAGAAGGGGCGCGCACTTTAGAAATATACTTGGGTAAATCAGTTAAGTTTCTAATTGTTTGTGATATATTTTATCGCATGGTATAAATAGGCACTTAATTGGTTGTGGCGAGTGACGGATTCATATTCCTTTAGAGTCTAAAGTTTAGACCTCAGTGAATGTAGTACACATGAATGTAGGTACCATATTATATTCGTATTCCTATCAAAGTCATTCCGTCATACAATTTTTACTAGTACGGGGGAATCCTTGCCTAGTCTTATAGATACTATGCTGTTTTCTTCATAAATTGTATTACTTGTCAAGGAAAATAAATAAATTGAACAAGAAGCCATAGAAGTACCAAAATTATCAAAAAACTAAATCAGTCCTCATGCACGGCAAACTATATAAACAAGCATCATCATCCTCCGTTTATTGACAGGGGTGGGATATCACAAACATATTAGTATAGCAGGGTAAGTCGTGAGTAAACCGCGCGGGGCCGAGTGCGTGTCGGGGCCGGCGCGCGCGGGATCTCGTCGCTGCAGACGCCGAGATCTGATCGCACTGCACTATTCCGTTTGTTGTTGTTTCGGTGGCACTGTTTAAACGCTTGAATACATAACGATTTTATCTGTGTTTCATGGGAAATAGGCCAACGGTAACAGGTTTTATTTTTAACATAAGCGGAATATTGGTTGGTATAGCTACTCTGAAGAAGGTAGGTAACCTTTTACCTACCATAGAACTTAAAACTTTATATTAGCATTTTTTGGCTTCCGTACCTCAAAAGGAAAAAACTGAACCCTTATATAGGATCACTTTGTTGTCCGTCTGTTCTCTGTCGGTTTGTCAAGACCCTTTTTCTCAGGAACGCGTCAAGCTATCAGTCTGCGGTCCCTTGAAGCTGTAAAAAATCAAGCTTCTAAATTAATTCAATCCAAGGATACGGCCATTTAAGCCTTATTATCTAACAATTCGTAGGGGACCCAAAACCTATTGGGTCCCCTACGAATTTACTTCCCATAGACGAGTCATGAAAGCTGGCAAAAAGGTAGGTGTTACAGCATAAGGAAAGGAAAAATTCCAAAAATCGTTTACTTGTTTTCCCATCACAACAAAAAAAAACTTTATTGAGTAAAACTAAATTGACCCTCAATCCAATTTTTCTTTTTGTTAGATACAGCAATGTTCAATGGTTGTTAAAATATTGTGACTCGTAGGGTAATTGTGCTACTTTTCGTCCACTTATCGATTTTACCAGCTTTGTGATGCAAAAATAATATCTTAAAGTACCCTTACTTAAATGTATTATATTTCATTTTATAGCTTATATAGTCTAGTTTATGTTAATATTACGCGATAATTATCCATACTTGCGAGATTTTGTATAAAAAATATTATTTGAAAAAGTGGGGTATTCGTTAGTTTTCGTCCATAAATGTCAATTTTCCGTCCTGGGCTCTGCTAGTTTTCGTCCACTGAGAAGGGCGATTATTTCTGAAAATATCCACTTAATCAAAAAATGTTAAAACAAACCTCAATGTTATTTTTAAAGTCCTATCGATTGATGTGCAACATGATGATTTTTGGTAAAAAAAAATTGTTACATGTATGGAAAACCCCTTGTGGCTCCCCCCTAAAAAAAATATTTTCAACAATTTTACTACAATACTAAGTAGGTATTTAAAAAAAATCTCAAACCTCAAAAACCTAAGCTCTTTGGCGCGTCCACTACAGTGTTTTTATTTTCCGACGATTAAAAGTACCCAGTTTCGGGGGAAAATAATTTTACAATATATTTTTTCTGGCCTATTCATCGAAAGCTATCATCTGACATATTTTGTCCCACCAAAAAACACCTAATTTCTATGGTGTACTTGTTTTGTCTTACATTATGATATCTTGCTACCTAAGCAATCCCTTAATAATAACCCGGCACCTTTCCAGTTGCCTTATAACACCAAAGGAGTGTAAACCTGTGTGAAGTTAAAGTTTATCGCAAAAAAATGTTTATTTCGCCGTTTGAGGATTTCCTGTCTGTAAGTGCCTAATTTCTTCGGGACTGAAATTTCAAGTCGAATATGTTTTTTTTTTATATTTTTATAGCGCATGGATGTTACGATTTACTATACCTGTACTTGTAATGCAAATCCATATATTAAATAGTTAAGGATTTAAAAAATATTTTGTGTGCGTTTCTAACTTCGTTGGCGCTAATTTCTTCGGATTTCTTTGGCATTAGGCCCCAAAGAAGTTAGAATTAGTCCATTGAAATTAGATACTACCTAAGATTTTTTTTGAAAAGCTTAAGAATAACTCGTCTTTGATCCATTTTTAATGATGTTTAATGTATATTAAGTTAAGTTCTGTGTAAATTATTTTTGTCATAATAAACTTACGCATGTTTTGCTCAATTATATCATAAATTTCGTATTATTCATCGTATTTATGAAGATTTCTTTTAATATTATAAGATATTGACAACAATTCACTGTAATGAATGGTCAGAAACCGTCATTTGACCCTGATGACGCCACGATGAATCGTTGAATGATTGTTGGAAAAATCGCCAAGACAGGCAAATAGGTACGCATTGCAAATATGTTTAATGGTTTAAATAATATTTTTTTAATCCTACATTTGAATCTGTAAAATAAAATAAAAATGATTTTTTTTTTTCAAAAAAAATATTTATGTCTGGTATTTGGGGCTAATGAGTTCGGTTATAAATATACAAAACTAGCGCGTTACAGCTGGATCAGTAAAAGATGGAGATTCTAGTCCTCGAGATTCCACGTCGACCTCGGTAGAACGTTTTAATCTCTTCAAGGAATGCATAAGACTAAGCAGAATCATCATGCAAGCACGGCTTTCGTTCTCTTAGCGCGTTTCATGTAATCTGTTGTATCCTTTATACAACCTACCCGTTTTTTTGGTTGCCATCATTTTCCCACCGTCCCACGGGAAATAAATACAACAAACCACCACCAGTATATAAAACTCGACCTAGCATTTTTTAATTATCTAATTTCTCTGGCATATTTTATAATTTCTTTGGTGCCATTCTAATTTCTTTCGAAATGTAATTTTTAAACTGCTAAAACATAAAACTCCTAGGTCAAAATTAAGGCAGAATTCGTTTTATTTATATGAATTTGAGTCCTTTATTAGGTATGTAGATCAATTTTGTAACATCATGAATAATAAATTGCGCCATAGAAATTAGAAAATTTCGAGCGAAAATTGATATTCACCCGTATAGTCGTGGTCGGCTTAATCTGTCCAAGTTTAAACCTTGTGAATTTGAAATAGTACCTCAAAGTTTGGCCGTAACGACGAAATGCCTTCATCCTTGTGTAGTAGAGCGTTGCTCGGTCTCGAACAATCAAACACCACTCTGCGTTCTAAACCAACAAGCATAATAAAGGTTCTTGAGGTTTAACGGCTTCCTAGCCTAGCCGGTAGTGACCCTGCCTATGAAACAGGAGGTCCCGGGTTCGAATCCTGATCAGGGCATTTATTTCTGTGTTTATCACGGATATTTTTTCCTAAGTTATGGATCTTTTCTATGTATTTAAGTATTTATATGTATATATCTATTATATATATCGTCGCCTAGTAACCATATCACTTTTGATATGGTTACTAGGTATGGATACTTATTAACCCTAAGTAGCTACACACAGTACACAGTGACTCTTGAGAACCAAGTTATATGGTAAATTAAGGATTTTTATAAGAGGATCACGTAGCATCATAGTATTGGATGATTTGCGTGGTAAATAGGTAGCAAGGATCCTCTTTGATAGGTAGGTACACAACCTTAGTCTAAGTAGGTTCTACAAAATGCAGCCATAGACGTTTTATACGATTCAGTTTAACGTTCAATGTTTTATAAAGGTTAGTTACAGTTTACAGTGCAGTTTTAAATATATTAGCTACTAGGTCCCGCGGGTCGTCGGGTACTTTATGGGTGTGTAGTAAAATTTTATCGTGTAACAGTAAAGAAGCAATCAGTCTGGTGGATATTGGCCTGTGGCATCCGTAAACACGTGCAATTTTATACCCGCGCAGTTACCGCGATTAATGGAACGCTGTGCATTGCATTAAGTATCGAATACGGCAAAACTACCCGATTGAGGTGAGCAGTAGAGTGCGGGTAAAATACGGGGTACCTGTCCTAAGTACGGATACGGAGTAAGTAAACAGTAGTAAGGTAAGTTAAGGTAAGTTTAAAAACCATGGTTTGTCACTGATTTTCTATTAGGGTTTAATATTAGGACACACAATGCGCCACCATACCACAGCCACAGTCTTTACACAAGCGCTTAAAATGACATCTAAACAAATTGTGATTATGTCGACCAATGTCATTAAAACGTTAGACGTACCGTCAACTACTACAACTTTGCCTGGCTTGAAAAACATGGGTTTCTTCACCAAATAACTACATATATCTTATTCCTGAGATGGCCGCCTTCCTCCCACTTATATGGTGGCTGTTTGGTGTAGGAAACCATGTTTTTCAAGCCAGGCAATGTTGAGCATCGTAGGTAAAGTTGTAGTAGTTGACGGTATCGTATATGATGTTAAGCAATTTCTTTCTTAATCATTTTTGTCATGATTTTTTTTCTAAATGCAGCCTTTCACTTTCGACAGACCGTTCAGTATCAAATTAGAATCAAACCAATTGCTTATTATATTCTTCGAATCCAAGATTTTTTGTGCTCACAAGTGAATGTAGAAGGGGCGCGCACTTTAGAAATATACTTGGGTAAATCAGTTAAGTTTCTAATTGTTTGTGATATATTTTATCGCATGGTATAAATAGGCACTTAATTGGTTGTGGCGAGTGACGGATCCATATTCCTTTAGACCTCAGTGAATGTAGTACACATGAATGTAGGTACCATATTATATTCGTATTCCTATCAAAGTCATTCCGTCATACAGTTTTTACTAGTACGGGGGAAATCCTTGCCTAGTCTTATAGATACTATGCTGTTTTCTTCATAAATTGTATTACTTGTCAAGGAAAATAAATAAATTGAACAAGAAGCCATAGAAGTACCAAAATTATCAAAAAACTAAATCAGTCCTCATGCACGGCAAACTATATAAACAAGCATCATCATCCTCCGTTTATTGACAGGGGTGGGATATCACAAACATATTAGTATAGCAGGGTAAGTCGTGAGTAAACCGCGCGGGGCCGAGTGCGTGTCGGGGCCGGCGCGCGCGGGATCTCGTCGCTGCAGACGCCGAGATCTGATGGCACTGCACTATTCCGTTTGTTGTTGTTTCGGTGGCCTGTTTAAACGCTTGAATACATAACGATTTTATCTGTGTTTCATGGGAAATAGGCCAACGGTAACAGGTTTTATTTTTAACATAAGCGGAATATTGGTTGGTATAGCTACTCTGAAGAAGGTAGGTAACCTTTTACCTACCATAGAACTTAAAACTTTATATTAGAATTTTTTGGCTTCCGTACCTCAAAAGGAAAAAACTGAACCCTTATATAGGATCACTTTGTTGTCCGTCTGTTCTCTGTCGGTTTGTCAATACCCTTTTTCTCAGGAACGCGTCAAGCTATCAGTCTGCGGTCCCTTGAAGCTGTAAAAAATCAAGCTTCTAAATCAATTCAATCCAAGGATACGGCCATTTAAGCCTTATTATCTAACAATTCGTTTTACTTCCCATAGACGAGTCACGAAAGTTGGCAAAAAGGTAGGTGTTACAGCATAAGGAAAGGAAAAATTCCAAAAATCGTTTACTTGTTTTCCCATCACAACAAAAAAAAACTTTATTGAGTAAAACTAAATTGACCCTCAATCCAATTTTTCTTTTTGTTAGATACAGCAATGTTCAATGATTGTTAAAATATTGTGACTCGTACTTGGTCGGTGTTCTATAGTTCGAAAGCATCTAGGTTGCGGTTGACGAAGGCAAACATTTTTTCCTTAAATGTAGGTAATGTATTTTTCTCAAAAATGGTATGTAATGTTGCCATAATATCCCTAAAATGTATCCAGAAAGTGAACTCTACCGGAGACATATTCACAACTATCCAGTAAGAAGCGAGATTTTAAATTTGGAATCTCCTACTGTCCAGTAAGTAAGTATGTCATTTACCTACTGGACAGTAGGTCATCCTCTTTAGATCTGCTTAGAAAACAAAACATAGTACCAGACACAGATTAGAGTGTAGCCATATAACATGGTTATAGGAGGGAGGCTCCAAATATATATCTATCTCTCTTTTCGGTATGTCATTTTATGAGATAGATATATTTTTGGAGCCTTAAACAGCCATTTTATAGTCTGTGACACTTAACGCGACGCAGAAAAAGTATGCACGTTGCGTTTTGTTCTTAGTAATGTTGTAGAAGTATAGTGGGATTTTATGTTTGTATTTAGTAATTTCAGTTTATAAATCATGTTGGATTAAAACTTTCCATTCTAAAATTAACATGGAGTTTCAAAAACAATAATTTACATTTTTTTACTAAAACATTCATGTAAGTAATGTAAAAATAGAACAATGTTCCAAACTAAACGCAAACTTTTTAGTAAAAAAAAAACAACGACTGGCGGGATTTCACATTCAATTGCGACAATTGTGTTTTATTTTACCGCGTGAACATAAATAATCCCAAAAAATGAGTTCAAGCGAATCCGATTCGGAAATAGATGGCACTCCTCCTGATTTAAAAGCTGAGGCCGAATTAGCAAAAAACAATTTACTTCCTCCAAAATCCAAGGAGCGATATATGAAAACTTATGAAAAATTTATGAAGTGGAAGTCAGAAAAACAAGCCAACAGTTGGTCTGAAAATGTATTCTTGGCATATTTCAGCTTTCTTCGCCAAACAATGCAGCCGACAAGTTTATGGGCTGTGTATTCTATGCTTCGATGTGTAGTGCAAAATAAACACGATGTAAACATTAAGAATTATTCCAATTTAATCACTTGGTTGAAAAGACAATCGACTGGCTACAAAGGAAAAAAATCGAGTGTATTTACCAGCCAAAACATACAGAAGTTTTTAAATGAAGCACCCGACGATGTTTATCTAGCAGCGAAGGTAATATTTATTTTATTTACTTATTTCATTTAAATTGTTGTGATGTAAGTTGTCTGTTAGTCGGTTGCAATAATATAATTATGCTATTAAATCTGGTTCCAATTAACAGATACTTATTTTTATATTCTCGATTTAAAACAGTTTTTTTTTTGTTTTTAGGTTATTACTATAATGGGAGTTAATGGCGCCTGCCGAAGTATGGAGCTCTGTAATATTAAAAACAGTGACGTGGAATACCATAATGAAATAATTTTGGTAAAAGTACGAGAAACAAAAACAAAAATTGATCGCTCTTTTGTTATACACAAGGAGTCAGCTCATATTGTAAGGAAATACCATGACCTGCGCCCTGAAAATACGAAAAGCGATCGTTTTTTTATCAATTATAGAAGCGGGACATGCTTGCGGCAAAACATCGGTCGTCATAAGATTGCCGCAATGCCTAAACAAATAGCAGAATATTTGAATTTACCAAATCCAGAGAGCTATACTGGCCATTGTTTCCGGAGGTCGTCTGCTACCCTTCTGGCTGACTCTGGAGCCAATCTCACGACAATAAAACGACACGGGGGGTGGAAATCGGACCGAGTTGCAGAAGGATATATAGAAGAGTCATTAGAAAATAAAAGTGAAATTACAAGCAATATAAATAAAAAAATTAAATTGAATACTCAAAAAACACCATCTTTCACCTCCCCGCAGCCGTCTACATCGCGTCAACAGCCGCTAAGCCTGACTCCGCAGCCATCTACCTCTCGCCAAGAACCGACCACTATTCCCCTGACCGTAACATCATCGCAACCATCCACCTTCCCAAACAACCAAATTAATGTTTCACAGACATTTACTGTCAGCCAAGAGTCCATTAATCCAGATGTACAAGAAACAAACATAAATGCCCCCGGTAAATCGATAAAAATATCTATCAGTAATTGCCCGTATATGAATGTAACCTTCAATATTAATTAAACGAATTTGTTGTTAAACTTTCTTTCATTTTTGAGAAAAGCACTATACAAGCCTCAACCAGTAAGAAAGCCATCCTGGCCTCGTATATAACCGGACCTCACCTGCGGTTCGGTCCGGTCAACTCATCCTTGGCCAGGAAGGCTTACTTACTGGATTCTGCAGTAATGTACTATTTCTGTCAAGCTGATTTTTAATTAAAATAAGTGCCTAATCATAATCAAACATTTCCTAAGCACTCTATAAACAATGAATATTAACGTGGTAAAAACACTACTAATAGCATTGAGTAACAGGAGAAGACATCCCTAAGAAATTATTTGTACCACGAGTTTTAGTGAAAATCACTACAAGTCTGACAGTGGCAGTTGGACCACAGACATGATTACACACAAGTGTCAAAAATTTTTAAAAATCAAATACTAAACGTAAAGGCTTCTTGCATGATAATAAACTGTAAAAATAATTCTAAAAATAGTAATAAAAGCCACGTAATTACATTCCATAGGTAAGTAAGTGCAAAGTTTGGTGTTACATTAATTTAAAATATTCATGTTGGTGGTGCGACGCCATATTCCTTGGCGCACAGATTAATGTCGCAGAAGTAATACAGCATATGTGCCTACACTTGATACACCTTGACATTGTTACACATGATATTGTTTAATAGTACTCAGAATAAAACTATTTACGTAATAAACATGTTATAGATAAGTACGTTATGTAATGTTTAGTTCATTAAACATATATTTATTGTTCAACAAGGATTTCGCTAAAATTGTTAATGCGAGTAAAATACATAGAAAAGGTTTTTATGATTTGAATTTAAAACTTAAATATCGAAATATCACCCGTGTTATACGTACTTACACAATGATTTTTCATCCGTGCGAAGAAATCAATGTCATTTTAAGTATAGGTAGGTACTTAAATATCAAAGATCATTAACCCCCAAAGTTCGTATTGAAAGGCGCTTGTCGGCAAAAATAGTATTTTACTCTATTCGTTCCTAAAACTCTAGGGTAAGGAGCAAAATAAACATTAGGTATAAATAAAACAATAATTTAGTTAATTACGTTTCCCTAAAAAATTGGTTTAGGCAGAATATGAATTTTGTCAAAACAGTGTTACGTCAGTTTTGTTAAAGCTACTCTTTGATTCAGTGACAGCTGTCAACCGCCAAACATGGCGCACAAAATTTGTTCTAGATGGCTCATCTAGTAGAATACATAATACATCAATGACTAATAGTGTAAAAAATTGGCATTACAACTTAGTTATTGCCACCCTCAAGAACACTCTAAACAAATAAAGTTCGCGCGTCGTACTTGTAGGTATATAACTACGGCTCAATGTGATTGATTCAATCTAATGCGTTTTCTGAGGAGACCCACACGTTCCATTGGGGTCAAAGTAGGTCCTCCAGATCCAGAATCTCTTTTTTACTTGTTACCCGAGCCATCAGTTTTTGCCCCACACGGTGGCCCCAATACTCGAGCAGCGATATAAAAATCACCTCTCAGATTGAAAGGCATTCCCGTCAAAATATAGAAGCCACTTTTCTATTTAGTTAATCATAAAATGCAGAGTACAGCTAATGTTCTCGGCGCGAGTTCTAAAAACACTGTAACAATGGTCTAACTTATAATAGTGCGGGCGTTGCTATTGGCAGCTAATTTCACTGAGCAAAACACCGACTCACACTTTTTTCTGCTGACATATCAACAAATTGCATTCAGGTAGTTGGCTGCAAATACTTGGGGTAGTTTTTGGGTTCTGTCGTATAAATGGTTATATTATTTAATCTTTGATTGCAAAGTTTATAAAATAATTTTATGAGTATACCACTTGTGAATTATATTTATAGTAACCAAACGTATTTCTATCTAATATGCTAAGTTTACCAAATTTGCATATTTACCAAACCATACTGCTAATCCGACTACTATTTAAGCGAAAAAAAAACATATTTTACTTTGTAGTACCGTAAAATGTTCCGGTTGTATGAATTTTAGTTTATAATAACACAAAAATAGTGAGAAATCCCATCTCATCCCGTTGGAGTTGGAGGGTGAGCTGGGAAAATGTATGGGGCAAATTTTTATTAGGTAGTTTGCTTTGCTTCGATCTGCGTTCCGTCCCACTCTCCGCTTACATTTATCGCTCCTCTTTCGCATGATCGCTCCCCGCAACCCTGGTTCCACTCCAGTTCACATATCTTTCACCTCTCACTTCTAGAGACTCCACTTTTTTAATGTTATAATTTGGCTACCCCGTGTTGCCGCAATATAATAAAATATGTCTATAAGTATAATAAAATCACTTTTAGAGAGCAACCTGAACCAGAGAATCAAAGTAGCAACTCGAAATATTCGCGTCCCATCTGCCCTCAGTGCCTCAATCTTACCCCATTTTACGGTATTTTAATTTCTAGTCGGGAGCACTAGACAGGTTATAAGTCGTTACTCTATCTCGTTTATTGTATTAATAATTAATGAATAATTAATATTGTGAACGAATGGCGATCACGATCAGTTAAGTTATCATCATCCTGACTATTCATTCGTTTATTCAATGAGTGCAGGCGAAATTAGATTTTTTTTAAATCTCAATATGTAGGTAATTACGAGCTAGTTGCCATACGGGTAATAGCAAATGAATGTCAATAGTAAACGGCTTGTCACATTAACCAACTTAACTGTGACCAATCATGCCTTTGAGTAATCCAAGACACTTACGTTCGACGGCGTTTCGACTGCCCTCTGTGCTGTGTGGTTAGATTACACGTACTTACCTTAGGAGTGATGGCACACTGGACCCCTATTCGATATGCCAAACTATGACACGTTATTTCGATATCCATGCGAGATCACAACTTGTTCGACATTTTAAAATGTCCTGTACTTACTAGTTAGTTACTGAGTTCTGCTACTAGAGTTTTCACTAAATAAATAGGAATAGGTAGGTAGCAATATTATAATTATTATTTAAATCATTATATTACAATATATAGAAATGAAAATGATTGTCGCAGTATTTCAGAATTCTTTATAACATATGGAAAAATATGTCGATTTTATATCCTATTTATTTTTCATCATGTTTAAGACGCATCAGTCTTGCGCAATTCGGTAGCTATAATTATTTAGCTTCAATTTGATATATGTATAGTTCACGTGGGTCAAATACTCCGGTCCGATAAAATACTACCTAGACTACACGTTGCAAGTCTGTCCATCCCAAATACTCGTAGGTACTTAATTAGGTAAGTTTTTGATCGATGTTATCAATCAAATATTGTCATTTAACTAGCAAGCCAGTAGGTACAGTCACCGGCAATAGTATCTTCCTACTCGAAGGCCGCAAAAGTATGTGACACGCTTTTATTTGTAGCGCCATAAGATCGTGTCACATATTTTTGCGGCCTTCGTGTAGAAAGATACTATTGCCGGTGACTGTACACGAGTTGAGTGCTCCTGAGTGTGTGGCAGCCCTATTAACTTTGTTTATCTCCGTATTTAATGACTGGTAAATGGTAATTAACCCCAGAAAATGAAGATACATTAATAAATGACTCCATTTTGGCTTCACACTATTGTACTAATCATTAACCAGTTTTACAGCGTGTAAAATTCACTTTACACGTTCAATTACACCTGCGATATTGAATAGCACCGTTTTACTATTTTACCCCTTTGAGCGCAAAGCGTCGCACCTACCACCTTCATACCTACCTATGTCCCTGACACCACAGTAATTGGCCAAAAGTTAGCTAGTGTTTTTTTTTTAATTTTTGTATGACATTGAACGTTAGAATTAATATCTTATTTTCAAATCAGAATACCTGTGTAATATTTACTTACTTACTGCAGTGGCTTAACGACCCGAAGTGGATATTGACCTCATATATTAAATGTATCTTTTCATATTTTTAAAAAACCAAAAAACATAGCGAACCTTATACGCTCATATATTTAGTAGTATGTACATGTACACGATATATATCAATATCAATGCTGAACTAAAATGTTTCTTATTGTTATTTATTAAATTTCTGCTAAGTATATAATTATATTTATTTATACTTGGATGAAATCTTGATAACACAGCCAGCTTTTCGTCCACTCGATTTACCGTATTTAGCAATTATGGTGTAAGATTTTATAACTCTCCACTGGAACTCTAAAAACGTCATTCTCATCTATAAAAGTTTTATAAAACGAGAACGCTTTAGTATAAGTATTTTAATTTCCTCAGTAAATGCGAAATTAACTCACACGGCGCTATAAAGGTAGCCGGGGTATTAAAAGTAGTTGAAGTCGTGCGAACGTTCCCGAACTTGGTCGCGTCCGTCTGCGGCGTAATAAAACCCGTCAGGATATCTCATGATATGCATATGTGACGAACCTGGGCCACAGTAGTTATTAAATACCCAGTAACAACGTTTTATCTTACAGGTTCTAATTGCCACGTGATTAAATTATATAACTGTGGCCCTAGTGAAAATGGACTAAGAGCCACGTCAGATATGACACCATAATGCAGCAACGAAACCCGTCTGGTTAGATTGCTATACTATCCTTATTGCTAAATCCGGGCATCTGGCAGCTTTCAATGGGTGGAGGTCAGAGTGACAGACTAGCAAAAATTTTGAAGTGGAAAATAGTAATATCAAAATAGGCAAAAACTGCCGAAGCTGTCTCAGTTATAAAAGACAGGGCCTATATTTTAATATTAGAACAAAAAGCATTGCGTATATTACGAAAACAAAAACAGTAGGCGACAAACTGTGAATTACATTATACGTCGTTTGGCACTACTTTCACCCATCAGAAACTCTTGGCAATGATATAATAATAATAATAATATAACGATTATACGATTATTTGCGGAAAAGTTGCCCGCCACTTAAATGAATGTTGCGCAGGGCGTATGTAATCGCAAATATGGTTACAACACATAAACAGAATCCCGGACATTAAACGTCAAAAAAGGAAAAGGAAAGGAAATGATTACGAGAAGTAAATCACGACAGCAGCAAGCGTCCCCACCAAACGCACGCCCACCATCCTCGCCCGCCTCGTCAGTCTCCTCACCATCGTTGTCGGGCAATGAGTTCGCTACTGTGCCCGACACCAGCGAGTCGAGCGACGAGTGCGGGCCGCCGCCGCCGCCGCCACGACCACCTGCGCGACGAGGATGGCCACCGCTGCCGGCACGCTTGGGGCCTGCGGGACAACCTGTCCCGCCCAGGGCCCCCGCTGCCGGTGGTATAGTGCGTCGCATGAGATGGACTTCATCCATGAATGAAAACGTCATGCGCGCCTATTATGGGGCTACAGAGGGGGGAACTAATCTGTGCGCGTATCGTGACTGGATACTTCCTCTGTTTCAGGCCCTTAAACCAACCATTGACACGACTGCGCAGCGGTTGTCGGATCAGGTGCGCGTCATTCAGCGGCTAAAGCGGTTGGATGACGCGACACTTGATCGGCTTCGCCTGGAGACTCTCTCTGTTCGCGCGACCACCACCTCGGCGCGGGATCCGCTCGCCACGTCGCCGGATCCGATGCCTGCACCCGACTTGGCATCGGGGGCACCGCGGGTTGATCCCAGTGCCGATGAGGAGGGGATCGCGAATCAGAGTGTGAGTAGTTCAGCCAATGAGCAACTGAGGAGGACTTTGGAAGAGGCAATTACGCAGTATCGCTCCACAAACATCCCTAGGCCACGATTACCACGCTTGCCTATGAATAGACGCAATCTAGCGTTAATGGCAGTCCTAAATGATTTGCTAGATCCATTCCTGCGGACTAGTAAAGACTTAGATGATACGCACTCGATAATGTACTGCGGAGCCATCGCGGAGTGCCGTGTTGCTCGAGTCAAGTTTCCGGACGCTGAACGTGCACCTAGGACCGCCGGGGGTGTCCCCGCATGGCAGGTGCGGATCGAGCGTCGTATCAACTCATTTAGGACTCTCATTGCAAAGCTGATCTGCTTCAGGGGGGGCAATAACCGCCCCCGAGTAATGCGCTTTGTGCACCAGGCGTTCGCGGGGACGGATATCGAGCCCCGCGACTACATGGCCAACGTCGTAGAGCGCATCGACTTTCTGAAGCAGAAAGTTTATGCATGGGCAAGCCGTATTCGCCGTTACAGAGAGCGTGTGGACCGATTCAAGCAGAATCGTCTTTTTCAAAGTGACCAAAGGAAGGTATACCGAAGGTGGGAGGAAACCGACCCCCGTGTGTCCGACGTGCGACTGCCGGATGCTACTGCCATGACTAATTTCTGGCGTAGCATCTGGTCAGCGCCCGTTGAACACACGGAGGGCGAGTGGATGAGTGTTGTTGAACGTGAGTGCGAGTCCATCGAACCAATGGGGGCTATCACCATCAGCCCCGACGACGTAAGTTGCGGGATCCGTACGGCCCAGAACTGGAAAAGTCCTGGCCCGGATGGGTTGCACAACTTCTGGCTAAAATGGTTTCGGTGCTCGCACTCGCGGCTGGCAACGCAATTTCAACAAGCCCTTGAACTTGGCTCCCTCCCGCCTTCCTTAACAACTGGTGTAACCTTCCTGCTCTATAAGTCCGGTAGTACCACGGAAGCGAAGAACTACCGACCCATCACGTGCTTGCCTACGCTCTACAAGCTTCTTACATCCATTTTGAGAGCAAAAATAAACGCGCACATGGTCGCAAACAACATTTTGGTCTCCGCTCAAAATGGATGTAGGGTTGGGTCCCGTGGTACTAAAGAGCTCCTCCTCATAGACATGACCATTTGCCAACGAGTCCGGCGGAACAGGGGGGCCCTCTCGGCCGCTTGGATTGACTACAAGAAGGCCTATGATTCGGTGCCTCATTCATGGCTGGAGAGGATCTTAGAGCTGTATAAAATTGATGCAGCTTTAAGATCCTTCCTTGGCGCGTGTATGAGGCAGTGGACCACAGTCCTTCGTCAACCAGGAGGCGGGGATGACCCCCCTGGCCCGCAGGACTTTATAAGGATCGAGCGAGGAATATTTCAGGGCGACAGTCTGAGTCCCCTGTGGTTCTGCCTAGCTCTAAATCCGCTCAGCAATCTGCTGAAGGATTCAGGGCTAGGTTGCCGGCTTCGGAGAGAGGGTGAAGTCATATCTCACCTTCTGTACATGGACGATCTCAAGTTATTTGCACCAAATAATCGAGACTTGTTGGAACTACTGAAGACCACTAAAGTGTTCAGTAGTTCCATCAAGATGGAGTTTGGTGTTGATAAATGTGCGGTTATGCATGTACAGCGGGGGAAAGTAGTAAATTCAACAAATATACAGCTTTCTGAGACAATGACGTTCAGATCTATCTCTGAATCAGAAACCTACAAATACCTTGGTATGTCACAGTCTTTGGGCATTGAGGATGTGGGTATTAAACAGGCGTTGAGGGAGCGCTTCTTTGGTCGGCTGGCAAAAGTACTTAATAGTCTTCTGTCAGGTGGCAACAAGGTGCGCGCCTTCAATGCCTGGGTAATGCCCCTACTCACATACTCCTTTGGCATACTAAGGTGGACACAGACCGAGCTGGATGCCCTGGATCGGAGAGTCCGTCTATTGCTCACCACACACCGTATGCTTCACCCACGCTCGTCTGTTATGAGATTGTACATCCCACGGAAGTGTGGAGGTCGCGGCTTTTTAAACGCCAAAAATCTCCACAACCGTGAGGTGTACAATCTCAGGAATTATTTCCTTAACAACGAGTGTGGGATGCATCGTGATGTGGTGGCAGTAGATAAGGGTCTCACGCCGCTCTCCTTGGCAAACAAGAACTGGCGCAAACCTGTGGTGCTAAGCACCGAGGATCGCAAGGCGGTATGGAAGAGCAAGGAGCTACACGGGCGGTTCTACAGGGCCCTCACGGGACCCGACGTAGACCTGCTCGCGTCGGTGAACTGGTTACGATTCGGGGACCTCTTCGGAGAAACCGAAGGTTTTGCCTGTGCAATTGCGGACGAAGTTATCATGACGAATAACTACCGGAAATATATCCTGAAGGACGGTACGGTCGACATTTGTCGGGCATGCCGCCGTCCCGGAGAGTCACTCAGGCATATCATCTCCGGTTGTTCTCATCTTGCTAACGGCGAGTACTTGCACAGACATAACCTCGTAGCCAGGATTATACACCAGCAGCTTGCTCTCCTATACGGTCTTGTGGACCACGAAGTGCCGTACTACAAGTACACACCTGCACCAGTTCTCGAAAATGGTCGTGCCATGCTCTATTGGGATCGATCTATTATCACGGACAGGACTATTGTAGCCAATAAGCCTGATATCGTGGTAATAGATCGACCGCAACGCCGGGCCATGCTCGTCGACATCACCGTCCCATGTGACGAGAACCTCGTGAAGGCCGAGAAGGACAAGTCCAGCAAGTACCTAGACTTGGCTCACGAGGTAACCGCCATGTGGGAGGTCGATTCGGCGATCATTGTGCCGATAGTTGTCTCTGCGAACGGTCTCATAGCGAAGAGTCTCGACCAACATCTTGAGAGACTTTCGCTACGGGGTTGTGGTTGGATTAAGGGTCAGATTCAGAAGGCGGTAATCTTGGACACGGCGCGCATAGTCCGAAGGTTCCTCACTCTGCGGCCCTAACCACCGGCAGCCTGGGCCCTGCTCCGTTGCCGGCGGCACCCTAGTTTAGGTTTTTTATAATGCTTTTATTGTTTTTATATGTTTTAGATGTATTTTTATATTTTACTTTTATAAAAATATTGTAAAAACCCTAAACTAAGAAGAAAAATAAATAAAGAGTATAATTATAATAATAATAATAATAAGGCGGGTGCTGCCTCTGCATGCGTCCCATGACACGGGCAGGGGCAGCATCCGCATAGTGTACCCCTCACTTTTCATTAAATTGTCGAAAGGGCCTCTGCGCGTTGGCTTCGGCTCCGCATACGCCTCCCAAAGGTCCGGATCACCATTGTTCCGTGATGGGGAAAGACATACAAATAATAATAATAATTTCTCATAATATTGCATTATACCCAGAACTCTATAGGATTGGTTTTCTTGAAGTAATTTGCATTCTTTGAACTCCACCACTTTACAGCTGCCAGATGTCCAGAGTCCAGATCTAGAAATAAGCATAGTATAGCAAAGTAACTAGAAGGGTATTCGTTGCTCTCATTATTGTGTCATATCTGACGTGGCTAGCTCTCCGTCTAAAAGGGGCATAAGTAAAGTTGACTCAGTGAGAAAGGGCACAAGTCCTATAAAATATACGGCACTTGTGCCCTTTATCGCTGAACCAATTTGACTTATACTCTAATAGTCACAGTATTTTCTCTTACATTCGCAGGTCGACCGTGAGACGTATAGGTGGTACGTGCTGTGCAAAGTGTGCAAAGCGTTACTAAACATGCACTCAACAATAAAATTATTAATTACGTTCTTCTCTCAATTGGATTTTAATATAATTGATTGATATCCGCATATAACAATCGTTATTGTAGAACAATTCGCATGTTGTTTAACTGAACTTGCTAATATAACTTGGTCAACTTTGAACAGGATTCTTAGAATATACACAAAACATTAACACGTGTTGAAAAGATGGCATTAGTTTGATTTTAATTTGATTTTGAACAGGACTGAACCTGTCGAAAAAGGCGTTCAAAGGCTTATTCAAATCATCCTTTTTTAATCAAGTTCATGATTTGCTTAACATTCAATACAATATTTACGTCAAAATTTTCACTGATATTAGCTGTCCAACTTGTTTCGATGTATATTGAATAAATAATGAATAATAAGCTAATAGAAGATCATTTTCATAACAAATATGTAACAAATTAAAATTTTAAAGTAACTTCTTACTTTAACAGGGGTGTGATTTTTGATATTCGAGCGCTCTAATATGACATTTTATAACTCTGAATAAAACGATGAGATGAGGTTTTAAAAGTATTTTCTCTTACATTCAGTAATTTAAGATCATGATCATGATTATTTGTACTATTAATTCTATGGCGACAAACTTTTGTGTGCGATTATATTCGAGGTTAAATTCTTGGAATTCAAGCGCTCGATTGTCCAAAATCGCCCCCAGATCCTTTTTCTAATGATAATGAATGACACATGCGATACAGGAAATATTCGCTGCGTAGCTAGAACGCTATTTACTACGGCTACGGCGCGGCGTAGCACATTCAGGGCCGCGATTCGAAAAATAAACATACACACTGGACAGACACAGCTCCAACCCAACTCAACTCAACGCTATAACGACAATACAATATTTATGTCATTTGCTATTCGAACAGATTTTCATTCAACATTGGTATCACATTGGTCTCACATTGGTCTCACATTGGTACAACATTGCTACAATGTGCGACCAATGTGTGACCAATGTGAAACCAATGTGATACCAATGTTGAATGAATATCTGTTCGAATAGCAAATGTCAATGTCGTTATATAGCGTTGAGTTGAGTTGGGTTGAGTTGGGTTGGAGCTGTGTCTTTCCAGTGTGTGTGTTTATTTTTCGAATCGCGGCCCAGTACCGCTGGGGCCGTTTCTATTCTAACTTTATAACACGTTTAGACACGATCCAACTTCAATACAACTAATTGTAGTTGTATTGAAGTTGGATCGTGTCTAAACGTGTTATAAAGTAGTTGCGTTGCGTAGTTAATGCATTGGCATTAACTACGCAATACATATTTCTTTTTTTTTTTCGCTGGAAAATACTTGAAGCATACCACCCAGTTCGGGGGCAGGAAGTGGTGATGTGGGACTCCTGGACAAACCGACTACCCACTTAAAGCGGTTTACCCTCAATGACTTTATGACACATTGCAGGATTCGCTTGCCCATACAACTGCTGGATAGAATACGGCCCCTGCTGTGCTGTATGTCGTATCAGTGTTGTTCCGGATACGGTAATTGCCGTAATGTACGGCTATTACAGTCAAAATTACGGCATACGGTTGCGGCCCCTTGTCGTATCTCCATAAAAAAAATCGGCACTTATCCACAATATTTTGGATTACGGCAATAATTTTAAGAATTTAATTACAGATACGGTAAAATACGACAGGAACAACACTGTGTCGTATTCAGAAACGTAAAATAGCGGTCTCGCAACAAAACGCAAGCGTGTATTGAACGTATTATTAAAATCAAATATTCTTGTAATATTTTTGGTATTTTTTAAAGTTTCTGATAGAAACTCGAACTAGGATACTGTTATAATATTCGTATGTGACTAACATGGTGTTAGCACTAATAGCATGTCCACATTAGAACGGTCCTTGCATGAGCCCTAGTATGATCATGTTTATTTCAGCCCAATACCGGTATCACCAGAATTTCCATTTAAATACACTAGCTAGCTATTCAGGTTACATATAAGGTCTTATACTTATTTAAGATGCCTAGTAGTTACACGTTAGGATACATGTATCTCTAAGCAGTTTTCTTGTTCGCCCGGTTGTGTTCGTAGTCGATCGAGTCGAAAAGTAAAAATCACTATAAAACAAATATGTGTATTTATTGTTTTTTACGTTTAAGATCTTATAAAGTGTCTTATAAATATATTACTAATCTATAAAACTAAGACTTACAGTCGTTTGCACTGACTTATCATATTTAATCATATATCGGGTGGAACAATACGATGAACTTTTACGAAAATGGGGGTTTGTTTAGCTCTAGTTAAAACTTTTAAGCCAGTGAACCATGTTAATATTCCTAACCGTTTTCAAGTTAGAGCTTGTTGAAATAAAGTGCAAAACATTGCCTGTTACAACCCTAATTAGTAAATGGGTTTCATGACCTTTATAGTAAACAAACTTTACAAGACTGACAAGAAATGTCATCATAAAGTCGACTTTTGCTTGCTAGAAAACATTGACAACCGCAGAGCTTAACATTAAGAAACATAAGGTCGATTTGACACAAAGGTTTAACACATACAATAATATTAATAATAATCAATTTCCAACATCACTTAAATGTTTCACAACTTCCAAATAGTCATGTTTTTTAATTCTCGAGGTTCACTTTTTACTTTTTTTAGTAACAAAATACCCTAGTAAAGCAATAAATAAAATTATTAAGGAATTAAAATACCTTTTTGGTGTGTGTCATTTCGATCATGAATAACATAATAACTCATCACAAAAGACAAGGTAACGTTTTCGTCATGTCATGTTTAATGTCATAATCATAATGTTTTGCTAATGGATTAAATGATCGAAATACTGTTTATTTGCGGAAGTAAAATTAGAACTGTACTCGTAACGCACGTTAAGAAAAAGTACATCAATGGGAACAGCTGGTTCGATTTGTAGACAACACAGAAAATGTGGTGTCATCTTCACAAGATATGAAATTATGATTGGAAGTTTACTCAGAACAAAAGGTGTCTACCTGTTAAAGGAATAACGACATAGGCACCACACGTCATCAAAAACTGTACCGAGTGAAATTAATAATATTTTTGTCAAGTGTTCTTTAAAAATGTAAACATTACGTAGGAGCACTAGGGTTGGCAATGCAATGCAATATAAAAAAACATTATTCTAATTTATTTCTCTGTTTTAATTGCGAGGTCTATTATTAATATAAATCGATTGTAAAACATTTATAAATAGCAATCCTTACAGCATAGTTCTTAGAATTGCACCACCCGGTATAGGCTTAACTGCATGCAGTCGCTTAGGTTATAATTCTTCCTATTTTTTTTTCGTTCGAGGTGGTAGTTCCTGGCTTCTATTTCTTTTTCCTATGGCCGCTCAAATAGAGACCTGCTTTAAACCTGAAGAATAGGTCCGAGGCGCTGCGCTTCAATGAAATCTAGTTTAATAGCTCCGCACGTAAAATATGAAGAATTTTTCTCGCATGCGTTTCTTTATTACACGTTATGACGAATGTTTGGCTTGGTAAAACTTGATTAAAATGGGATAGGTATTTCTCTTTTAATTTTTTCTTGTAGTAATTGATGAAGGGTACATCGAAAAAAACATGTCCAGTGACATTGACCAAGTTTTTGAATTAAGGTTGCGTCTGCGTATTTTGATTTGAGCACCGGTGTGGAGGGCATGCGATAAAAACGGTGCGGATACGATGCGTTCGCTGCGATTCCGTAACGTCGCCGTATTTTAAGCAGCGGTGTGGCCGCAACTTTATCGCACTTTTAAAGCTTGGAACGATTCAATTAACCATACTATTTATTTTTTTTAATTAGATGTTTTATGTACGAGAAGATATGTTTATAATTAAGTATGTTTATATTTTATAATTGAAAGGAAAATTTAAAAATTCATCGCGTCGAGCAAGATTCGAACTTGCGACCTTTCGGAACACCGGTCCGATCGTCTCCGGCTAACGTAAGCAATGAAGGAACTGATGGAAAGATTCACCGAGGTTGAGTAAGCGTCAAAAGCTCAGTTGGTCAGAGCGGTGTTCCGAAAGATCGCAAGTTCGAATCTTGCTCGACGCGGTGAATTTTTCCTTCGATTACTTTAAAACAAAAATGAATGAAGATATACGAGTAGCCCGTTTAAGTTCCGCGTGACGTCACATTTCAGTACTCTTTTTAGCATAATGTAACGTCACGCGGAACTTTAACGGGCTATAGGTATCTTCACCATTTTATGTTTGATTGACAAAATAAAAAATACGTGTACAATATTTTTTGACAATCTAACTGACGGACTAAATATATAGACTATAGGAAAATTAAACAAAAGTCGTCTCCTTCACGATTTTCGTAGACATCTCTTCTAAATACCTAAAACTGGTATGGATGTGTTCCTTGTTGTCTCCAGAATACGAATTGCCCGGTTTTAGTTTCTGGAGGGGGGGACATGTCGGAAAAAAGGGGGGGAAAGATGGCGGCCGACTGTCATCGAAATTTGTTCACATCTCGAGTCCTATGAAACCGATCGGTTTGTATGATATGTTATTCGAAAGATTATTAGACGTACTATAATTGTTTCTAAGTAACCATACTCATCACTTTAGTCGTTTACAAAATATTTGAAAAAATCTGTTTTTTTTACTGTGCATGTTTGCGTAAGTATTGATAAAACATGCTTATAACTCAATAATGTATAACTTTACCGCAATTAATGTTATTATAAAATATACGGGAAATTTTATAATCTTTCCAAAAACATAAGTTTTGTTTGTATATAATATAATATAACCAAGTAAAGATGTTTTTTTTTCAGCATCGGTCGCTGCGCATCGTCATATAAATGGCGCCGACTGTGTCGTATTATCATTATTTCTCGAAATCTATTTTACGGATCAAATCATAATAGGTATCATTTGAAAGTCTTTTAAACTTTAATCGGTTCTCTCAGCTGCAAAATAAACCGTTAATTTTGTTTTAAAGAAAATGTTACATTTTTACCTAATAGACTGGAGGAAACAGGCTTGTTTGGCGAAAAGTCCTCAAAATCTCTTCTAAATACCTAAAACTGGTATGGATGTGTTTTTCATTGTCTCCAGTATACGAATTGACTAGTTTTATTTTATAGAGGGGGGGGGGACCAGGAACACATACATACCAGTTTTAGGTATTTAGAAGAGATGTCGACGACTTTTTTCCAAACAAGCCGTTTTCCTCCATACTAATATTATAGACTGAATAGAATTATATTTTTTTACCCAGGTATGTACTCAATTATCGCTTGCAGTCGTTTCTGCTGAGTACAAAATTAATTAAGTAATGTTATATTCACTGCTCCACGTTTTCAATGTTGTTTCCTTGCATATCTTTCAAATATGCAAGGCTTACGTTTAAGTTAACAATAATACATTACCAATTTGTCTGTAGATAGGTATGTAAATAATGTTCACAGGTTTGAGCCACCGACAGGGCGACCGCCGGCCGCTATCATCCCGTGCCTATGCCGCATGCTGTTTTACCAATGGAATTAATTTCATAAATAATTGATGGGCCATATTCGGATGCTGAGTGAACGCCGATGGAAATGCACTCGGCAAATTGACTGAAAACCGCAGTCAGAATCGGGAAAAGGCTAAATACCGGCTAATGATAGTGCAATTGATGCTGACTTTCTCGTAACCTCAACGGCCACAACACTTTCGAAATTATGAAAACAAGCCACTTAATTAAATTAATTACGATGAGGCCATTCATTTCAACTGAGTGTTAACGATTTTGTATTAATAGGTACTTTTAACGGTAGTTTTATTTATTTATTTAGGATTACCAACAGATAATACATCTTACATGCTCTTAAATCTATGTTACAATACAATTGAGGTTGATGCTTATCTAATTATAGGTAACCACAACGTAAGCCAATATCTTTCTATCTATCTATCTATCTACGTACGAACATGCAGATCTTAAAATTTAAGTTTAGTTACAATTAAAATTACAAACATTTCATTATAAACTTACACGAGTGCCAAAATGGGAATCATGGTTTTTTACACTTCAAATAAATAAATAAAAGCTTTAAAAGTGTGTATAATAGTTTTGAATTGTAAGATTATTTAATCCATTTAATCCATATTGTCATTTAAGTACACTTACTAATTACTACATCAAATTAACTACTTAAGTAATGGTAATTCACGAATAAAAGTATTTCTAAGAATTTCCTTTTACTTCATTTGCTAGACATCAATAGTTAGATTACTACGGTAAAAGTAAGTTAGCAACAGAAAAAAATATTTGAGTTCACCGGTCTCATTACCCTACAATGATCAAAATAAATAATAAAAGAGAATTGATACGATAAAATCAAAGGTCCTTGTGATTATTCTAGAAGCTCATGCGAAAATAACACAGTTCCCGGCTAGTTACGAAGCTCTATTATCGGATTCCCCAGCGTGATCCCATAGCAACGTAATACGCTTCTCATTCCGGCCGGCTAGCCCTAAATGAATACTAATTCCGACACAATCAAACTACAATAATCCAAAAGTACATTAGCATGTTTATGGGTTTCGAACGCGAATGTTCCTTAAATATATTGTTTGCTCGCAGACTAAAAGTATTTGTTATTAAACTCTCGTAGGTATGCAGTATGCACACTAATACGAGTTATAAAATGGCAGTAGTGCTTGTAAGGGTACACGGAAAGAACATGTCTAGTCACTTTTTTTGTAAAATGATATTTTTATATAAAAATGTAGAGCTTGCAATGAACTAATAGTAACAACTTCTGTTACAGCTGGAAATTATAACCTTTATCCACTTTTTAACTCCTAAAAATCATCTAGTTACGAAAATAGTATGGTTAATTGAATCGTTCCAAACTTTAAAAGCGCTATAACTCAAAATGTTTTCAAAGTGACTAGACATGTTCTTTCCGTGTACCCTTCAATTGCAAACCATGGTAAAATACAGTTAGGGTAATTCCAAGTATTTATCTACCTGAAATCTACTCGATTCTTCATTTTATATCTACCTATTCTACTTATATTACAATAGTGATATTATTTGCTTGACTAAATATCAATTTAAGTAATTTTACATAAAATTGAACATGAACCGGGAGATACTTGTCCAACAGAAAGGCACACCACACCACAATTGTCCAAGCGGCCGGCAATCAACGCTTTACGCGAGTTTCAGTTTCAACATTACAAAATTATTCCTGTTTGCTATTTGGCAATCATATTTTCACAACATCGATGTCAAACACGTACCTATTTAAAGTGGATCTGGTTCATTTTATAATATATGCCTTATAGAGTACTTACCTATATTAATTTCATACACGTTTCATATACATATACATAAGATATTTACATATGCATGTGCATATGTAAATATCTTATCAACGTTGACGTAGAACTTTTACGATTGCCTAGGAAAAGTAGATATTTATGTTGTGATTAGATTAGATGACCTGATGACATTTGTAAAACATTTAGGTTAATATTATTGGAATGTTAGAAAGTTAAATTTGAATCCAAATAAAGCGACCACCATAAAATTCGTACAAACAAATTAACGGGAGATGCGATTGGAAAATCTAAACAAACAGCGAGCTAAATATTCACCGGATTTATGCATATTGGTTTGGTATTCACAGTTGCGCTATTGTAATCTAGGTTTGGCCGCTTGATTGCAGGGTTTGTTTTTACGGCCAGCATCAGAAACCAGCAATTAGAACTTTTGTTGCCTATTATGAGAAAAAAGTTTGGAAATTTGAGGCCTAAAAGTGGATTTATTTTGTAAAAAAACTTTGTTTTTTTTCTTTTTGGAGAGTGGCAAAAAATATAATTATGAATAGTAGGTATGAAGGCCCGAAGGGTCCTTCATCAAAATCGGTGCAGTGGTATTGACGCTGTAATAAAATAATTGGTAAGTAGTATATACAAACTATACTTATATAACAAAAATACAAACATCCAATAAACGGACTATTGAATCATTAAGTACATTCATTACTCGTTTATTCGTCGACTAGATTTATGAAATTATGAATAGATCATAACGATAATTCTATAGGTAAATAAATAATACCTACATATTACGTTCCAGTACCGAAAACCCCGATGTATGTAATTATCTCGTATGGTTACTCTGATTACTACAATTACCCCATCAAGTACTTACAGCTAATCTGGTCTGTTAAATCCTTTATGATGCTTACTCTCCGGCTGCCTCAATCCCAGTGAACGAGTCTGTGCTGCGCTTGTCTAACTTTCTCTTCCCATACCACATTCCATAACTACAGTGTTGCTAGGAGCATAATTTTAATTTCCCAACCACCCCGGCATTTAACTGGGTATCGTGAAAAAGTTGCCACATCAAAATTATTATTCACCTGTACTAAGTATACATTTTAATAAATCATAACAGGTGCATATTCTAGAGTTATAAGTAGGTTAGTAACAAAACTTACGAAATGACAATTTAGTTGATTTCTATCGCGATTTATTTGAAAAACAAAAAATAGTTCCCTTAAAGGGACTAATTCGAAAAAAATATTACTGACAGACGTCGATTAAACTAATATTTATTGCATTTATATTTCATCTAAATATATAAAAGAAGACAATGACTGACTGACTGACTGACTGACTGACTGACTGACTGACTGACTGACTGACTGACTGACTGACTGACTGACTGACTGACTGACTGACTGACTGACTGACCTGACTGACTGACTGACTGACTGACTGACTGACTGACTGACTGACTGACTGACTGACTGACTGACTGACTGACTGACTGACTGACTGACTGACTGACTGACTGACTGACTGACTGACTGACTGACTGACTGACTGACTGACTGACTGACTGACTGACTGACTGACTGACTGACTGACTGACTGACTGACTGACTGACTGACTGACTGACTGACTGACTGACTGACTGACTGACTGACTGACTGACTGACTGACTGACTGACTGACTGACTGACTGACTGACTGACTGACTGACTGACTGACTGACTGACTGACTGACTGACTGACTGACTGACTGACTGACTGACTGACTGACTGACTGACCTGACTGACTGACTGACTGACTGACTGACTGACTGACTGACTGACTGACTGACTGACTGACTGACTGACTGACTGACTGACTGACTGACTGACTGACTGACTGACTGACTGACTGACTGACTGACTGACTGACTGACTGACTGACTGACTGACTGACTGACTGACTGACTGACTGACTGACTGACTGACTGACTGACTGACTGACTGACTGACTGACTGACTGACTGATTGACTGACGACATATCAACGCACAGCCCAAAACGCTGGGTCTAGAGATACCAAATTTGGCACGTAGGTTCCTTATAAGGTCTAGGGGTGCACTAAGAGAGGATTTTTCAAAATTCACCCCCTAAGGGGGTAAAATGGGGGTCCATAGTTTGTATGGCGAATCAAGATTTGTTAGATTATTTTATTCGAAACTTCACAGGAGTACTCCTAACGATAAATGAGTAAACATGTGTTTCAGGTTTTTTGAAAATTCAACCCCTAAAAGGGGCAAATGTGGTCACAAAGTCTGATAATCAACATGGGTATCGTATCCTTTTTGAGTACTTATAGTACGCGGGCGAAGCCGCGGGAAAAGGCTAGTTGAATATATTTTCAATTCGCAAATACTTTAAAGAATGCACTGGCATTAGCACGGGACCATGCTGGGGAAAGAATCGGAATGCGCATATTTCTAATAGTATGAAGGAAACGCATAAAAGACACAGTGATAATAATTATTTGGTTTGTACCTAGGTATATACCGGGTGTTGCCTGTAACACGAGCAATAAATTAAAACATAGATTCTACTCCTCAAACAATACAACTTTTGTTCAACAACTTTAAAAAAATATGTAGTCTTTAGATTGTCTCTTTTTTAAACAAACTAAATAGTATTTTCAATGTACGTTAAAATCCTTCTCATTGACATTGCTTGTCAGTCTTGTCACCTTACAGACATAATCAATTTCGCAATACATTGCGTGTTCGAATAAACTTTAAAGTGTACTAAAAATTAGACCACAAGTTATTTTTCAAAGTCGCTGAACAAAGGTTGTTTACTTTGAGGAGTAGAATCTACATTCTAATTTATTGCTCATGTTACAGGTAACACCCGGTATATAGGTCTTTACTGGTTAGGATTTACCTACAGCCTGGGTCTTCGTCGACGAATGTAAATTGTGGGACAGGAGCAAATCAACAGTGAGTTTTTCTTTTTTTGGAATCAAACATAATGTTAAGTAGGTAGGTAAGTTTAACTTTAACGTGTTGACTTCGTGACTTCATGAAAAGACAGCTTATTTTTATCTACACTCATATTGTAAGTTCTCTAAAACGTGTTCGAAAACGGTAGGCAATGGCTAGCATTACCACGACCGATTTTACTATGATAAGCTTTTTATCCGTAGCAGTAACGTAATTTTAACTTTTCATGCTCAATTATTGATGTGCTATGAGTTTTGATAACATAATGTACACCTGCACCCTCCCGGGGATCCGCCGACAACCCGACACGCGCCCGCGCGACCGCCGGCACACGAGAGTTGGCCATGGTGGCGGTGCAATGGCGGCCACTCTATGGTTTCCAAATAAGGCATTTAGAATAAATAATATGAGTGTAGATAAAGCAGTGTATGCAACTGTACGTAATTATGCCTTAAAACACTCGTGTGATCTTATTATGAAATTCGCCTGCGGCTCATTTCATAAAACCACACTCATGTTTTAAGGACCCTTATTACGTAACAGTTACATAAACTACTATTGTTATCGTACAATGTCACACCTACATGGATGATGTATTTTGTGAAGTTAGCAGGATCGTAGCTAGGGGGGGCATTATTGGCATGCAAATCCCCTACATTAAAATTGCCCATATCTTAAATTAGCACTGCCCTATCTTAACTGCAATTCTAACTACGGCCCTGGGAGTTACTATAAATAGTCCATTTTGCAGAGCACAAGAACCAAAATGAATAATGTTTGCTCTACTAAGGCTCTTTAAGATCAAGTAACAACTGGAGTTAGTCTAAATTCGATATATGTATAACAAACATTCGATAAGTTTTCCGAATTGATTAGTTTTCGTTGAACATACATGAGGGTAATTGTTAGCTTTTAAGGTTCTATCGCATTGATTTCGTTTAATCCATATCTCCTCGGATCCATACTGAACGCTACACAGTTAGGGTAATCTAACATAGTTCACACAAATATGTCAACTGTGATACACCACAGATATTTATTATTGTATGTGCATAAGGCTACTTTAAGTTTAAGTAAAGTCAAACTATTCCATATCACCAAGAGTAGGAAAGACTAGTTAGCCGTGGTTATAAACAAAGAAGCACAGAAAGTCTATTTCACTCAATGGCCAATTTGGGAGAAAAACCAGGGAGCAGAAAATCAAAATATTTCTATACACCGGTGTACACTTTTAATCGTACCAATTATACAAGGTGTAACAAAAATGCTGGTGATCTGTTTAAAGGCATAATTGGTATCTGATTCAAATTACGTAAAACTAAGTAAAAAAACTTTAACGCGAAATAAAATTGACTTTGTATGGAAGTTTGGTCGGCTGGTACAGTCGCCATCAAATATATCGGAGCAGCCAAGGTACTCAAAAATATCTGAACATGCACTTTATCGCCTTGACAATAGAGGCGTTGTTCAGATATTTTTGACCACCTTGGCCGCTCCGATATATCTGATGGCGACTGTACGACGGGTCACATACAAAAAAAAGTCTCCTAAATCGATTTTTACACCAGGCCATGTAGCCAAGATGACAATCGGTTGGAGAAAACGAAACGAAACGCTACACGCTCTCGCTCACTCTTCATTACTGCGATAGAGATACAGATAGCGTTTCGATTCGTTTTCTGCAAACGATTGTCATCTTGGCTAAGCCCCCTGGTGGCAGCACCGTGGCGAGAAGTCCAGCTGTCATAATCCACCAATGTTAAATAAAAAAAATTTTGATTGGTCGATTTTGACAGGTCGATTTGTACAAATTGTACACTAACCTCTACTGCTTACGTATTCCCGTATAAACCAAGACACTTCTCTTCCCGGACAGACTCTACCTATACATCGAGGTCCCCTACCTACGCGAATTACATTGATTAGAAAGTGTACTCGTACCTATACTTAATTCTAGAGGGATTACCGCGAACTTCGACAATCGAAATTTCTTCATCTGCATCTTTTTCGCCCGTATTAGTAAGGACGATAGAGAGGGACATAACGAAATCTCGCTTTTGACGTTCGCGGTAGGGCTGCATGAACCGTTTTACTTTAAATGACTCCGATTCTATAATAACCGAATTGCACCCTCTGCAGTTATTAATAAGTTGTGCCAACTAGTACTAGCGTATATTGCGTTTGTCCGACGGACGTGCGTTCTGTAAACACGTGTTTTAATCAAGCCTGTTGCTTCGCTTCCGTTTGCTGCGGCGCTACGCTTGCCAAAGAAAAACTTTGCATCTGTTTTATTACGACGGATGCGGCGACGCCTGGGGGGTTAATTTCGAGGTCCACGGATTAATTGTTTTATTTATACATCGTGTATATGTGGTCAACAGTTTCACAAATGTATTGAAAATTAGATATCATACTAAGTCGTAGTTCGGTATAAGTTGTTTAAAAAATGCTTCTTTAGCTTTTTACCTGTTAAAATCTAGACACGCGGCAGCGTGTCAAGCCAAGTTCAAGCAAAGGAACTGGCTAGCCAGCGCCGATTGTATATTACACGAACCACTTGGTGCCACTTTTGACCCTTCTATAACTCAAAACCTCTTTAACGTAAACACATAAAACTACGTGTGTTTAATTATATCAAACGGTTATAAAGATATGAAGGTCAAAAAGTCGTCAATTTTAGCACTGACTACCCGAAACAGCCCGCACTACCGCTACCATGCCGCCTACCCTTGGCCTCCTCCGTCTGCGTCATATATATATATTTTAATCCTGATAAAAACTGGCCAAGTCAAATCTAACCTACTTTAAGATCTCACATTTTTAAATAACAGCAATTGTTATAGGTATCCAATAAAGCAAAGAAATTGAGTTTAATACTTGTTCATAATGTTATTTTGTTCCTATAAATACATATTTGGATTTTGCATAGAACTTGGCACTCATTTAGATCTCCATTCTTTTTGCGGCGAAACCCACAGCCAAGCATAATTTTTGTATTGAACTTGGCTCTCCTTTTTTACATTTATGTTTTTGGTGGGATAAACTGTGACTTTAACAATTTAGATACATAATGTATATAAAATATTTCGTTTAGGACAAAGGCCGCCCAAACTACAAGATATCTTTTGGGTATCAGAACGTAGACTCTTCATTTAACTATTAATTATGTTAGACAAATGACGACAATTAAGTAGTGTGTAAATTTACCCACCTACGCAATGTCTGTAAAATATTTATATTTAGAAAAAAATGGAAACTCCCTTTGTATTCAGTTGAGTCAACGCAATAAGTTTCCAGTTGACTCTTCCTGAATGAACCAGTCAACCCACCCTAAAGCTCAAGCATGTACTCAATCGTGAACATCCCTTTAGCCTTAATAAAAATAACGGTCAATTATTCACTTACTAAAAAAGTGTCCAATTGTTTACACGAGTTGTTCCCGAATGCCCGTGGCCCGTTGTTCGGGATAATCGAGGTGCACAATTTTACGCCCCAGGCGCCCGGGCCGGACTCACTCGATTAAAGCCGCCCGAACACGGAAATTATCAAACGAAACGCACCGACAAGTCAGCGGGCCGTGAGCGAGCGCCCCTAGCTACATTTATAGTTTTTGTCCAACTCACTCGTATCGAATAAAGTTGAAAGTTTGGTGCACTCTTCTTTGTGCGAGCCGGCTATTTTAAGGCTGTTTTGAGCATCAGTTTAAATAAGTTATATTAAGACACGTGAACCGAATGAGTGCCTTAAAATTGCTTAAAATATACATTCCTATGTAAACTCCCTAGGTTTCTCCCTTTCCCACATATTATAGGTATCTACACCTATAATATGTGGGAAAAGAGAAGTCTCGTAGAATTCATGAGGTCTCATATAAACCACGAGATTTATATTTCCGCACAAACTCTACCTCACACATTTTTTTTGGGTATCGTAAATTGTCTCAGATCTTACTAAAATATGGCTAGGGCAGTTCATAACCTAACAATAAGTAAGAACGCACGTAGTCTACACCAGCTCTGAATATATCCCTAAAAATGTAATTAGAAAATGAAATTATGCCAAATAAAATTTCTCTATCTAAATTACGAGTAAGTAGGTACTTAGATAATATAGGCTAAACATCTTGAAAGCTTATCCCATTATAGAGCTATCCTAACTAGGAGCAAGTTCACATTCACAACCACTTTTAATAAAACTTAGCACTAGTTAATAACAGCCTTTGTTGATTTCTCAAGTTAGAAGGTTTGACATCGACTGAATTGACATTTACATGAAACAGGCGTTCCCTCCTTATTCCAAGTATGCTTAAACAAATAAATAAATATTATGGGACAATCTTACACACACCGACCTAGTCCCACACAGTAAGATGATATTCGACTTCAAATTATTATGCTTACTTAACAAAATAATGACCCCATGCCCCCGCGCCTTTTCAAATCAATACTTAGGGTGTTTTACATCTACACGATGACTATAATTTTGATTTAAGTAGCTATTATTATAGTATTATTTTAGTCTTCTTCCAGCCAGAAAGCTAACATGGTGTAACGATCCCAAATAACATAAACATTATTTTGAATTTTGAGACTGAACATTTCCGAAAGCAATTCCTTAACGAAAGCTGCCAATATCCCGGGTCACATCTCGGTTCGTAACCTATAAGTTAGCGCATTTTTACGTCTGTAAATTATACTTTTACGATCGAAAATAATTTTTATGTTTTCGGAGGAATTTAATATCACGCCAGCACACAGCTATACGCTGCACATTCGCTCTTTTATTGCGCTGTAATTTTATTGTTTTCTCAATTTTTATTAACTATTAACTACCTACTTAGGTTGTGGTATGGCCGATCGATAAGCTTTTACTGTATCCTAATACCCACCTATTTTCTACCACCATCCGTGCATTCATTTTAAAAGCATTATTATGAAGCTTTGCCGGAGTTACGCAGAAGGATAATATTTCCAGGCATAAAGTGACAAAGAAAAAGAGATAATTGCTTAAAGAGTTTCCACAGCACACCTACGATTCTGAGGGGTTTTTAAAAGAAGCATTATGTAGCTACTCGTTGTATTTTTTGTTTCTCTAAGCAATCGCTTTATGCTTTACCTATTGTATAAAGTTTTCTGTTTACGGCGTAGGTATCTACGCTAACTTTAGCCCCCGGCAGAGCGCCGTGTCATAGCCCAAGTCTATGGGTTAGCGAGTGCAATTAGCGCAAACCATGTTATGTCGAAATAAAGACTGGCATACTCGATGCGTTCTCTCTATTTCGGTGACGTAATTGAATTGTATTTAATCGATTAAAAACATATGCATTTATTTTGTAGCGCTCTCGTTTTACGGAAGTGGTCCTGTCATATAATTACTGTAATTAGTAAACTTAATTTGGCTTGTTTTTAATGTTTGTTAGGAATTGGATTATTTTTAGTACCTAAGTATGTGAAATGGACATGGGTTGCAGTGGTTATTTTTTAATAAGTACACATAATAGTCAATACACATAGTAGTAATTTATTATTATTATTATTTTATTTTATTTATTTTGTTTTTTTGCTCATCCGGTTATGTCTCTGTGCTTCGTGTTTGTGTTTCTGACTTTTGCCTAACAATAGTTCTGTAAGTGTTTTGTATGTATTAGTACATACAACACTTTTATGGGCTTTGCCCGAAATAAATGATTATTTATAATAGGCGCACAAACAAGGAAGTCAACAAGTCAAATTAAAAATATGTATTTAATAAATCTGACCACCTACGGTATAACTTCGCAAGCGTTCAAATTTTTATACTTTTTATTAGGGTTGCGTAGTCAACTAGGAACCCTTATAGTTTCGCCATGTCTGTCCGTCCGTCCGTCCGTCCGCGGATAATCTCAGTGACCGTTAGCACTACAAAGCTGAAATTTGGTACTAATATGTATATCAATCACGGCGACAAAGTGGTAAAATAAAAAGTGGAAAAAAATGTTTTATTAGGGTACCTCCCCCATACGTAAAGTGGGGAGTGATTTTTTTTCATTTCAACCCTAACGTGTGGTATATTGTTGGATAGGTATTTAAAAACGAATAGGTGTTTACTAAAATCATTTTTTGATAATGTAAATATTTTCGGAAATAATCGCTCCAGAAGTAAAAAAAAATGTGTCTAACTATTGAACCATACTTAAGTTTTAAAAATATGAAAAATAAAACTTTATAAAAACTTTCTAGGAAAATTATTTTGAACTTGATAGGTTGAATAGATATGTCAACTCAATGTAACAAATAGCCCATTTTTTTAACTCTTAAGTGGGGACACTTACTGTGACGGACGGAAACCCTACACTGAACGTGGCCCGACACGCTCTTGGTCGGTTTTTTTAGTAGGTATGTCAACCGAGAGAAATCTAATGGACCGTAAGCAAGGAACAAATTTCATGACCATCGCGTCCCAAGCGATAACTTGTGAAGCAGTTGGGGGCGATGTATAATGAAGCCTGGTGAAGGTCAGCTGCCGCTCCGTTGGTTGAGGAACAGGAGCGATTTAATCAATTTAATAAAAACCGGCCAAGAGCGTGTCGGGCCACGCTCACTGTAGGGTTCCGTAGTTTTCCGTCCGTCACAGTAAGTGTCCCCACTTAAGAGTTAATAACACCGCCATGTAGGATATGATATGAGAGTTCCACGTACAGCGACATCTATCGGCAAATTAAGTAAACTATTGCGCGCGAGCATAAAGTATGGAAGATGATTTTTATGGGATAATTCTTTATTGCGTGAACCGATTTTGACCGTTTTTACTTTATTTCAAAGCACGTCATTTCATTGTAATTTTGTAGAAATTACAGGTACAATAAACACCTGCTTATACGGTTAAATTACAAACTTAGTTCAGAAATTATTTTGTATTTTTTTTTCAAAAACTGTTCATCCTATCAAGTTCAAAATAATTTTCCTAGAAAGTTTTTATAAAGTTCTACTTTTGAGATTTTTTTCATATTTTTAAAACTTATGGTTCAAAAGTTAGAGGGGGGGGACGCATATTTTTTTACTTCTGGAGCGATTATTTCCGAAAATATTTACATTATCGAAAAATTATTTTAGGAAACCCCTATTCATTTTTAAATACCTATCCAATAATATATCACCCGTTAGGGTTGAAATGAAAAAAAAAATCACTCCCCACTTTACGTATAGGGGAGGTACCCTAATAAAAAAAAAATTCCACTTTTTATTTTACCACTTTGTCGGCGTGATTGATATACATATTAGTACCAAATTTCAGCTTTCTAGTGCTAACGGTCACTGAGATTATCCGCGGACGGACGGACGGACGGACAGGCAGACATGGCGAAACTATAAGGGTTCCTAGTTGACTACGGAACCCTAAAAAAGATCATTCACCGTGATACAGCCGACTATTAATTTTTATATTTATAATAGGATATTAATTATCATCTTACAAAGTTTCAATCGGGACGCAATGAACATTTTTAGGGTTCCGTAGTCAACTAGGAACCCTTATAGTTTCGCCATGTCTGCCCGTCCGTCCGCGGATAATCTCAGTGACCGTTAGCACTAGAAAGCTGAAATTTGGTACTAATATGTATATCAATCACGCCGACAAAGTGGTAAAATAAAAAGTGGATTTTTTTTTTTTATTAGGGTACCTCCCCTATACGTAAAGTGGGGAGTGATTTTTTTTTTCATTTCAACCCTAACGTGTGATATATTATTGGATAGGTATTTAAAAATGAATAGGGGTTTCCTAAAATCATTTTTCGATAATGTAAATATTTTCGGAAATAATCGCTCCAGAAGTAAAAAAATATGCGTCCCCCCCCCCCCTCTAACTTTTGAACCATAAGTTTTAAAAATATGAAAAAAATCTCAAAAGTGAACTTTATAAAAACTTTCTAGGAAAATTATTTTGAACTTGATAGGATGAATAGTTTTTGAAAAAAAAATACAAAATAATTTCTGAACTAAGTTTGTAATTTAACCGTATAAGCAGGTGTTTATTGTACCTGTAATTTCTACAAAATTACAATGAAATGACGTGCTTTCAAATAAAGTAAAAACGGTGAAAATCGGTTCACGCAATAAAGAATTATCCCATAAAAATCATCTTCCATACTTTATGCTCGCGCGCAATAGTTTACTTAATTTGCCGATAGATGTCGCTGTACGTGGAACTCTCATATATCCTACATGGCGGTGTTATTAACTCTTAAGTGGGGACACTTACTGTGACGGACGGAAAACTACGGAACCCTACAGTGAGCGTGGCCCGACACGCTCTTGGCCGGTTTTTTTTATTGATTTAATCGCTGCTGTTCATCGAGCCACCAACGGAGAGGCAGCTGACCTTCACGAGGCTTCATTACACATCGCCCTTAACAACTTAACAATTTTCTGGCATTATAATTTAAATATGACTTCTGGCATATGACCGCCACGGCTGGCTCGGACGTAGTCTAATCTGGAGGTCCAATTTTCGATTACTTTTTCCAACATTTGTAGCCGTATATCGGTAAGAACGCGGCGAATGTTGTCCTCCAAGTGGTCAATGGTTTCGGGCTTATCGGCGTAGACTAGCAATTTCACATATCCCTACAGAAAATAATCAAGTGGCGTTAAATCGCACGATCTTGGAGGCCAATTCACGGGTCCGAAACGTAGTGCGAAAGCGTCCCACGGTTAATCGAATTAATTGCTCTGATGGACGATTATGTTGACCGTAAAATGGACGAAGTAAGCGATACGTCTTTCGAACAGATCCATTGATCCATTATTTTCAAAATAAATTTGCACAATTTGGAAGCGTTTTCAAGCGTTAGTTTTTGTTTTTTTTTTTTATAATATGGCTTTTGCTGCTAGGGCACTTTGCCAATGTCAAGTATTTTAGGTACTGTTTACCTGAAGAGTGCACCTATAAATTTTGCCCAAAATTTCGACTAATATAACTAATATACATATATAATGAATTGCTGTTATGAGATAACAAATATTAAGAATACTTTTAAATATAGTAAATATAGTTTTAAATATAGTTTATTCATGTTGAAATGCCAAACCAAACTAAACATAAATCACTTGACAGCTGACAAAATGGCCGCCAGTTAAAAAAGTGTTGCCAACTTAAAGTTCTATATACCTCTAAAAAAACATCCTTTATAAGTTAAAAGTGAAATATTTTTTTTAATACAATTGCTCAAAAAGTTGACTTTATGTAGCTGCAAATCGTGCGTAAAGTTTGATTTTATGCACTAGTGCTAAAAAGTAATCTGATCTGCAAATCGTGCGTAAAGTTTGATTTTACGCACGATTTGCAGATATATTGCATTTTAAATTGACCAATCAGAACACTTCACTATATTAAATCCACCAATCACAACACATATCGGAGCTAATCGGAACGCTAGATACTTTTTTGGTGCGTATACTGTGTAAATAATTTAAGTCCTTAAAAAAACATTGTATTTAATATCAACCAATCAGAATACAGCAATGTTAAAATCGACCAATCAGGAAACGCAATTTCTTTCTCAAAACATGAGGTGTTTTTTAGTTCCTACTTCACAATCATTAAAAAAGATTTAATTTTTCTGGAAAAAAGATTTAATTTTTTGGGGTCGTTAGAGTTATTTTACCTTTTTTATTTATAATGTTAGCCATTTGCTACACATTCCGTCTGGTTTTTTATTTAAAATAAAAGTTAAAATGTGTAGATTCGCTGGTAATTAATATATGTATTTATCTAGTTTTGTATTTAAATAATAGACGGGTTGGGCAGATGAAGTTAGATTCAGGCAGCTCGAGCGGTCATTTAAATATCTATAATAATAAAAACAGTTTCTTCTTTTATTTAATGTATACTGTTATGAGTACTATCACCGTGCTTCACCAATACATTTTTTAGATTTTTTTTTTTTTTTTTTTTTTTTTTTTTTTTTTTTTTTTTTTCTCTAATGGACTTTAGGGCGATGTTGCCCGTAGCCAACGTCAAGTGTTAAAAGGTGGGAAATTGGACGCGGAAAGGAATAGGTACGGTACGGAATTTGGAATATGAGCGGTCAAATCAGGTAAGTATATGAGGATAGAAAATACATATAATCATCAGTTCGAATAAATAATTTATACTTTAATATCATTATGATAAATAAACCAAGCTATAATACTATAAATATCGGGATTTATAAGCAAGGAAGGAATGTTAGTAGGGAAGGGGACATGTTTGGACTGTAAAGTTTCCATGAAAACGGTTCGATCATATAGCGGACAAGAAAAGAAAATATGATTGATATCTGCCTCCTCAGCACCACAGTCACATCGAGAATCACTTATAAAACCAAACCTAGCCAAATGCGCAGGACTGCTTGTATGGCCCAGTCTCATACGAGATAAACAGGATATTTCACGCCTATTAAAATTTTTATTGTAAAACCATGGTTTAATTGGAATATCGCTTTGAATCTTAAAATAATAACTTCCGGTTTCTAAACTGCTCCAAAACCAAAAGAACTCCCAAGCTACCTTGAGATACCTTTTAGGGAGCAAAAGAAGATCATGGCAGTAATTTTTATATGGATAAATATCACCAGAAACAACAGCATCTACAGCTAACCGGTCAGCTTTCTCGTTTCCAGGAATCCCACAATGACTTGGCACCCAAACAAAGTTTACAATGAGTCCTTTTTTTTTGCATTTAAGTAGCATGTCTCTAATTTCATACACCAAAGGGAAATTGTTAACTATCCTAAAGGGAGATTTTATCAAAATTTGTAAGGAACTTTTGGAATCAGAAAAAATTACACTTTTATCTAAATGAAACATATGAATGTATTCAATTGCTTTGTATATTCCAAATAGTTCTCCAGTAAATACCGATGATTCTTGAGGCAGTTTAATTTTTTGCACAACATTATATTGCCGATGGCATACCCCAACTCCAACACAGCTATTTGTGGAACGTTTGGATGCATCAGTATATATTTGATGCCAACCAGACCATTTCACATCAATTAAGTTATTGAAATCTGGATTCGCACTTATTCTATCTTTTTTTATATTAGAGTCTAAGAAGACTTGAGGAGATATAATCAGAGAGTCAAAGTCTTTCTCATATATAGGAAGACCAATATATCTCACAGTAGGAGAAGATAAAGACAGAAATTTAAGATAGCTATTAATAATAAAAGGAGGAGTCCTATTTCGCCAATAAGAGGATACCGGTATCTTATCATAAAGAGACGATAATTTGTTGATCAGAGGATGTTTTAAAAATTGCATTGTCTTAAAAATAAATCGATCAGACAAGAATTGCCGTCTTAAATGCACGGGAGGATCTACACATTCTACTTGCATAGCATTAGCGGGACTGGTTCTCATAGCACCAAGAATTATTCTAAGAGCCTTGTTTTGTATACCATTTAGTAATTTAAAGGCTTCCTCTGTTCCCGGCGTTAAAAGAAAAGAGCCATAATCTAAAACGCTTCTTATAACAGAATTATAAACAAGTTTCAAATAAAATGGATGACTACCCCACCAGACACCTGCCAAACATCTTAACATGTTTAATGAACGCTCACATCTTTTCAGAACATATTTACAATGACTCTTGGCTGATAAATTGTAATCTAAAACGATACCTAAATACTTAACTTCTACACACGACGGGATAGCAGACCTGCCATAATATAAGTTAACATTGACAGTTTTTTTCCTTGGAGTGAATAAAATTGCTGATGATTTTGGAACTGAAAGATCCAAGCCATTACTATTTAAATACATATTTAGATCTTTTAAATTAGAGTTGATCAATTCACAGGCATTTTCAACTGATCCATTTTTACAATAGAAAACTATGTCATCGGCATATTGAATTATGGAGACTGGTGTCACCATATTTGAAAGCAAATCGGAAGTATAGATATTAAAAAGCAACGGACTTAAAACAGAACCCTGTGGAAGCCCTTTCCAAACCGTTCTATATAAAACTTCTGATTCTAAATTTAATGTAATGGTTCGTTCAGAGAACATAGCAGCAATTATATTACACAAACGGACTGGAACACCTAACTGAAATAATTTACCTACAAGAATAGATATATTAACATTATCATACGCGGATTTGATATCTATAAAATACGCCACTACACAAGTTTTTTCAGAAAAAGCTAATAAAATATCCGAGATTAATAAACTAACACAGTCCATAGTGCTTTTACTTTTCCGAAAACCATATTGAATATCAGGTAATAATTTATTATTTTCAATGAACCATTCCAAACGATTTTTAACTAAATGTTCCAATATTTTAATCAACACAGAAGATAACGCTATTGGCCGGTATGAATTTGGGTCATTACGGGGTTTATTAGGTTTAAGAAATGGTAACACTAACTGCATCTTCCATTTGGGTGGAATGTCAGCTGTCAGAAAAACTATGTTAAGAATATCAAGATAATAACCTAAAACTCTGTCAGTGGCGTGCGTCAGAAAAGAGTAGGGTATGCCGTCACAGCCCGGAGCAGAATCGACAACATATGACAGAACATTTTTCAGCTCTAACATTGAAAAAGGATCATTAAAACGCTGTATATTACTGTTTACATTAAATGAGCTAGTAGAATCAAGACATATAGGATGAGGTACATAAGGAGGAGCTAATTTATCTAAAAATTTGTCTGCTACAGTAGGGTCAATTTTAAGGGAATTAGATTCACTAAAGGCTCCTCGGAACATACGGATCTTTCGCCAAACTTCGGAAGGGTGTGTGCTAGGGCTAATGGAAGCACAAAAAGAACGCCAACTGTCAACCTTCTTTTTTTTCAAAAATTGTTTAGTCTCTTTAATAATGGCTAATAAGGATTTAAAATTCTCTTCATTCATGTTGTTATTATATATATATTCTATCTGTTTCCTCTTTTTTACAGCATCAGTACATTCAGAGTCCCACCAAGGAGGACTGGGAATCTTACATTCCGAGGACTTCTTCATTGGAAATACTTGATCTGCTATTTTAATAAGAAAATTAGCAAAAGCATCAGATGAATTAAACAACTGTTCGCGAGATATATTGGGCAGTTCTCCCAAACTCTCATCCAAATGTTTCTGGAAAGCATCCCAGTCTGCATTTTGAAGTTTATATGCTAAAAGCGGGGATCTCTTCAGTAAGGGTTTGTTTTTAAAAGGAAAAGAGATTATTATTGGAAAATGATCACTACTGTAAGATAAAGGAAGAACCTCCCATGATAAGGTCAAAGCAATAGAAGAGCTGCAAATAGATAAGTCTATGGCACTAGGATTCTCATTTGGAGCAGACCGTCGCGTGGGAACACCAGAATTTAATATGCATAAATTATAAAAATCTACAATATCTAATATTTCATCTCCTAAACTACTTGAGTTAACACATCCCCAAGCAGGGTGATGGCAATTAAAGTCCCCTAGAATAATAAGTGGGGCAGGAAGTGAAGATAAAATATTTCTTATTTCTTTAAGTATTGCTAGAGTGGGATGAGGAATGTACACTGAGACTATACAAATATTATTTACAATTGCTGAAATGATGGAAAAATCATTGCTATGGTGTGATAATGAAATATAGGTGAAGTGAAATGAATTTTTACAAGAATGGCTACACCACCATGCCCATCTGATCTATCTTCTCGGAGGCACGCATAGCCAGGGACTCTAAAACACGTCTCTGATCTGAGCCATGTTTCAGAAAGAGTTATAACAAATGGATAAAATTTCTTAATTAAATAAATTAAATCACTCTTTTTGTTGCTGATACTGCGGCAATTCCACTGCAGAATCTTGGACTGGGCCATTGTTGAGAAAAACTTTGGAAAACAAACTGATAATATGGACAGCGTTGGTCGGTTTTGTTTGACTACTATTCAAATATTGTATAAGTTCAAGTATAAGTTCTGTTACAGATTGTTCTTTACTTTTCTCTGTTATGGCACAACCATTTCCAGAAGGAGATGGCATACTGTAATCTTTGACTAAATTACTATGGGCGACTGAGTCAAATCCTTTTTGAAGTTGAGGTGAACTACGAGGCTTAAGAAAAACTGTCTTTTTATATGATTGGGAAACTTGGGCAGGATTACGTGAGCTATTTGATACTTGTGACAGAGATGGAGGAGCAGTTATAACAACATCAGCATAGGGCCTAGTTACTGGTGGATGTAACTTTGATGCTTCTGAATAAGATATAGCACTTTGAGCCATTGAAAGCTTGATATTTTTTTGACGCTCATACTCGGGACAGCGAGACTTATTGATAGCAAAATGCAGGCCAGAGCATAAACAGCACGACGCACAATCATCTTCAATTTGACAAGAAGAGCCAGTATGACCCTGACCACACTTATAACAACGTGGCTTAGATCTACATTGGGTTTGTGTATGGCCAAACCTACAACAATTGAAACATTGGATTGTTGCATATACATAAAGGTCCACTGGGAGGGCGTTATAACAAACAAATATACGTTTTGGCAGAACCTGCCCATCAAATGTCAAAACAACTGTTTGTGATGGTTTCCACACCGGAGAACCATCCACAATGACTTTAAAGTTAATTCTCCGCACCTTAATTATCTCCCCACAACCATGAGGAACACTTATATTCTCTTTAACTTCATCTAATGACCATTCTGCTGGAATACCCTTTACTACACCCATTCGAATGACGTTGAAGGTTGGAATAAATGCCTTATATTTGTTTTCTGGCAGTCTATTGTCATTAAGAAACTGGTTAGCATCTTGAAAATTGGAGAAGGACATTGAAACTCTATTTCGGCCTATACGTTTCACACTACCATTAATTATATTTTTAAAGTTTTGTCTTTTTAAAAAATTTCCAAAGGAAACAGCATGCAGGGATGTGCCATCATTAGGAGATTCCTGCTGCTTTTGCACATGCACAACATAAGGAGAGCAATCGGATGAAATATACTGTTTCCTAGACATAACTGAGGGCTGAGTGACATTGTGTGCTGAAGATTGGACTGGAGTCTGTTGGACTGGAGTCTGAGTTGGAGTCGGGGCTGGGGCCGGGGTTGAAGGGGTTTGAGCCAAAGCTGGAGCCAAAGCCGGAGTCGGGTCCGGGATCGGAGCCGGGACAGCGACAAAGACTGGAGCTGGGGCTGGAACTCGAAATTGTAAAGATTCGGATTTACATTTGGAATCTTGACAGTCACATTCATCGTCTTTAATAGAATCCCTATCTCTTTGCGGGTCTTTATCTTTATTTCGCCGCTTTTTTTTATTACAGTGTCTACATACCTTCCTTGCAGCATTTCTACGCTTTCTTCCTACAGAGGACCAAGAGGACACAGAGCCGTCAGTATCTATATCCATATTTTTATCTTGATCATTAATAACAATTTCATGATCAGATTTATTTGGATCAATTGTCACAAAATGAGATACCGGAGGGCATCCACCCCCCGGGTCGTCAGGATCATCGTCCATAAGGACGAATCTATACAAAAAACTTACCTAAATGGTGATATTATATGTACAAATTATAATACACTAAGTATAAATACTAATTACAATATAAATACACTGCGTTGACCACTATAAATATGAAAATTTAAATTAAGTTACGAAAAGACGCGCGCTCAGAACGAAGTTTCCCGCCTTTTTTTTGCATTTTTTAGATGTTTTGAAGGCATCTCTGTAAACGTTGGTAGGGACGATTTGTTGGTGAGGTAGGGTTTGTAGGGACGATTTGTAGGGAAAGTGTAATAACGGGCCCAACGCCGACAGGAGTTGGACACGACAGGTTGGGCCCTACAAATTGCCATGTGTAATAGCCGTTTTAAAAAGAGATAATTATACCGTCGTCTGTGGCATTTATTCGCGGTATTGATATTTTGTATCTATGTCAAAGAAGTTAAAAAAATTAAAAGACCGTCAAGTTATACCATAATTTTACCTTAGTTTAGTTATTGTGCGTAAATAATAAGTATTTTTATGATATTTTCTCGCAATCGAAGTGAAACATTGTATGCATTACTCTGGTCTAAAAGCCATATTATCACTCGAACAATTTTCCCTCACTTCGGTCGGGAAAATAACCACCTGGTGGTAATATGGCCTACTTTAGACTCTTGTCAAATAATCTACTATTATTTCATTGTAGTTTTTTCGCAATTGTATTAAAAAACGTTGTTCGACACACGTGAAAATGACACTTCTGCATGTCATTTTCACTCGTCCCGAGTCTTGACCTTCGCCTCTCGGCTCGGGCCAAGTAACCTCGGTACTCGTGCAAAATGACATACTTCTTGCACTTGTATCGAAAACTACTATTTAATGTGTATTATTTTGCATAAGTATGTTTTTGTCATATGGTTAAAAGACATTTTTACACGTTTTTGTTAACTGAGAGTATGGAGACACCTGTTCTCTTTACTTTCGGGCGACTTTTCATTCTTAGCTTCGAGTCATATAGTAAATTAATGAAATGTCTTCTATGTTTGATATATTTGAGAATGCCATTTGGCATTAAGTTCGCCATTTGTACATTATCACTTGTTGTGTAATAAAGTTTAAATAAATAAATAAAAATATTATTTTTAATCTACTATCCACATATGTAAAGATCTTGGTCTCTTTACATCGAAATAGCTCGATAGCAAAAATGCATTTATATTTAATGTAAGTATACATTACACAACAAATGCAACTTAAGTCGCATCCATGTTATACCTACTTTCCTCCTAAAATTACTACCTGTCGCCGATCTCTAAAGATAATAAATAGTGGACTAAAAGCTGGCCACGTCAGATATGACACAACCACGAAAGACAAGCCACGAAACCCGTCGAGTAAGATTACAATACTATCCTTATTGCTAGATCCGGGCATCTGGCAGCTTTAAATGGGTGGAGGTCAGAGTGACAGACTAGCAAAATTTTTGAATTGGAAAATAGTATTACCAAAATTAGTAACAACTACCGATGTTGTATTATTTATAGAAGACGGGACCTATATTTTAACATTAGAACAAACAATATTGCGTATTATTTCGGAAACAGAAACAGTAGGCGACAAACTATGAAACTATACGTCGTCTACTTTCCCCCATCAGAAAATTTTGGAAATGATATAATCTAATTATTTCCTATATAATTTCTCATAATAATGCATCAAAACCAGAACTCTAGGATTTGTATTCTTTAAGTGGTTTACTTTCTTAGACCTCCGCCACTTTACAGCTGCCAGATGCCCGTATCTAGAAATAAGCAGAGTAGGTATTTGCAAACTAACTAGAAGGGTTTCGTCTCTCTCATTATTGTGTCATATCTGACGTGGCTAGCTCTCCGTCTATAGGTTTCGAGTTTTTAATTTTTTTTTATGAAAGTATCAAGATCTTTACAGCGTCGAACTATACAGTGTTGTCAGCATAACAAAAACCCGCCCTCAAATCAGACACTGCGTTTTCCGGACAGACTTAACATTTCTATATTTTCAACAAATAAAAAACCGGCCAAGTGCGTGTCGAACCACGCATAATGGAGGGTTCCGTACCTTCAATGGAATAAGAACCAAACTAATACCAAAAGGTCGTATCTGATGCCTATGGAAGAAGTTTTCTGAAGATAACTCAAAAATGGCTGAACCGATAATATTCAAAACAATTTTCGTAGAACGTATGTGAAAAGGCACATCTTGTAAATTTTTAGTGTTTCGTACCAATACTTGGTTTACGAAACACTTAATGGGATCACTCCGGTCACCGAAATCGGTAAAACGCGGCTTTCTCGGAAACGGTTTAACGTAGAAAGCTGAAATTTGGAATAGGTATAGAAAATGGCGGCTGTAACAAGGTACCGAGGCTTTAACTGCCTAAATTTAATTTTATGAGGAAGTTTAGGGGGATTAAGGGGGAAAGTGAATTTTATTTTTCATTTGTAAGAAACGTGTGGGGTACCAATAGAAAGCCTGCAAAAAGTTAGGACAGCTGACTGATTTTGACTTCATTTTACGAGCAGTAGTTTTGATAAAAAATGCATTTGAAAGTGCAGTTTTTCATACAAAAATTACGGCTCTGTCCCCGCGTTTTTTTCAGAAACTATAGATAACTAGGAACTGAGAACTGAATAGTCCACTAAACAGACCCTGCAGATGACGGCATAATTATTTGGTAGACCTATCTTAACAGTTTTCAGACCATGGGTTGACCTTAGGTTACTATAGGATTTGATATGTACCTACAGTCAGTATACAGTGGTAATTTCCTATGATTTATACATTAAAAGCATAAGAGAAAAATAGTACATACAAAATTAAACTTTACTCAACGGTTATAAGTCTAAATATTGAACGAGCCTTCCTGCCCAAGGAAAATTATTTTGTAGTTTGTGGGAATAAATTTAAATATCGAACTCCATACTTCACTGCTGTTTTCTTGTTTTTATCAGATAGTAGATAACAAGTTTAAATTTCGAACAGGCCTTCAAAGCAACGATTTGGGGGGTAGGTGTCAGTTTCGACATAAACCAGTTGAGATTTTGGACAAAATCTGGATAAGTCTGACTCTAACATTGCCAGTTTCTCATTATTTACAGTTCTTAGTAAGTATGAATCTAGCTACGTCATTTTTAGGGTTCCGTACCTCGAAAGGAAAAACGGAAAATATTTACTTAATCACAAAATTTTCAAAGAAACCTCGATGTTACTTTAAATTTTTTTTTTATTGGTTACATGTATGGAGCGCCCCCTTAAAATATTTTTTTCTGCAATTTAACTACAGAACTAAATAGCGGCATACAAAATACACCTTATGTCCAAATTTTATTCAAATAAGTCTTATAGTTTCCGAGTAAAATGGCTGTTACATACAGACGGACGGACGGACGGACAGACGGACAGACGGACGGACGGACAGACGGACATGACGAAACTATAAGGGTTCCGTTTTTGCCATTTTGGCTACGGGACCCTAATAAAAAAACGGCTTTGTACAATTGTCCTTATACTTTTCTATACAGTCTTACGTCATGCAGAAAGATACAAAACATGGAAACTCTCGAAAAACATAAATGTCCTTCGGCAGTCAGGTAAAAACATGGATGGGTAAAAACTAAGTTTACCAGTTTTATACGGCGCAAACTTGATCGCTCTAACTAAAAAAGATGGGGGGGGTGAGACCGATTGCTGTTGGCGCAACACTTCGCCGGTTAGCTTCCAAAATTGCGGTTCGGCACATCCTTCCAAAATTACAGAAATCTTTTGAACCTATTCAATTAGGCTTCGGAATTAAAGGAGGATGCGAAGCCGCCGTACATGCCCTTCGGACCTTCCTCAGCGACGGCCAGTGCGAAGTGTTACTCAAAATTGACGTTAAAAATGCTTTTAATTCTCTGGATAGAGATACCTTGTTGGCAGAAGTTAAGTCAAATATTCCTGAAATCTACAACTATCTTCTCCACTGTTACGCGGAATCTACAAAGTTGATGTACCGATCAAACGAGTTGTCATCTGAAGTCGGCTGCCAATAAGGAGATCCCTTGGGGCCCGCAATTTTTAGTTTGGCAATAAACCCTATAATCCAAAATTTAACGTATGGTACTTGGATGATGGAACCCTAGGAGGTTACGCAGGCTCAGTAGTATCGGATCTCTCTGTAATTATTAGTAAATTCAAATCTATTGGCTTAGAACTGAATTTCAATAAATGCGAACTATTTGTACAAAATTCCTGTAACAACACTGATAATTTGATACAAAAATTCACCCAACTTGCACCAAATATTAAAATACTCGATAAGAGTAACCTTTGCCTCCTGGGATCTCCCATTTTCGAAGAAAGCTTTTCAGGTTACGTTCAAAATTCTGTTTCCAAATTCCAAAATCATTCTCACCGGTTACATGAAATAAGCTCACACTATGCTCTCATTATTATAAAATTTTGCCTATTCGTTCCTAAATTAACGTATGTGCTTCGCTGCTGTCCCCTTTGGAAAAATCAAAATCTTTTATCACAAATAGACTGTCTCATCAAAAGTAATTTAGAATCCGTTCTTAATATTCAACTCAGCGAGCAGTCCTGGACCCAAGGATCCCTTCCCATTCGGTACGGTGGGTTAGGGATCCGCAAAATTTCTAGTGTGGCGTTACCGGCATTTTTGTCGTCAGTCCACAGCTCTTCCAGTCTCATAGGAAAAATCCTACGTTCAAACTGTGAGACTTCGGGCTTGGCTGACGCCAAAAATGCTTGGTCTATTGCTTGCCCCTGTCAAAATTTCCCCGAACACCCAAAATCACAAAGGAGTTGGGACGACATCACGTGTAAATTGACTCTGGATAATCTACTAACTCATTCTTGTCCCGATGAACGTGCTAGACTCCTAGCAGCCAGTACCAGGGAAGCCGGATATTGGCTGCAAGCACATCCGTCCCCAAATGTGGGAACCTTTTTAGACCCCGATACCCTTCGCATTTCAGTTTCGCTCCGTCTCGGGGTCCCGGTCTGCGCTCCACATCGTTGCCCCTGCGGAACCGATGTGAACTACCTGGGCCACCACGGACTTTCCTGCCAAAGAAGTGCGGGCCGCTTCTCAAGGCATGCTGCCCTTAATGACATCATCCGCCGGTCTCTTGCATCAATTAATGTGCCGGCTCTTTTAGAGCCAGCCGGCATCTCTAGAACTGACGGCAGGAGACCGGACGGTATGACTTTGATTCCGTGGAGTATGGGACGGGTGCTGGTGTGGGATGCAACCTGCGTAGACACACTGGCCCCGTCACATCTCCACCGAACCACCCTGAGGGCAGCGGCAGCGGCAGAGGCGGCCGAAAAAGCCAAGGTGGGAATAGTGGTCTTGGCGTCGAATATATTTTTGCCCCATTCGGCGTCGAGACCCTTGGTCCGTGGAGCTCTAGCGCTCTGAGTCTCTTCAAAGACCTGTCGAAGAGACTCAGAGATACTACAGGAGACCGAAGAGCTGGCAGCTATCTGGGTCAACGAGTTAGTCTCGCGATCCAGCGAGGAAATGCTGCCAGCATCTTCGGTACCATGCCGCAGGGGCCTTATTTAGATATACTTTAGTTTTAGTTTAGTCTTATTTTAGAGTTAATTATTTTGTTTATAAGTATTTAAGTTTTAGTTTATAGTCGTTTGTTATTTAATAAATTATATATATAAAATGTAACGTTTACATAAGTTCGAAACAGCTTTATGAAAGTTTAATTTAATTTTCAAACTTATTGGTTTGTTTCTTGCGTAGCAACCACTGACACTCAAGCCGCCAAAAGAAAATAAATATGTCGGGTGGTGTCATGACAACGGAATTAGTTTGTAGCAGTAGCATAGTATACACAGATTGTTGATTTTTTTACATTATTACTAAATATTTACTCGAATAAATATGGATCTAAAGAGGAATGTGGATATTTCCCCTATTACCGACTGTTTGAAAGAAGTTGCGTCGTGTCAGTGCGAATTGGGTCGAGAAAAGTTACTCACTGCTCCTCCTCATCGATTCGCTTTTGCTAAAAGTGACGACAAATCGCGCATTTCAACAGCCCCCTGTGCCAGAGAACTCGAGCTCTACAAATGCCCCATAAGCCAGATACTCGTCACCTTCAAAAGTCCCGTCCAACCCAACGAATCGTTCAGCAAAGTCTTCCCAGCGAGTACCCCAGTTAAATTTGTCAAACGCAAACTGGCCAAATTACTCTCCGTAACAAACAACAATCTTATTTTAACCAAAAACAGAAATGTGTTGAAAGACGTTAGCCTATTATCCGACTTAAAGACTGATGCTCACGGCAATTTAGTTATCGATGTGCTGACTAAAGACTCCGAGGAATTTTCTCTGTCATCCATACCGATGGAGTACTACGTTTATGAACTATTGCAAGCGGTTGCCCCAAAAAAGCGGATGATACCTTTTATAGCCATTAAATTTAAAGTGCGAAATCAGAACGGAATATTTACTCGGTCCTACCATTCTATAATGAAAGTTCATGAAATTAAGAAGAATTTGGGAGGGCTTTTTCAAACCGATCCAGATAATTTAGTGTTATTGAGAGGGGAACATCCCTTAGCGGACCGTATGGCTCTTTTAGACCTCGACTTTGATAAATATGGCATTGTGGAAGTTGAGTTACTGACGAAAAATAAAGAGGTGTTAAATTTGGATAAACTATACAAAGAAATGCCAGTCAACGATGTTTTGTCAGTCAATGTCCGATTTGGTAATACCGTGAAGAAAGTTAACGTAGAAGTTTTTTCTTTGCCAATGAAAAAACCGTACTTAGGCGGCTACAAAAATATACACACAGGTAAAAATGTTACATCCCATCAATAAATTCTCCCAATTTAATTGGCAACATGTCAGCTGCGTGTCAGTGTATTACTTCATTATTTCAGGACAAATTTACCATCATGCCTACACACAGACACCACAGAAACCTGAAAAACTTCCACCGGAAAAGAAGAATTGTCGAGATACACAAACAGCCGAAGAGATAGAAAAGATTTATGTAAGTGCGTCTAAGTAAATTCATAATATGTATAATTAATAATTATGTAAAAAATAAATAACACATAGCTTCAATCGCAACACGTTGTCGTTACCTACTTTATTTACTCCGTTTCAAAATATTTTTTGCAAATAGTGGAATACCCATTGCATTATCAACGACAGGGGTTTTCAAAGTGGCCCTCTAGGGCGCGACCACATTTTAATGGGGCAAGGGACCTCGGGAAATTTGTTTAGGGCTTGCTAGACCATTTACTTCCGTTTCCTTGCATCGAAGCAAAGGAGGGCGTGGGAATTTCATTTTAGACAGCAGGGTGGCGTGCTTAAAAAAACTTTGGGAACCCCTGATCTAAGACGTGGCGCTCCGCGCGGAGTATACCTAGCGATGGATTTCCCGCAATGCATTGAAAACACTGAATTAACGCAATTGTCTCGTAATTAACGCTGTATTAGCTTAAGTACGTCCGTACTTACATCGATTTTCATAATTTTGGGCGAATTTTGGTAACCTCTGGTGAGACTTTTCAAGAACCCCTTTACTATTATTGCCCCGAACATTCATGTTATTGGCCCCATTCATAATTCTTAAGAAGTAAACTTGTAATATAATTTTGAAGGGGCATAGGTGATTTGTACTATACGAAATCTTTTGCATCGGCTCGTATACGCGGTTAAGGTTGCGTTTCCACCAGAGATCGGATCCAGGTATGACCTTAAACTACGTCCGGACACGGGTATGCCCTTAAACTACGTCCAAAAGAGAGGTATGCGTACGGGTACGGTACGCTAGCTGCTTACCATCAGGCGGGCCATATGCTTGTTTGCCACCGTCGTAGTATAAAAAAAAACCGGCCAAGTGCGAGTCGGACTCGCGCACCGAGGGTTCCGTACAAACCTGTAGGTGTATAGCGGTAGTAACTTTATAGTAGATTGTACACCAAGGGGATAAAGCACTGTTTTATGTCACGTGCGCAATATTGAATCCTGAACGTAACGAAGGACTCCAGATTTTAATCCCGAGCGTAGCGAGGGGTTTATGAGTTAATTCCCGAGCGAAGCGAGGGAATTAAGACTGAGTCCTGAGTGCAGTGAGGGGTTCAAGCGCGCCCGTGACAAAAACAGCTTTATCCCCGAGGCGTGTCGGACCACGCATAGGAGGGTTCCGTACCTTCAATGGAATAAGAACCAAACTAATACCAAAAGGTCGTATCTGATGCCTATGGAAGAAGTTTTTTGGAGATAACTATAAAAATGGCTGAACCGATAATGTCCAAAAAAATTTTCTTAGAAAGTATATGATAAGGCGCATCTCTTCAAATTTTTTCATATTTTTTGAACTTACGGTTCAAAAGTTACGGGGGGCGGCTACACAATTTTTCTGACTTTCGAAGCGATTATTTCAGAAAATATTCACTTAATCACAAAATGGTCAAAGAAACCTCAATGTTATTTTTAAAGACCTATCATTGATGTGTCACATGTTGATATTTAGTCAAAAAAAATAGTTACATGTATGGAGCGCCCCCCCCCTAATTTTTTTTTTTCAAATCTACATAACTGAGTAGCGGCATACAAAATACACCTTATGTGTAAATTTTATTCAGATACGTCGTATAGTTTCCGAGTAAAATGGCTGTGACATACGGATGGACAGACATACAGACAGACATGACGAATCCATAAGGGTTCCGTTTTTTGCCATTTGGTTACGGAACCCTAAAAATTTATTCTTGATACATTAGTCCATTTTATTCAAATTTTATCTTCAATTTTTATAGAACCTGCAGTTTTACTCCGTATACTGCAGCGTCTTATGACACTCGCGGCATTTGTTTTAGTTATTTAAAAAAGGTGGCCAGCACGATTTTCCGAATAAATTCGATTTTCAAATCAGTTCGACGCGGCGGCGCGGGCCCCGGCTGGCGTCGCGGGGCTGTGCACCCTGCGGACTTTACCAAATTAGACTTTAAGCACATAACAATAAGAACTATGGGAAGTGAAATCACATTATTAACCAGCGGGTTATAATGAGATTTAGTACAACATTATAACCCGGCTAAAGCCAAGGGCTATAATGATTTGCTTTCGGTGAGGTTTGCATGATATATAGTTTGGCATTGTCGAGCAGGTGGTGTGAAAAAATATTTTTATTATATGATGTAACTAAAAATTTACGGTTTTCGCAATTTTCCCTTTATCTGTGCTATAAGACGTTGCTTCGTACCAAATTTCAAGATTCTGAGTTCACGGGAAGTACCCTGTAGGTTTTGATTCCCTTGCGAGCGAAAATTTGCAGAAATTTGCGGTATAAACGGCTGTATCTTTTGATTGCGTTGGCTTAGAAGTCTGATTTTTTCAGAGCTCCAAGGGACAGTAGACCTGAGTATTTGATATAAAGGGTTTAGCAGGCTAAGGAAGGACGTGTGGCCCCTGTGAGGAATAGTTGAATTGGTAAATGTCAATTGTTTGTCGCCTCATAACTAGAAATCACTCCAACTTTCAGCCCTCTATCTTGAACTGTCACAGAGATAATGTCAAAAATGTATTTTTTTTTAATTTTTTTTCAAACTCGTATATCTCCTAATCCATAGCAGCTAAAGCATTGAAACAAAATCACAGCTACGTAGTTTGAGTGGGAGTATACCCTATAATTTTATTAATATTTTATACGTGAAAAATAAAAAAAATAAATGTCAATTTATTTTTTGACAGCTCTTTCCAACACGTTTTTTTGAAAGTACAATTATGAAAAAAATCATATAAATTGCTTATAGTATTAGTTACTAGCATACAAAAACTCAATTGATTATATTTGGTGCAACATACTGTAAAAAAAAAACTAACGAAAGTATTCAAGTATCAAGAGTAGGCTTCTGAACTGAAAGTTCATTTTTAAGTTTTTTGTTTGTTGCCTAGCAACAAAGGGTGTATTGTTTTTAATTTGACGTATGACTGTCAAAAAAGGTCACTGAACTACTGCTGTGTTAGCATATGTAACTAATTTTACTAACTACTAAATCAACGAAACGACGGATGTGCTATATATTTATTATTTATTAAACAAAATTAATTGGTTTCATTATAGTACACGTATTAACATAACGAAATAAATAACTCATTAGAGCAGATATCACAATATAAGTCACTTAGATAATGTTAATGACTATCGTAATATTCGTCGCCCCAGGTATAGGACAATGTTATCCTGCAGTCATCGCAATATCCTTTTAACATAGTATTTTCGTCAGAGAGCGATATCTCAATATCTGGTAAAGACTGTAAAAACAGTTGCTTCGCTATTAACGGTGGCAAGTTGAGCCGAAATATTTTTGATTTTATGATTTCCATCTGAAAGAATGTACATATATACATGAAGTTTCTGTTTTATTTTATTTACATTTAAAGCTTACTTTCGCCATTATGGAAAAATCGGACTCCTCTTCTACATAACGTGTTGTATATTCCCTTAAGGCTCCTTATTCCCTAAAAGGTCGAAAAACTCTATTAATGAAAAAAGCCGCATAAAATGCTATTTATAAGATAGTTTGAAGTATTAGTAATACAAAAAAATAATTTTGAACCATGTTTATTATTATTAAGTACCCAAAAATACGATTCTTACAAAAAGTGTCATGTGAAGTGTGATTTAAGTGTCATTTTTAAAAATTCATAGTAATTTGAAATTTACTGCTATAGTAATGTTTTTTTTTATCGTGATAGAAATATAGTTTAACTTTGCAATGGTAATATTTTTAGGGCAAAATATTCATAGGGTTTTCGAGGAAAAAATGAAATGTAACCGTGTTTTCATCAAAAAACTGGCATATAATCAGAAGGATAATCGACAAAATACGATTATCCAAGATGAATCTTCGATTTTTATTTCCATGGCCGTCCCATACATGATATACTCAATTGAATTTAATTCAAATTGAATAAGATTTTTTACCCTTTTTTGCGTAATCTGAAAATGAACGGTACACCTAACTGGAAAATCCGGAAAGGCCTTCCAAGACAACCAATTTTTTTCATATTTCACTCGTTAAAATGTAATATTTGCTCCAATGGTCGTCTAGATAAAGAAATGAACTATTATGTGCATCAATAGTTGATTTAAAAAAACTTATTATTTTCGCCATAGCCTTCGAAGAAAATAAAGCATTTCGTGAAATTCGCGCGTTTTGGGAATAAGGCCTCTTAAACAATCCACTATTATGTTAAATGTGCTAGCGTATAAACTAAGCGTTTGTCGATTCCGAGTAACATAACATTAGACATTATGATTTATTAGGTATGAGCTATCTTTAAATTATACAATACTATTATACAATTTATACGCTAGCACATTTAACATAATAGTGAATTGTTTAAGGGAATATACAACACGTTATGTAGAAGAGGAGTCCGATTTTTCCATAATGGCGAAAGTAAGTTTTAAATGTAAATAAAATAAAAAATAAAACAGAAACTTCATGTATATACACATTCTTTCAGATGGAAATCATAAAATTAAAAATATTAGGGCTCAACTTGCACGGTTAATAGCGAAGCAACTGTTTTTACAGTCTTTACCAGTATTGAGATATACGAATTTACGAATATTACGATAGTAATTATCTAAGTGACTTATATTGTGATATCTGCTCTAATGAGTTATTTAATTCGTTATGTTAATACGTGTACTATAATGAAACCAATTAATTTTGTTTACGTCACACCTGGCCATAACGTGAGTTTTGCCGCACGCTACGCGTACGGTAAAACTCGCATTATGGCCAGATGGAGACGTAAAATTGTGTACTCACCACGGGCAGTAAAAAAGAAAGCCCTCTATCGCATATTTACAACCCTCGCCTGCGGCTCGGGTCACAAATACCTGCGATTTCGGGCTTTTTTTCTTTTACAGTCCTTGGTAAGTAATGTACTATTACAAAATAATAAACATATAGCACATCCGTCGTTTCGTTGATTTAGTAGTTAGTAAAATTAGTTACAAATGCTAACACAGCAGTAGTTCAGTGACCTTTTTTGACAGTCATACGTCAAATTAAAAACAATACACCCTTTGTTGCTAGGCAACAAACATAAAACTTAAAAACGAACTTTCAGTTCAGAAGCCTACTCTTGATACTTGAATACTTTCGTTAGTTTTTTTTTTTACAGTATGTTGCACCAAATATAATCAATTGAGTTTTTGTATGCTAGTAGCTAATACTATAAGCAGTTTACATGATTTTTTTCATAATTGTACTTTCAAAAAAACGTGTTGGAAAGAGCTGTCAAAAAATAAATTGACATTTATTTCTTTTATTTTTCACGTATAAAATATTAATAAAATTATAAGGTATACTCCCACTCAAACTACGTAGCTGTGATTTTGTTTCCACGCTTTAGCTGCTATGGATTAGGAGATATACGAGTTTGAAAAAAAATGTTAAAAAAATACATTTTTGACATTATCTCTGAGACAGTTCAAGATAGAGGGCTGAAAGTTGGAGTGATTACTAGTTATGAGGCGACAAACAATTGACATTTACCAATTCAACTTTTCCTCACAGGGGCCACACGTCCTTCCTTAGCCTGCTAAACCCTTTCAGCTTGATACCTCCACGCGTTCCTGAGAAAAATGGTCTTGACAGACAGACAGACAGACGGACAACAAAGTGATCCTATAAGGGTTCCGTTTTTCCTTTCGAGGTACGAGGTACGGTAGCGAGGATGCGCTGCAAGTAAAATGTTTGTTATGAACCAATCGTAAAGCTGCTCTGTGCGAGGATAAACAAATAAAGAGATTATATTGGTGCTTAATACACATTCCTCGCAACTCATTATCGCTCATCTCTGGTGGAAGCGCAGCCTTAGTCCCGATTGTACTTATAAAATGTGAAAGTTCAAATCAGTGTGGTGTAGCTATTGGCGTTACAAATATGGGTAAAACATGGGTAAACACGAATAACTCGACAATGTAAGTACATATTGCTTTCCTATTTACACGTCTTTACTTCATACAAAACAATTCCAGGACACAAGCTACAGCCGGGCGACGCAGATGAACTCAACGCAGGCCTACATACCGAACATGACGGACCGGATCGTGGTGCCACACCGCTACGAGACCTACGAAGAGATGAGGGTGCGCCTGAACCACGACCACTATGCGGCAGTCATCCAGCGCGCCTTCAGGCATCACCAGTTCAGGCAGAAGGTGGAACGGTGGTTGAAAATGTGCATGTGAGTTTTTTGTTGCATACTTACCTGGTACTTGCAGCAGTAATCTGCTCGAAAACAATTCCTGTCAATTGTGTTAATTAACCCTGAGAATTGCTACTTATTTATTTTGGCAATAAACAAATTAGAATTTTTCCGAGTGGTTCACCGCCCATAAAAGCTACTAATATTTAGTACATACGTAAGTACTCCTGTAGAAATCTAGGATATCTGAATAAAGCACACGAGGTTCCTGTAGTAGGCATACCTATGCCGTCATACATTTTGCCACGTACGTGACGTACAATGTGTCAAACAATGCACCTACTTGAGTACAAAGTTTCAATTTGTGGACAGGGAAAGAATAGCTCGCATGAAGGAGGAAGACCGGCTTGAACGGGAAGCCATGGAAAGGCGTTTGCGCCGCGACCTGATCACCAAGACCTTCCCGAAAACGAGAGAAGACTTTGACCAACTTTATGCAATGGTATTTAAATCTAACATATTGTACTCGTACAGGCGCCATCAGATATATCGGAGCGGCCAAGGTGGTCACAAATATCTAAACAACGCCGCTATTGTCAAGGTGATAAAGTGCAGTGCGTGTTCAGATATTTTTGAGTATCTTACCCGTTCCGACATATTTGATGGCGTCTTACTTCGTACCTATTTCTATTTTTAAATTACTTATAGACTTACTTCGATAATGGAATATATTGGTATTATTCTTGTGCCTACATAAAAATGTTATCTTAGAATCACGTTAATAAAGGTACCTTTTTCACTTTTAATTTCAGGTTGATCGATGGAAACATGCTGAGATCTCCAGAATTTCACAGCTTCATTCAAAAGGACCTAAAATTGCCGAATTCACTCTATTATTGGACAAAGAAGTTGAGTTACTTCGATGTATCGAGTCCTACCGGGTCAAGGTGAAAGAGGACAGCAGAAAAATCAAAGAGCAGCAATTCTTAGAGGAAATATCCAAACCTATAGCATGGTACGGCAAGGACGACAAGCTTATAACAATGGAGACTGTAGAAATACAAAGGGCTAGGAAATTAAAGGAACTCTACAACAGTTTTCTTCGCGAGGACCTGGAAATAAAAGAACGTTTGGAGCTTCTCGTGGATATGAAATATGCTTTGACAGAGTTCCGCCATCCGCTAGCCGAAGAAATCATCATATTATTGGATAGAGAATGCGACCTCGTGGTTAGGAGGTGCGATGACCAACAGCTCGACTTTCTGAGGCGAAGAATCGCTGCAAGCGTGTTACAATTTATCAAAACATCTGAATTAAATTCTGGGGTAACAAAATGCAAGGACATCAGAGATTACAGAAAGATGGAAAACACGCGACTTCACTACTGCGAGCTGTGCAATAAAGTAAAACCATACACGGACTTCCCTCTGGACTCTAGAATGAGTTGGTTCCTGACTTGTAAGTCGTGTACGTGGAAGGACGCGAACGAGAACCTGTGGATAGACATGACGCCGTACAAGTTTATACTGAGAGCGGTGCAGCGCGACGAGCGGCGCTGGAAATGCTGGGGCTCGTTGGCGTTCGTTCTTCACGAGAAAGACATTTTCTTTATAGTAGAAAAGCTCTGGCACTCTCATTCCGCGATCAGCGAATGCAGAGACGTGACGGAGTTGAGGCTGTGCCGCTGGAGTGTGCAGGAAGACTGGTCTCCGTGGAACTGCTTCCTGGTGACGGTGGCGGAAATGAAGGCGCACCTGCGGCTGGAGCGGCCCGAGGAGGTGTACGACGAGGAGCTGGTGCAGAAGGTGGCCAACAAGCACAAGCTGGCGAAGGCAAACTTCGAGCAGATGATGGCAGTCAACAAACGGTACACGGAGACGGGCACTTGGCAGGCCGTGCGTGCGCCGGCCACCGCTCGCGTGGCCGCGGTCGAACCGATTTAACGTGTTGAATAGCTTGCCTTAAACGGACAACAGTAGGCTCGAAGCGCAACAGTAGGTACAGTACTGCGTAGATATAAAAGTGCCTTTATCTGTGCCTTCGTATCCTTAAAGTTATGGGTTTAGTTGAGTGTGATGCACGGCAAAGTAGTGGTACCTACGATTAGCTGACATTTGTCTCCCTGTGGATCCATGGGTTAAGGTTTCATCCCTACCAGAGCGGAGCGATTTAGTGGAGCTATGAAAGTGTTTTCATATAAGTATTGGCGTATTTGTGTATTTACCTATTCGTCGCGCAGTTTCGCTTCTTTCTCAATCTGGGTGCTCTCTCTAGCCTCTCTTAACACAATGTTTAGATAATAATCGTTTTAAAGCTTTTTTCTACTCCAGCACTTCTATATGCCAATTAAATGACTGATAGTGGTATCTAAAACTACATCATTTAAGTGAAGGCGCTAAAGTCTATTTGTCTATAGGTACTTTCTATAACTGCTAGCAGTCACACAAAACATATTGTGCAACTGTTTTTGTTTTTTTTAATACACTGACTTCCAGGTGCCATGTCTAAAAAGAGTTCGTTCTTGTTTACAACATAAATTATATTTTCAAATTGATATATACTTGAAATTATTTTTGCACAAACTATGATAAAAACATTATCATGTCTTTTTTAAAGTATTAATATCTTAAATAATTTATTTTTCATATTTATGAAAATCATACATAATAGTACTTTAATGTAAACTTTTGCATTGAGAGTTACTTGAACGAAGCCATATTTTTTTGCAATTGAAAACAAACTCGTGGTCTGTCTATGACATTTAGTCAAAAAGTTAATATTTAAAAAGTTTCAACACAATGTACGGCTTAATTTTTGTATTTAAACTCGTATATTATGTTAATATCTAGAAGTTTACGTTAATTTTCATAAAATAAGTGACAAGAAAACTTCACCGTGAATATCCGAAGACTTCGGCACAAAAGTAAGAGTTATTAGTTGATAGAAAAATCTTAAAACAAAATTGATTTATGTACTCGTGATACTTAAGAACTTTAAAATTATTTATTAATTACGTTTTTGCTACTGTCGTAGAAAAAGTTTCGTGTGCAACGGTACATAATTAGGTCTTAAAATTCTCGGGTCTGTTATTACAAAATTCGGCTTCGCCTCATTTTGTAACTTCGACCCTCGAATCTTAAGAACCCTTATTATGTACCTGTTGCACAAAATACTGTATTGATATCGTTAATTAATCATGGTTAGTTGTTTATTTGTATTTGTTATGCACGGTAGTGTAGTGTAGTTATTGATTTGTTTGTTAACACGGTGCACAGCACTAAAAGAACCAGGTATGTTGAAAGATGTAAGTCTATTCGTTTGACTCGAGCATTTCATTTTTACTGAAGAAGGTGCAACTAGTGCTAATAGCTTAAAAAATGTCCTTTGAGGTCTATTCACACAACAAAAACTATACATATCTAACATTTTTTAAGAAAGAAATTAAGTCCTATAAAAATGCAACAATGTCTTGTAAATAGATACTAACCAGAAGATAAACATGTCAAGCTAGAGGCACTGTTCTCGATCCAACAATGTATTTCTTATTGTCAATGTCATACTGCACAGGATTATCAAAATAAAATCAGCTTATTTAAATTGTCCTTGTTTTAATAATTACACGTAATACTTTATAACATAATTACACATTACATATACAATAATAATTTCTCAAGATATCAAACTCTCGTGGTACTCTAAAACAACATACTATATTCAAAACCCAAATGTGATAGGTGATATTGCATAACGAAATGCACGTTAAAAGCTACTCTTAGACGATACATACATGTGGTCAATAAATTACGTAAATATAATTTAGGCATCTGTACAACAAACAATCTCCAATTGTTAAATAAAACGTTACCAAGAGGAGTGGCCCGCCACTGCGGACTCCGCGTCACTTAGTAAATGATTCGAACACCTTAAACATGAAATAAAGCTGTCTAATCGCTGGTGGTAATGTACAAGAACAGAGTTCTCTTGGTGCGATTGCCTGCCTGAAAGTGGATAGCTATTGTAAAACGTGGCCTTTGTACAGTCGCCATCAGATATATAGGAGCGGCCAAGGTACTCACAAATATCTGAACATGCACTTTATCGCCTTGACAATAGAGGCGTTGTTCAGATATTTGTGACCACCTTGGCCGCTCCGATATATCTGATGGCGACTGTACGAGAATTGTAAACGATATTCAGTCTCCAGCAGACAAGCACCGTGGGCCGGGAACAGACTTTACCAGTGGACCGACGCGGCCCGTATCAGATTAGTTGCAGAGTATGAGATGTCGGCGACACTGCACGTACAGTCACGTCTGAAAATATGGTTACATTTAATGTGACAAAAATATGTAGCCACGACTCTATTACCAAGGCTTGGATACATGTTTTTGTCACATTAAATGTATCCATATTTTCAGACGTGACCGTACCGTCAGCTAAACTGTTAGCTGTAGGTTTGCTGACTGCATGTTGTCGCGGCCTGACTATGGGTCACCGTTCTGAACACTGCGCGAGATCTGGTAGGAACTCAATAAATGTGCATTGGCACCAGCTTAATCTTTACATTTATCCCTAACAAAAATCGTATCATAATTTTGAATCTGTTGAAGAATCTTGTAAAATCTCAATAAAATAAGACCAATTATATCTTTAAACACTAAAAATACATTACACAATGAATTCGATTTTTTAATACAGAAAATTTACGAGTTATCGTATAAAATGTGCTTGTGTAGTACAAAAAAATGATGAGAAATTAAGTAATCGGTGCGCCTTAGCATTTTGATATTTTATAAAAATATTATTCTAAACGTCAAATTTTGGAAAACTCAATTTCCGCTCTAATGTACAATCAGTCAATTGTAAAAACAAGTCTTTAAAAACACAATAATGAAGAAGGAACAATATCATGCGTTCACTGTCTTAGTCCTACCCGCTAGTTTATAAAGTCCAACATCATAGATCGTCGTATTCATAATTATATACCTCTAAGCAAATAATCGTTCTCTCATTCGGGGGCAATAACGACAAGTGTTTGTACATTGTTTGATCCGAGCCGGCCGCAGGGGCGCTCGTCGGATATCTCTGTTTTTTCTGTTATAGTAAAATGACAGCTTGATATACCCCAAACTGCCCAATCTAACTGTTACATTTACATCTTAACACGTTCACTGTCCGTGCCCCCAATGTGGGGCCACGGCTAGCCTCTATTACAAAGCCATAAGGTTCACATGTCAGATTCGGACAGTGAACGTGTTAATACAATACTAGATGTATATTTTACTACCAAATCCCACTGTTATCTATATAGAGCCTTGGCCAGAGGTGTTGAGCATAGCTCTTTTTTAGGGTTCCGTAGTCAACTAGGAACCCTTATAGTTTCGCCATGTCTGCCCGTCCGTCCGTCCGTCCGTTTCTACAAAATCACAATGAAATGACGTGCTTTCAAATAAAGTAAAACCGGCCAAGAGCGTGTCGGGCCACGCTCAGTGTAGGGTTCCGTAGTTTTTCGTCCGTCACAGTAAGTGTCCCCACTTAAGAGTTAAAATAACACCGCCATGTAGGATATGATATGAGCGTTCCACGTACAGCGACATCTATCGACAAATTAAGTAAACTATTGCACGCGAGCTTAAAGTATGGAAGATGATTTTTATGGGATAATTCTTTATTGCGTGAACCGATTTTCACCGTTTCTACTTTGTTTGAAAGCACGTCATTTCATTGTGATTTTGTAGAAATTACAGGTACAATAAACACCTGCTTATACGGTTAAATTACAAACTTAGTTCAGAAATTATTTTGTATTTTTTTTTCAAAAACTATTCAACCTATCAAGTTCAAAATAAATTTCCTAGAAAGTTTTTATAAAGTTCTACTTTTGAGATTTTTTCATATTTTTAAAACTTATGGTTCAAAAGTTAGAGGGGGGGGGGGACATTTTTCTTTACTTCTGGAGCGATTATTTCCGAAAATATTTACATTATCAAAAAACGATTTTAGTAAACCCCTATTCATTTTTAAATACCTATCCAACAATATATCACACGTTAGGGTTGAAATGAAAAAAAAAAATCTCCCCCCACTTTACGTATAGGGGAGGTACCCTAATAAAACATTTTTTTCCACTTTTTATTTTACCACTTTGTTGGCGTGATTGATATACATACTAGTACCAAATTTCAGCTTTCTAGTGCTAACGGTCACTGAGATTATCCGCGGACGGACGGACGGACGGGCAGACATGGCGAAACTATAAGGGTTCCTAGTTGACTACGGAACCCTAAACACGGTGAAAATCGGTTCACGCAATAAAGAATTATCCCGTAAAAATCATCTTCCATACTTTAAGGCAATAGTTTACTTAATTTGCCGATAGATGTCGCTGTACGTGGAACGCTCATATCATATCCTACATGGCGGTGTTATTTTAACTCTTAAGTGGGGACACTTACTGTGACGGACGGAAAACTACGGAACCCTACACTGAGCTTGGCCCGACACGCTCTTGGTCGATTTTTGTTTACAATTTTGATGTTAAGTATTAATTCCCTATCATAACAATGTACGATGACGTTAAAATGTTATATTTTATTGATATATCTAGAAAACTTCACTTAATAACACTTTCAAGATACCTATAAAATATGAAAAGTGGAGGTCCCAAAAATGCGAATTTAGGTCGGTGCGAAAAATTGCAAATTTTCTATGCAGTTACTACTGACTTCAACAAAACATGCCTGTTCAGTTTGAATTAATTGATAAAATAACTTCAAAAAAGATAGAAACGCCGGTCTAAACTTTCGAGTTTTGTATGAAAATCGCAAGGGTGCTCAACACTTCTGGCCAAGGCTGTATGTATTGTTATAAAATTTTATAAAATAAAACAAAGTCGTGTCGGTTACACCATTTATAACTAAAGAACGGCTGAACCGATTTTAACGATGTTTGATTTTTTTTTTATCCGTCCCGAATAGCAGAATAACTATTAAAATAATTAAGAAATTTAATAAAAGTTGTAGTTGGCGGTACGAAGTTCGCCGAGTTAGTTAGTATTAGTATAAAATCGAGATAGAATGGGGAGAAATCGTGCAATCGAGCTGTCATTTTAGTACTGGGATAGAAAACAGTTTATACTTTATCACTTCGATAACAGGGCGCTTACTGTCATAAAGCTCTATACTTTTAGCAGAGGGGAAATACACCCAAGGCCTCCAGGAATAGAGCTTTATGCTTACTGCGGATATCAAAAATCGTATATCAGCCTCTCTATCGCTCCAACATAGCAAGAGTGGTAGAGATGGACATAAACAAGAATCCTGATGTTTTCGGTAGGTGCCCTGAGTGCTCCGACGAACACGACCGCAGCCAACATACGGACTGTGTACAGTCGCCATCAGATATATCGGAACGGCCAAGGTGGTCACAAATATCTGAACAACGTCTCTATTATAAAATGCCTGTTCAGATATTTTTGAGTACCCCTGACCGCTTCGATATATTTGATGGAGACTGTACCAGTCGAAACTATTTACAATAAGGGTTGTGCTTCGGTAGAACAATAATTTATAAATTTGTAACTCTCTCGGAGTATTATACAAAAAGTGCAGACACGATATTCACAAAGAGGATTAATATACACTTACTGTACTATTTTTGCACTTTTATATTGCCAGTTCGGTGGCTTAAACTCGGAATATCTCAATTAAATTAAGACTCCATAACCCATACCTGATAGACGTAACTAACTATACCTTAACAGTCTGCGAATATTTACACGACGTTTTAGAGAAGGGAAAAGTTGAGGTATAATAGTCGCGTGCAATCCACCTAATGGTACTGTTACAAATGGCATACTCTATTATTAGTGGTTTGCAATATACAGCGTTAACGTGTCTATTATATACACGTGTGTGTTATATACACAAGACGACAATCAATCTCATGAACTAACATTGTCAAAATGTAGTCAACAATCGAATCGGTACCGTGGTTTAAAACATCATATTCCGCAGGCAATATGTGCGTCAGGGGAACAACGTGGTTTACATTTTAGCTATCCTACTTTAATAAAAATCTAATATGGTGGAAATTTAACTAGCCGAGATCCTTAAAATTCGTTAAAGTGCTTTTAAATTTAACATGCCCAATCAACGGGTCGATTTAGTAACGATACAAATATGGTGCGGAACCATTTAAAGGAACATACTAATTCTATTTCCACCCTACAACCGTCATGTAAACTAATAAAACTCAACTTTTTCACAACACTCCACTGTAACCGTAGCGCGCTGAACTGTTCGCGGGCATTCTCGTGTAAGCCGAGTGTTCGTCGGTCACTGAGCGTCTCGTGTGGCACTCGCGGGTACACACAGCGGCGGGGGTCGGGTTCACGAGGCCATGGGGTCGGGTTCACGAGGCCATAGGGTCGGGTTCACGAGGCCATGGGGTCGGGTTCACGAGGCCATGGGGTCGGGTTCACGAGGCCATGCGGTCGGCCGTGTAGTTGCAGTAGTTGAGGTTGCTGAGCGACATGTCCTGCGGCACGTCGGAGGGCGAGGAGCCGTAGCGGTGCTGCGGGTACGCGGCGCCCGAGTACGGCGCGGCCGGCGCGCCCGCCGCCTCCAAGTCGCTCTGCTCCATGAACTTGATGATCACGTGTGTCGCCTTCACGTGCGCCACTATCATCGCTTCACCCTGAAATCGTAGTATTAAAGTATTCAAATTAGCGTTAATAGTTCCAAAGTGCATGAGGCTCGATCCGTACATTACGCCAACATCGGATATGAAGCGAAACGAGATCGCAGTACCGCTCGCCAGGGCTTGTAACCGGTATTTTGCTCCATACTAAAATACCGGTTTTTTTTTTGTTCTTTCGTTTACTATTTCATATTTAATCTAAAAATCTTACAATATAGTCATAACCTAAAAAGAATACGAGTTCTACGTAAAAACCATAAAATATATAAACATATTGGGTTACTTCGGGGCTTTTTGCGAAAACCGGTTACAAGCCCTGCCGCTCGCTCCTAACGTTTAACTGGCCGTAAATTGGCCGACGTTGGTCTAATGTATGGATCAGCCATACATACCACACACCTATAGTGATTTAAGTATTTTTCTACAGCAGGTCGAGCATTTGCTTTTCGAAAGGTGGAAGCTAAGTGAAGTCCGTTCTTTTTTGTATAAAATTATTATAGTACATTTCCTCCGTCTAATAAATTTATACAGAAATTCAAAAAGTATATCCTTTCTCACTAGCCGTTCCCGCGGCTTCGACCACGTGCGATTTGAAGGGAAAATGATTAATTATTATTAATGTTATTCCAGGGTATAAACTGTTACTAACAAAATTTCTGAAATTTGTTAATAAGTAAGTGTAAGGACAATATGTTTGCGAACTAACATATTTCTCCTTAGACGTTTATTATATGTATATGTAGATTTTAAATGACCTTTCTAGTAGTTCGGTAGAACTGACAACTGCACTTTTTCAGAAACGAGTCTATTCCATAAAAATTAGACGCCAACTTTTTCATGTGTAAGGCCACTCACTAGACAACCTGCTTTCAAATAAAATAAACCGTATTTTAATCGCCTCAACCATGTTAGCGACAGCCGTTGGCGCGGAAAGGTTCTGGCCGTTGGGGCGGAAAGGTTCTCGAGTGGCGACCGCGAACCGGAAGGCGCAGCGTGGGTAGACCCCCCGCAAGGTGGACTGATGACCTGGTGAAGGTCGCGGGAGTCCGCTAGATGCGGGTGGCGCAGTACCGGTCATTGTGGCACTCTTTGGGGGAGGCCTATGTCCAGCAGTGGACGTCTTTCGGCTGATATGATGATGATGATGATGATGATGATGATGTTAGCGACTAGCGTTACGGCACAGAATAACTAATAGTACTACCGTACAGAAAATTCACTCCTTCACAAAAGGCAGATTTAGGTATAAAATTATACCTATACTCGCCGCCTGCAAGCAAAATTTAAACTTATAACCGCGCACGAACCGTGAATCTTCTTTGCGCGCCGCAGTTTTATGACCGAGCTGTGAGGGTTGTCACTTGAAAAGTTTTTGTACCTATACCTACTGATTTATTCTTTTTAAGATAAGTATGTAGCAGCCACCGACTTGGCCGTCGCAGAGGCAGCAAACCTAGGGCTATTGTGGTGAAGTTCTGTGAGACTGCCGTCCGTGATAAAGTGTGGTTTGGTAAGGTGGCATTGAAAGGCTCCGGCGTAACGATAGCCGAGTTCTTGACCAAATCACGTCAGCAGACCTTCATGGCAGCTCGGGAGCGGTTTGGCGTCAGAAGATGTTGGACCTGGGACGGCGTTGTTCATGTCTTGGATGCGAGCGACGTGCGCAGGCGTGTGGTGAGCCTTGCAGAGCTTAAGGCGATTTCGGATGCGCCAGAGCAGCCTGTGACTCCGACCCCAAGCGTAGATGCTCCTCCCAAGGCAGATAATTGCAGCAAAGCCGAGAAACCGGAGAAACAGATAAAGCCCAGACGTGCGGCTGCCAAATTGAAGCCTTAGTATGTACATAGTGTAGCTTTCTTCTGTATTTGTTCGGGTTATACTGCTTGACGCTTTTCTATTTCGACGTGTAATCACTGTTATTTGTTGTATACCCTCTTTAATAGTCTCCCGTAAATATTATAAATTAATTCCAATAACTTCATTGCTAACTTTTAATGTCACTTTGCCAAGTTCCAACTGACATTGACAGTTTGACATGTGTGCTGACGGATGGCAGGTATAGTGTTGCCAACTGTTATATTGCGGTCCGCTTTACCAAGTTAAATATTTCCTTATTAAATTACGTTCCGTTTTTATTAGTTAATTATTTCCTTAGTTTTGTGATTTAACTTAATGCCTGTCGAATCTGAAGCCAACATGTATTTTTGAATTGAACTTCCGTTTCTTTATAAGTGTATTTCTTTCTTTATTTGCTGCTGGCGGGTAGATTGTGGAGTTTTTGTTTAGTTTTTACTGTATATATTTTTATATTTATTGAATATTAGTATACACTTATTATATACTTATTATATTTTTAACTTTATATATATTTTTCAGATGCCTTTCAGTGATAACAGTGACCAGTATTTATCTTTTTCCTCCTTAGATAGTGTAAGTGAAGACAGTTTCCATAGTTTGCCTACTTCGCTTCACGACTTTCTGGAATCTCAGTTTAATGATGTACCTAAAAATTTTAACGTTGTGCATTTAAATGCGCAAAGTATTCCTGCACATTACAGCGATATGTTACTCTCTTTTGACATTAAGAACATTCATGCTATTTTAATTTCCGAATCGTGGCTCAGACCAGCTTTGCCTTCAACGTCTTACTCTTTACCTGGTTTCAATTTAATTCGGCACGACCGCCTTGGAAGAGGTGGCGGTGGAGTTGCGATTTACCTTCGTTCTTACATCCCCTATTCAACTGTTAATGTATCTGCCAGTTCTTCTACTTCTGATGCCGCAGAGTATATGTTTCTCGACGTTTCCCTCTCTCATTCCAAACTTTTACTTGGCGTTTTTTATTCCCCCTCCCTTCACGTTAATTACTTTGATTCTCTTGAGAAACTTCTCGAAGACCTTATGCCTTCTTATAATCATCACATTCTTATGGGAGATCTAAATACGTGTCTTCTGAAGGATGACAGTCGATCCCGGCGCCTTAAATCCGTGGTAGATGCATGCAATCTAACTATTCTCCCTTCAGACGCCACACACTATTTTCCAAATTGCTCGCCTTCTCTTCTTGATTTAACTTTAGTTTCTTCGACTTCTCATGTGTCTAAATATATATGTATATATGTACGTATATGTATGTTTATTTTGTATTTATTTAAGTATGTATATTCATATGAATGTGCTGTGTTATCTATTTCGTCTCTTTTGTTTCTATGCACCACCTACTGCTTATTGTTTTTCTCTAGTCTCCACTACCCAAAGGTTGTCTGGAAGAAATCGCTCATTAGCGATAAGACCGCCTGTTGTTACCTCTACCTAAATTTATCTAATTGTAAAATTTGTGCTTGTAACTGTATGAGGTGTGCAATAAAGAGTATTTATTATTATTATTATTATGTAGGAATTACAAACGTTGACTCTGTAAACATACATTTTTTATCCGGAGATAGTATGTCTGATTCTCACGGAAGTAGGTGTAGGTATGCCACAACCGTATTCCTTTGAAAATATGTCGGTCAGTTCCTAATATTGTTTCTGGGCAACCAATATTATATCTTTTATACAGATTGGATCGAGGTTTAGGTTTCGAAGCCATTGTGTATTTTCAATTTTGCGCGAGAGCCACGTGATACGATTATCGTGCGAGCCGAGCGGCAGCCCACTGCCATACGCCTGCCCGGGAGGCGCGCCGGCCAAATATACCTAAACTGCGTAGTGACACCCCCCTGGTTACGTTGGCACAGGTATACTGACATAGTCTAGTAGAAAGAGACATAATGATAAGAATGCAATACTTACGCTGGCGGTGAGCGACAGGAAGTTGTAGTACTTGTTGAGCGTGGGCAGCAGCGGCGCGTAGCTGGGCACGCGCGCGCGCACGGCGGCCGCGAGCGCCGCGCCCAGCACGGCGGCGTGCCCCAGCAGCAGCGCCGTGTACGCGCCCACCATCGTGTGCTCCATGTGCGTGCCCGCGCGAGACAGCACTGCGGACACACGGAACCACGAGGGTCAACTCACAACGAAACGCACAACACGTGTTTCGTAAACCAATCTTATGTTACTTTTAATACAATAGAGTTCTTATAGGTTTTCCTGTAATGTATAGGCAATAGTAGATTGTTAACAAAGGGTTGAAAGTGACCCATTTCACCTGAGATATTTCTGGCGCTCGAACGAAGTGAGAGCGTCAATAGTTCGAGGGTGAAATGGGTAATTTCACCCGAGTTAAACACTGCTTTTCATTTCGACTGTGAGGAAAGTACCACACGCACATTTTATAAAACAGGTATATAAAGAATCCATACTAATCCATACTAATATTATAAATGGGAAAGTGTATGTGTTTGTTTGTTTGTCCGTCTTTCACGGCAAAACGGGGCGACGAATTGACGTGATTTTTTAAGTGGAGATAGTTGAAGGGATGGAGAGTGACATAGGCTACTTTTTGTCTCTTTCTGACCCCCCACTTCCCTAAATTGGGGGGTGGAAGTTTGTATGGAGCATTCCGGGGGGCAAAGGGGAACCGTGTTACCCCGAATTTAACGCGAGCGAAGCCGCGGGCAAAAGCTAGTATTATAAATGGGAAAGTGTATGTGTTTGTTTGTTTGTCCGTCTTTCACGGCAAAACGGGGCGACGAATTGACGTGATTTTTTAAGTGGAGATAGTTGAAGGGATGGAGAGTGACATAGGCTACTTTTTGTCTCTTTCTGACCCCCCACTTCCCTAAAATGGGGGGTGGAAGTTTGTATGGAGCATTCCGGGGGGCAAAGGGGAACCGTGTTACCCCGAATTTAACGCGAGCGAAGCCGCGGGCAAAAGCTAGTATTATAAATGGGAAAGTGTATGTGTGTATTTGTTTGTTTGTTTGTCAGTCCTTCACGGCAAAACGGGGCGACGAATGACGTGATTTTTTATGTGGAGATAGTTGAAGGGATGGAGAGTGACATAGGCTACTTTTTATCTCTTTCTAACCCCCCACTTCCCTAAAATGGGGGGTGAAAGTTTGTATGGTTTGTTTGTTACCCCGAATTTAACGCGAGCGAAGCCGCGGGCAAAAGCTAGTAATCTATAAAAATGTTAAGTAAAATTTGAACAATTTGAAAAAGACTAATTCAATGTTTTGCCGGTGGTCTGAGAGGAGAGCATCCGGGTGGGCACCGGCTCAATTCACAATTAACACAGCTAATTACTTTCCACCCTAGGGATGGAAAAGCAATTTTCCACCCGGCTATCTACTCAGGAAAATAAAACTTTCCGAGCAGGAGAGATGAAAATAACTATTTATTGTATTTTTTCAAAATTTTCGGCCGTGTAGTTTCGGAGATAAGGGGGGAGAAATGGTAAATTTTCGCCTATTTTCTTAAATAACTTCAAAACGATGAATCCTAAAATTATTTAAAAAAAATATTGGAGATGCTTACGAGCCCTTTCATTTAATATGTAAATGTAACACAATTTAGTTCGCAAAACTTTTTTTTAAATTTTCTCATTTACCCCCTAAAAGTGGCCCTCTAGATCAGTGAAATTATATATTAAATTTACAAAGCGTGATATAGTTGAATTTTTATTTTATTTTGTTAGGAACAGTTAGGGCAGCATTTGATGATATTTGCTACAACAAGTGTCTTGGGCTACCAAGACACTTGTTGTAGCAAATATCGCCGATAAATTCATGAAAAACTGTCAACTTTGTGATGTTTCCAGTATAAACTCAAAAACTGTTCATTTATTGATAAAGGCTGCTATTTAAGTTTTAAAGAGCATTTAATTATCCACAATTTAAGTCCACATTCAAGTCTCTATCTTTTGTAGTTTCTGAAATAGAGCCTTTTGATTCCTTGATAAAATACTATATAGTTTATTAAGATTTACGTTAGTTCCTCGAAACAGTTGCAGGTATTTAAACAAAATTAAATATTTCTCATCAGAATTGTTGTAAATTCTCTACCGACAATCACTAAAAACAACTGAAGAACAAATCAAATTTTTTTAATAAAGGGTGAACACTATTAAATTGTCGCAGGTCGAACATGCTACAGAAGAGAAAATAAAAATCCAAAGTGCTTAAAACTGTTTATATGACTAATTTTATATAAAGTAAAATCAATAAAAATTATTATGGCTATTTTAACGAACGACGAGAAAATTCCCGGACTTTACTTTTGATGTGATTCATCGAACTTTGCACGTAATCATCGGTTAATAATTTTGTGCATTTAACCCATTTTCGTTGAAAATCTGGCAATGAAGTGGCAGGTTGGCAAGTTTTACGCAGTTTAGTTTTTATATTAGCCCAATATTTTTCGATGGGGCGAAGTTCGGGACAGGTTGGTGGGTTACTCTCCTTAGGCACTACCTCGACTGAATTCGCCTTATACCATTCCAAAGTTCGAGACGAATAATGGCAACTTGCTAAATCTGGCCAAAACAATGTTGAGGAAGTGTGCTTCTTCATGAATGGTAACAGTCTTTTTTTCAAGCATTCTGATATATAAATATCGGTGTTAATTGTCCCGGTAGTGATAAATGGTGAGCTCTTCATGCCGCACTGGCATATAGCTTACCAAACAAGGTATTTCTTAGCAAATTTTTCTACTGGGATTACCTTTTCCGATTCATCGAGATTCGAAATATCACGAGAGGAATAGTACTGGTTACCTGGTAAAGACTTGAAGTCTGCCTTGACGTAGGTTTCATCGGCAATAATTAGGCAACATTTTTTCTCAATTAACAAGGTATACAATAACCTGGAACGTCTAACAGCACGATTATATTGATCTACAGTTCTCTTGGGAGCTTTTTGCTTCTTGTATGTTGTAATGCCGCATTCTTTTTTAATTTTTTGGACATTTGCTTGACTTGTTCCTACTTTTTTCGCCACATCCCGGGAAGAGATGCTCGGATTCTTATCAAATAGCTTGCACACCTTTGATTGTAACTTAACATTATATTTTCTGGTGGGTTGACCCTCACGACGCTTTCTATCTATAGTTTCTCCTTGTTTTATTTTTTTTAGGGTCCGTTGAACCGTCCTCCGCGTAGTGTGACAAGATTTTGCCAGATCTAAAGTTGATAAATGAGGATTTTTACTAAATTCTTGCCAAATTAATTCACGAACATTTTTTTCGTGTAAGGCCATTTTCATAGATAAAAAACAAATGAACGTTTTATGGTTGTCTAATATTTCACGATCCTTATAAATTGAAAATTTCAAAAGAATATTCAAAAAAGGTTTGATGCAACACGCTAGCAAAGTAAAAATGTAGGCGACAATTTAATAGTGTTCACCCTTTATAAGGGCTGGGCACCGGAGGCCTTGGTCACTTTTTCCTTTGTATATGACATCTATATAAGTTTATAATTTATATAGTAGTGTGTAGTGTGTCTACTTAAAATAAACAAATCAAAATATTTATTAAAATAATTTGATTTATTCTTCAGTTATACTGACGGCAGCGCCATCTCTCTCGCTTTCAATGAACTCATAATGTTCTACCTTAGATGATTGGCTAAAATGCGCCTTAGCATGTACAAAGATTGCATATACACGGGAAAATTCGACCGGTGCTGCTGTGACTCGGGTGGCCAAGTGGTTAAGGCGTCTGCCGCGAATGCAGAAGAAACTGGTTCGTTCCCAGCCTTGGGCACCGCGGAGGCCTAGGTCACTTTTTCCTTTGTATGTGACATCTATATAAGGTCACTAAAAACAAATAAACTTGAATTGCATTTTCAAACGAATTAACCCGCTTTTATTCGATTTGTGTGTACTATTTCCATATCTACCTATTTATCTAGTTTAATATACTTTACGTAAGAGAGTCACAACTTAATATATGCTAACATTCACTTCGAGATTCGGCATCGCATTGTATTTCTTGGGTCACCTATGTTTGTGAAAAGATGGAACACTATTTCATAAAATATGGCCATTTGTGTCTCTGGCATTAAAATTTGATTTCAATGTATCTGCAGATTTTTGGGAGTCAGCGCGCAAGTTGATTGTAATATTTTATAGTGTTTCAAAGTAATCAGTAGCCGTATCTTGTAAATGTGTAATCTAAAATCTATTTAAGGTGGTCGAATTTAGACTCAAATTGTTGCAAATTAAAGGGCCTTAAAAATAGCCGAACCAACCTTTTAATAAAACTTATAATTTGTAAAATAAAAATAAAATCAGTAGTTTTTAATGTATTGCTCAGCCAGCACAAATAACTAGTTGTAGCAAATATAGATGTAAATAACCTTAACTAGTCCCAACAATATCAAAAATCCAGAACTCCATCACGCTTTGTGATTTTAGCAATTTCGATTGTTTAATTTCACGGGCCTACTCATGTTTAAAATTCATTAATTTTCGTTATACGTCCGTCTTTGAGTCAACAACTTACATAAGTGTACCAAAGTTCAACTCAATTGGTCCAGTAGTTTCGGAGTAAATTGGCTGTGACAGCCCTCTGTCTCGGACAGACGAGCGAGTGATTCTATAAGAGTTACGTTTTTTCCTTTTGAGGTACGGAACCCTAAAAATCGAGGAAAATCCCATGACAAAATCATTCAATAGAAAGTTAAATACTTACGTTTCGCTACAGTCTCGTCGATGTCATCTTGTTGCTTTTTCTTATCAGTATCACCATCAGCTTCTTTCTCTCCATCAAGTAGAGCATCTGTGTTTTCTTCGGCTCTCCTAAAATAAAATAAAATCGAGTTATATCCTTTTATCTAGAGCTACGTCGAGTTATATCCTTTTATCTAGAGCTACGTCGAGTTATATCCTTTTATCTAGAGCTACGTCGAGTTATATCCTTTTATCTAGAGCTACGTCGAGTTATATCCTTTTATCTAGAGCTACGTCGAGTTATATCCTTTTATCTAGAGCTACGGCTGACAAACATCTACCTTTGGCAACTAAACAAAAACCGGCCAAGTGCGTGTCGGACCACGCATAATGGAGGGTTCCGTAGCTTCAATGGAATAAGAACCAAACTAATGTCAAAAGGTCGTATCTGATGCCTATGGAAGAAGTTTTTTGGAAATAACTGAATAATAGCTGGACCGATAATGTTTAAAATAATTTTCGCAGAAAGTATATGATAACGCGCATCTTCTCAAAATTTGTCATATTTCTTGGACTTACGGTTCAAAAGTTACAGGGGGGGGACGCAATTTTTCCGACTTTCGAATCGATTATTTCTGAAAATATTTACTCAATCACAAAATGTTCAAAAAAACCTCAAAGTTATTTTTAAAGACGTATCGATCGATGTGCAACATCGTTGATATTTGGTAATTTTTTTTTATTTTTTGTTACATGCCCCCGCTAAAAATATTTTTTTCTGTATTTTAACTACATAACTAAGTAGCGGCATACAAAATACACCTCATGTATAAATTTTATTAAGATAAGTCTTATAGTTTGCGAGTAAAATGGCTGTGACATACGGACATACGGACGGACGGACGGACATGACGAAACTATAAGGGTTCCGTTTTTGCCATTTTGGCTGCGGAACCCTAAAAAGGACCATTTAGAAATATTAAACTTGTAGGTGGTTACGTTTTTACTATTTATCGGGTTATAATTCACTAGCGCATTTGTCTACTTAGTTTTTAGAATTTGGAAGCCAGAATAACTTGGCCACATAAACCAGCAGCAATGTCTTGTCAGTCAGTTACCTGGCCAAGTCGACCCCCTTGTGGAAGAGGTCCACAATGAGGTCGAGCGCGAACACGGTGCGCGAGATGACCTCCTCGTCGCTGTCCACGCGGACGCGAACGTTGAGCAGGTTTATTAGTTAACACATGTCATTTACCTGGCCAAGTCGACCCGCTTGTGGAAGAGGTCCACAATGAGGTCGAGCGCGGACACGGTGCGCGAGATGACCTCCTCGTCGCTGTCCACGCGGACGCGAACGTTGAGCAGGTTTATTAGTTAACACGTGTCAGTTATTTGGCCAAGTCGACCCGCTTGTGGTAGAGGTCCACGATGAGGTCGAGCGCGGTGCGCGAGTTGACGTCCTCGTCGCTGTCCACGCGGACGCGAACGTTGAGCTGTACGCCTAGCATATCTTGACGTGTGATGCGGCAGTTCATACTTCAAGCGCGACTCGAAGTATGAAGTGACAGGCGACAACGTAAGATATGCTAGCCGGCCAGGTTTATTAGTTAACACGTGTCAGTTACCTGGCCAAGTCGACCCGCTTGTGGAAGAGGTCCACGATGAGGTCGAGCGCCGACACTGTGTGCGAGATGACCTCCTCGTCGCTGTCCACGCGGACGCGAACGTTGAGCAGGTTTATTAGTTACCACGTGTGTTACCTGGCCAAGTCGACCCGCTTGTGGAAGAGGTCCACGATGAGGTCGAGCGCGGACACAGTGCGCGAGATGACGTCCTCGTCGCTGTCCACGCGGACGCGAACGTTGAGGAGCCGGTTCGCGTTTGCTTCGTTGTTCTGCACCAGGTTTATAAGCAGCAGCAACACCTGTGTAGCACGTGTTGAAAATTAGAAGCGCGAAATTAATAACTGTCATCGACCTATACGAAAAAGTCTTATAAAGTTCTCCATTATTTATTATATGGTCAAGAAAAAGCATACGTGAAAAAAATACAAAGTGTAATTATCTATCCACCTCTCTAAATTGAGTCTATGGAAAATAAAATTGTCAAAAGCGTAAAATTAAGTTTAAGATTACTTTTCGTTTATTTATATAAGTTTCCGGTCATTTGCCAACTGCTCTAATACAATTTAATTTCCTTGGAAAACTGACCCATCTCTATGAGGCAAAGCATCTCTATTTTGAATGAGACACCTTGTGATGTTATCTTCGATTGATTTTAAAATAAATTATTGATACTCACACAAACGCTGAATTCGAAGTTTTTGCTATCCGGTATGAAGTTCTCGTGGTTGTTGAGGATGATGAGGCACATTTCCATCACGCCCGGCTGCTCGCCTATGACCAGCGCTCCGGGGGACACTGCAAATTATATTATCATTGAAATGGGCATATAAATTATAAGCGTAACCAAGATGGCACCCTTTAAGTCTGTTTGCTGTTGTTCAGAAATGTATCGACAATACCAAGAACGAGTATTACTAGTCTACGTCGTAAAGCCGTGTGGCATTTAGTTATGTTATGTTATGACAAAAGTAAAGGTGGGTGTATAGTGCACCTCTTGGCAATTAATGGAAAGTTAACCTGCAATGACTAGCTTCAGCTTATTTTGCTTTTGTAACTTATTGTGCTCATGCTGTGCACCGGTGTCGTCCAAGCTTTACCTTAGTTTGAGAAAGAACGATTTTATGTAAATCCATTATCTATCAGAATAGATTTACATAGAATCGTTCTTCCTAAAACTAAGGTGAAGAATGGGCGAGCAAATATAAAAGCCCGGATTAGGAAATACAAGCAGAGTGCATACTAAACTCGATGTTTTAATGTTCCACGAGAATTGGAGTTTTATAACAATACAGTACGAACGAATTGAGGAGATGAGAGGGTTTTCTCTGTTGTGGCCTGAACATGGTGGGTGGGGAAGTGGGGGCAAGCGGTATTTGAGGGCTAAGTTTACTGACCGTTGCTGGGGGAGAAGGAGTGCGACAGGTTGACGAGCACTTTGATGGCGGGCAGCGCGGCGTCCAGCAGCGCGTGCTGCAGGCGGCCGCCCGCGCGCGCCTCGCCCACGCAGCGCCGGAACAGCGCGCAGAGCGTGCATGTGTACTGACCGTTGCTGGGAGAGAAGGAGTGCGACAGGTTGACGAGCACTTTGATGGCGGGCAGCGCGGCGTCCAGCAGCGCGTGCTGCAGGCGGCCGCCCGCGCGCGCCTCGCCCACGCAGCGCCGGAACAGCGCGCAGAACGTGCATGTGTACTGACCGTTGCTGGGAGAGAAGGAGTGCGACAGGTTGACGAGCACTTTGATGGCGGACAGCGCGGCGTCCAGCAGCGCGTGCTGCAGGCGGCCGCCCGCGCGCGCCTCGCCACGCAGCGCCGGAACAGCGCGCAGAGCGTGCATGTGTACTGACCGTTGCTGGGAGAGAAGGATGTGCGACAGGTTGACGAGCACTTTGATGGCGGGCAGCGCGGCGTCCAGCAGCGCGTGCTGCAGGCGGCCGCCCGCGCGCGCCTCGCCCACGCAGCGCCGGAACAGCGCGCAGAGCGTGCATGTGTACTGACCGTTGCTGGGAGAGAAGGAGTGCGACAGGTTGACGAGCACTTTGATGGGCGGGCAGCGCGGCGTCCAGCAGCGCGTGCTGCAGGCGGCCGCCCGCGCGCGCCTCGCCCACGCAGCGCCGGAACAGCGCGCAGAGCGTGCATGTGTACTGACCGTTGCTGGGAGAGAAGGAGTGCGACAGGTTGACGAGCACTTTGATGGCGGGCAGCGCGGCGTCCAGCAGCGCGTGCTGCAGGCGGCCGCCCGCGCGCGCCTCGCCCACGCAGCGCCGGAACAGCGCGCAGAGCGTGCATGTGTACTGACCGTTGCTGGGGAGAGAGGAGTGCGACAGATAGGCACTTTGATGGCGGGCAGCGCGGCCGTCCAGCAGCGCGTGCTGCAGGCGGCCGCCCGCGCGCGCCTCGCCCACCGCAGCGCCGGAACAGCGCGCAGAGCGTGCATGTGTACTGACCGTTGCTGGGAGAGAAGGAGTGCGACAGATTGACGAGCACTTTGATGGCGGGCAGCGCGGCGTCCAGCAGCGCGTGCTGCAGGCGGCCGCCCGCGCGCGCCTCGCCCACGCAGCGCCGGAACAGCGCGCAGAGCGTGCATGTGTACTGACCGTTGCTGGGAGAGAAGGAGTGCGACAGGGTTGACGAGCACTTTGATGGCGGGCAGCGCGGCGTCCAGCAGCGCGTGCTGCAGGCGGCCGCCCGCGCGCGCCTCGCCCACGCAGCGCCGGAACAGCGCGCAGAGCGTGCATGTGTACTGACCGTTGCTGGGAGAGAAGGAGTGCGACAGGTTGACGAGCACTTTGATGGCGGGCAGCGCGGCGTCCAGCAGCGCGTGCTGCAGGCGGCCGCCCGCGCGCGCCTCGCCCACGCAGCGCCGGAACAGCGCGCAGGAGCGTGCATGTGTACTGACCGTTGCTGGGAGAGAAGGAGTGCGACAGATTGACGAGCACTTTGATGGCGGGCAGCGCGGCGTCCAGCAGCGCGTGCTGCAGGCGGCCGCCCGCGCGCGCCTCGCCCACGCAGCGCCGGAACAGCGCGCAGAGCGTGCATGTGTACTGACCGTTGCTGGAGAGAAGGAGTGCGACAGATTGACGAGCACTTTGATGGCGGGCAGCGCGGCGTCCAGCAGCGCGTGCTGCAGGCGGCCGCCCGCGCGCGCCTCGCCCACGCAGCGCCGGAACAGCGCGCAGAGCGTGCATGTGTACTGACCGTTGCTGGAGAGAAGGAGTGCGACAGGTTGACGAGCACTTTGATGGCGGGCAGCGCGGCGTCCAGCAGCGCGTGCTGCAGGCGGCCGCCCGCGCGCGCCTCGCCCACGCAGCGCCGGAACAGCGCGCAGAGCGTGCATGTGTACTGACCGTTGCTGGGAGAGAAGGAGTGCGACAGGTTGACGAGCACTTTGATGGCGGGCAGCGCGGCGTCCAGCAGCGCGTGCTGCAGGCGGCCGCCCGCGCGCGCCTCGCCCACGCAGCGCCGGAACAGCGCGCAGAGGCGTGCATGTGTACTGACCGTTCTGGGAGAGAAGGAGTGCGACAGGTTGACGAGCACTTTGATGGCGGGCAGCGCGGCGTCCAGCAGCGCGTGCTGCAGGCGGCCGCCTGCGCGCGCCTCGCCCACGCAGCGCCGGAACAGCGCGCAGAGCGTGCATGTGTACTGACCGTTGCTGGGAGAGAAGGAGTGCGACAGGTTGACGAGCACTTTGATGGCGGACAGCGCGGCGTCCAGCAGCGCGTGCTGCAGGCGGCCGCCCGCGCGCGCCTCGCCCACGCAGCGCCGGAACAGCGCGCAGAGCGTGCATGGTGTACTGACCGTTGCTGGGAGAGGAGGAGTGCGACAGGTTGACGAGCACTTTGATGGCGGGCAGCGCGGCGTCCAGCAGCGCGTGCTGCAGGCGGCCGCCCGCGCGCGCCCCGCCCACGCAACGCCGGAACAGCGCGCAGAGCGTGCATGTGTACTGACCGTTGCTGGAGAGAAGGAGTGCGACAGGTTGACGAGCACTTTGATGGCGGGCAGCGCGGCGTCCAGCAGCGCGTGCTGCAGGCGGCCGCCCGCGCGCGCCTCGCCCACGCAGCGCCGGAACAGCGCGCAGAGCGTGCATGTGTACTGACCGTTGCTGGGAGAGGAGTGCGACAGGTTGACGAGCACTTTGATGGCGGGCAGCGCGGCGGTCCAGCAGCGCGTGCTGCAGGCGGCCGCCCGCGCGCGCCTCGCCCACGCAGCGCCGGAACAGCGCGCAGAGCGTGCATGTGTACTGACCGTTGCTGGGAGAGAAGGAGTGCGACAGGTTGACGAGCAACTTTGATGGCGGGCAGCGCGGCGTCCAGCAGCGCGTGCTGCAGGCGGCCGCCCGCGCGCGCCTCGCCCACGCAGCGCCGGAACAGGCGCGCAGAGCGTGCATGTGTACTGACCGTGCTGGGAGAGAAGGAGTGCGACAGGTTGACGAGCACTTTGATGGCAGGCAGCGCGGCGTCCAGCAGCGCGTGCTGCAGGCGGCCGCCCGCGCGCGCCTCGCCCACGCAGCGCCGGAACAGCGCGCAGAGCGTGCATGTGTACTGACCGTTGCTGGGAGAGAAGGAGTGCGACAGGTTGACGAGCACTTTGATGGCGGGCAGCGCGGCGTCCAGCAGCGCGTGCTGCAGGCGGCCGCCCGCGCGCGCCTCGCCCACGCAGCGCCGGAACAGCGCGCAGAGCGTGCATGTGTACTGACCGTTGCTGGGAGAGAAGTAGTGCGACAGGTTGACGAGCACTTTGATGGCGGGCAGCGCGGCGTCCAGCTGCGCGTGCTGCAGGCGGCCGCCCGCGCGCGCCTCGCCCACGCAGCGCCGGAACAGCGCGCAGAGCGTGCATGTGTACTGACCGTTGCTGGGAGAGAAGGAGTGCGACAGGTTGACGAGCACTTTGATGGCGGGCAGCGCGGCGTCCAGCAGCGCGTGCTGCAGGCGGCCGCCCGCGCGCGCCTCGCCCACGCAGCGCCGGAACAGCGCGCAGAGCGTGCATGTGTACTGACCGTTGCTGGGAGAGAAGGAGTGCGACAGGTTGACGAGCACTTTGATGGCGGGCAGCGCGGCGTCCACCAGCGCGTGCTGCAGGCGGCCGCCCGCGCGCGCCTCGCCCACGCAGCGCCGGAACAGCGCGCAGAGCGTGCATGTGTATTGACCGTTGCCGGGAGAGAAGGAGTGCGACAGGTTGACGAGCACTTTGATGGCGGGCAGCGCGGCGTCCAGCAGCGCGTGCTGCAGGCGGCCGCCCGCGCGCGCCTCGCCCAGGCAGCGCCGGAACAGCGCGCAGTGCGTGCATGTGTACTGACCGTTGCTGGGAGAGAAGGAGTGCGACAGGTTGACGAGCACTTTGATGGCGAGCAGCGCGGCGTCCAGCAGCGCGTGCTGCAGGCGGCCGCCCGCGCGCGCCTCGCCCACGCAGCGCCGGAACAGCGCGCAGAGCGTGCATGTGTACTGACCGTTGCTGGGAGAGAAGGAGTGCGACAGGTTGACGAGCACTTTGATGGCGGGCAGCGCGGCGTCCAGCAGCGCGTGCTGCAGGCGGCCGCCCGCGCGCGCCTCGCCCACGCAGCGCCGGAACAGCGCGCAGAGCGTGCATGTGTACTGACCGTTGCTGGGAGAGAAGGAGTGCGACAGGTTGACGAGCACGTTGATGGCGGGCAGCGCGGCGTCCAGCAGCGCGTGCTGCAGGCGGCCGCCCGCGCGCGCCTCGCCCACGCAGCGCCGGAACAGCGCGCAGAGCGTGCATGTGTACTGACCGTTGCTGGGAGAGAAGGAGTGCGACAGGTTGACGAGCACTTTGATGGCGGGCAGCGCGGCGTCCAGCAGCGCGTGCTGCAGGCGGCCGCCCGCGCGCGCCTCGCCCACGCAGCGCCGGAACAGCGCGCAGAGCGTGCATGTGTACTGACCGTTGCTGGGAGAGAAGGAGTGCGACAGGTTGACGAGCACTTTGATGGCGGGCAGCGCGTGCTGCAGGCGGCCGCCCGCGCGCGCCTCGCCCACGCAGCGCCGGAACAGCGCGCAGAGCGTGCATGTGTACTGACCGTTGCTGGGAGAGAAGGAGTGCGACAGGTTGACGAGCACTTTGATGGCGGGCAGCGCGGCGTCCAGCAGCGCGTGCTGCAGGCGGCCGCCCGCGCGCGCCTCGCCCACGCAGCGCCGGAACAGCGCGCAGAGCGTGCATGTGTACTGACCGTTGCTGGGAGAGAAGGAGTGCGACAGGTTGACGAGCACTTTGATGGCGGGCAGCGCGGCGTCCAGCAGCGCGTGCTGCAGGCGGCCGCCCGCGCGCGCCTCGCCCACGCAGCGCCGGAACAGCGCGCAGAGCGTGCATGTGTACTGACCGTTGCTGGGAGAGAAGGAGTGCGACAGGTTGACGAGCACTTTGATAGCGGGCAGCGCGGCGTCCAGCAGCGCGTGCTGCAGGCGGCCGCCCGCGCGCGCCTCGCCCACGCAGCGCCGGAACAGCGCGCAGAGCGTGCATGTGTACTGACCGTTGCTGGGAGAGAAGGAGTGCGACAGGTTGACGAGCACTTTGATGGCGGGCAGCGCGGCGTCCAGCAGCGCGTGCTGCAGGCGGCCGCCCGCGCGCGCCTCGCCCACGCAGCGCCGGAACAGCGCGCAGAGCGTGCATGTGTACTGACCGTTGCTGGGATTCACGCAGGCCTTCCCGCCAACAAATATAGCGAACGGTATTCGGACATTTTGCTGCGTACTGCTCGTGAGACCCTAGGCCGATGCGGCAGAAACAATGATGGACGATACGAATGGTGGACCCCGCAGTTGGAAGCGTTTCGTCCGAAGATTAACCGGGCTCGGCGCGCGTGGCAGCGGTCACGCCGCGTAGGAGGGACAGCAGAACAGCGACTTCATGATGAACTTCGAGCCCTTCGGGGGAGATATAAGGATGCCATGAAACAGGCAGAGCTGGACTTCTTTCGCCAGATAGCCGAGTCTGGTAACGACGACCCGTGGGGACTTGCCTACCGAGAAGCTAGCGGGCGCCTGCGCCCACCGCCTAACGTCATCAACGGCATTAAACTTATTGAGGGGTACTCTGAAAGTACTGGGGACACTATGTCGGGCCTTCTCCAGGCGCTGTACCCGGACGACAAGCCGGACAGTGACTCCGACTACCACCAATCGGTCCGCATAGCGGCCGCCTTCGCGCCATCTGGTCGCGATATGGAGGCCCCAGAAAAGGAGACGGTCGATCGCGTTGTGCGCTCCCTGCCTAACACGGCCCCAGGTGTAGACGGTATCACGGCAATCATCGTCAAGTGGGCGTGGAAGGCCACGTCGGATGAGATGTGGCTCATGTACAGGAAGTGCATCGCCGAAGGAGTCTTCCCGGAGATCTGGAAAGCTGGTCGTCTCATCGTCCTGCCAAAGGGCAACGGTAAGCCTCTTAGTGATCCTAAGGCGTATAGACCAATCACGCTTCTTCCGATTTTAGGAAAGGTATTGGAACGCGTTATAGTTTCCTGTGCTCCCTGCTTGTACCGTAACATATCGGACTCTCAGTTCGGGTTCACTCGCGGCCGGTCGACAGTGTCAGCGCTGTGCCGGATTAATGACCTCACATCCGCCAGTATAGCTCCGTACGTACAGCTGATCTTTTTGGACATCTCTGGTGCTTTCGACAATGCGTGGTGGCCAATGATCTTACTCAAGGTGAAGCAAGGTGGCGCCCCACCGAACCTTTACCGGATCTTGGCCAGCTACTTCAACAACCGCAGTGTCAGCTTTTACACAGGCAACCAAACGTGCACCAAGGTAAGCACCATGGGATGTCCACAGGGGTCGGTGTTGGGTCCTACGCTGTGGAACATCCTCCTGAACGATCTCCTGCTGCTGCCGAGACCCGAAGGAGTCCATTTGATCGCGTACGCTGACGACGTGACGATATTGATCGAGGCATCATCCCGCGCGGACATCGAACGCAAAGCCAACGCCATGCTCAATGCCGTTTCCGGCTGGGGATCTCGGAACCGCTTGGGATTCTCACCCGCGAAATCATTGACCATGACGTACAAAGGCAAGTTCAAGCGAGCGCCAGTCATTCGACTCGAAGGTGCCTCAATCAAAGGAGTGTCGGAGGCTATGTCGCTCGGTGTGACTCTGGACGAGGCTAGGTCCTACTTGCCGCATGCGAGACTCATAGGGGAAAAGGCCTCCAACTGTTTCGGCAAGATGTCACGTCTTTCCGCGACACGTTGGGGTGTCAGGTTCCGCTCTCTCCGCGTCTTGTACGCGGGGACATACGTGGCGACTGTCACGTACGCTGCCGCAGTATGGTGCCGATGCTCGTCCAACTTCGTGGTCAAACGGGCGTTAGTTCGAACGCAGAGACCGGCGCTGATTCTACTGACGAAGGCTTACAGGTCGTGCAGCTCAGCGGCGTTACCTGTGCTGGCGGGCGTGTTACCTGCCGACCTGGAAGTCTGTCGTGCAGGACGTATTGCGCAGGAGGGTGACAAGCTGGACCCCAGGGAGCACAGGAAACTGAAATCGAAGGTTAGGAGCGAAGTCGTTGCCCTGTGGCAGGAGCGGTGGCAGGCTAGCGAGGACGGGCGCGAATTGTACAGCTTCTTCCCGGACGTGGCTGTGAGGCTAAGTTCGGATTGGGTCGAACCGGATTATGTGGTTTCCCAGATTCTCACCGGGCATGGGTGTTTCAGGCAGCGCCTACACAAGTTAGGCCTGTGCGAGTCCGCCTCATGCCCATGCGGTGAGAGCAACGAGAGCCGGGATCACGCCCTCTGGGAATGTAAGCTGTACGCGCAGGAGAGGGAGGAGATGCTGTCGTCACTGACAAGAGCACGAATTGGCCCAGTATTTCACGAGGATCTAATATCCAGCGAGCACAACTTCGAAGCGCTGCGCAGGTTTGCGCACTCATGGCACGCGAAGAGGAGGCAGCACGAGGAGTGACGAGCAAGCAACGGCGGAGGCGATGCCAAGCACCGTTTTTGTGTTGTCAAGCCCAAAAAGGGGAGACAGACGCACAACCAGCTAGTGGCCTGCCCAGAAAGGGAGAAGGGCCGGGACAAAATATTTGTAGGGTTGACCAGAAGCAACGTGTCTGTGCGAAATGAGCGGAAACAGCAAGTACCACAACACGGCCCCGCGATTCGGTCTGTACGGCGTGAGCCAGGAAAGACCATGAGGAGGTGGTGGGAATGACCGTTGCTGGGAGAGAAGGAGTGCGACAGGTTGACGAGCACTTTGATGGCGGGCAGCGCGGCGTCCAGCAGCGCGTGCTGCAGGCGGCCGCCCGCGCGCGCCTCGCCCACGCAGCGCCGGAACAGCGCGCAGAGCGTGCATGTGTACTGACCGTTGCTGGGAGAGAAGGAGTGCGACAGGTTGACGAGCACTTTGATGGCGGGCAGCGCGGCGTCCAGCAGCGCGTGCTGCAGGCGGCCGCCCGCGCGCGCCTCGCCCACGCAGCGCCGGAACAGCGCGCAGAGCGTGCATGTGTACTGACCGTTGCTGGGAGAGAAGGAGTGCGACAGGTTGACGAGCACTTTGATGGCGGGCAGCGCGGCGTCCAGCAGCGCGTGCTGCAGGCGGCCGCCCGCGCGCGCCTCGCCCACGCAGCGCCGGAACAGCGCGCAGAGCGTGCATGTGTACTGACCGTTGCTGGGAGAGAAGGAGTGCGACAGGTTGACGAGCACTTTGATGGCGGGCAGCGCGGCGTCCAGCAGCGCGTGCTGCAGGCGGCCGCCCGCGCGCGCCTCGCCCACGCAGCGCCGGAACAGCGCGCAGAGCGTGCATGTGTAATGACCGTTGCTGGGAGAGAAGGAGTGCGACAGGTTGACGAGCACTTTGATGGCGGGCAGCGCGGCGTCCAGCAGCGCGTGCTGCAGGCGGCCGCCCGCGCGCGCCTCGCCCACGCAGCGCCGGAACAGCGCGCAGAGCGTGCATGTGTACTGACCGTTGCTGGGAGAGAAGGAGTGCGACAGGTTGACGAGCACTTTGATGGCGGGCAGCGCGGCGTCCAGCAGCGCGTGCTGCAGGCGGCCGCCCGCGCGCGCCTCGCCCACGCAGCGCCGGAACAGCGCGCAGAGCGTGCATGTGTACTGACCGTTGCTGGGAGAGAAGGAGTGCGACAGGTTGACGAGCACTTTGATGGCGGGCAGCGCGGCGTCCAGCAGCGCGTGCTGCAGGCGGCCGCCCGCGCGCGCCTCGCCCACGCAGCGCCGGAACAGCGCGCAGAGCGTGCATGTGTACTGACCGTTGCTGGGAGAGAAGGAGTGCGACAGGTTGACGAGCACTTTGATGGCGGGCAGCGCGGCGTCCAGCAGCGCGTGCTGCAGGCGGCCGCCCGCGCGCGCCTCGCCCACGCAGCGCCGGAACAGCGCGCAGAGCGTGCATGTGTACTGACCGTTCTGGGAGAGAAGGAGTGCGACAGGTTGACGAGCACTTTGATGGCGGGCAGCGCGGCGTCCAGCAGCGCGTGCTGCAAGCGGCCGCCCGCGCGCGCCTCGCCCACGCAGCGCCGGAACAGCGCGCAGAGCGTGCATGTGTACTGACCGTTGCTGGGAGAGAAGGAGTGCGACAGGTTGACGAGCACTTTGATGGCGGGCAGCGCGGCGTCCAGCAGCGCGTGCTGCAGGCGGCCGCCCGCGCGCGCCTCGCCCACGCAGCGCCGGAACAGCGCGCAGAGCGTGCATGTGTACTGACCGTTGCTGGGAGAGAAGGAGTGCGACAGGTTGACGAGCACTTTGATGGCGGGCAGCGCGGCGTCCAGCAGCGCGTGCTGCAGGCGGCCGCCCGCGCGCGCCTCGCCCACGCAGCGCCGGAACAGCGCGCAGAGCGTGCATGTGTACTGACCGTTGCTGGGAGAGAAGGAGTGCGACAGGTTGACGAGCACTTTGATGGCGGGCAGCGCGGCGTCCAGCAGCGCGTGCTGCAGGCGGCCGCCCGCGCGCGCCTCGCCCACGCAGCGCCGGAACAGCGCGCAGAGCGTGCATGTGTACTGACCGTTGCTGGGAGAGAAGGAGTGCGACAGGTTGACGAGCACTTTGATGGCGGGCAGCGCGGCGTCCAGCAGCGCGTGCTGCAGGCGGCCGCCCGCGCGCGCCTCGCCCACGCAGCGCCGGAACAGCGCGCAGAGCGTGCATGTGTACTGACCGTTGCTGGGAGAGAAGGAGTGCGACAGGTTGACGAGCACTTTGATGGCGGGCAGCGCGGCGTCCAGCAGCGCGTGCTGCAGGCGGCCGCCCGCGCGCGCCTCGCCCACGCAGCGCCGGAACAGCGCGCAGAACGTGCGCGCCGCGCCCAGCGACTCGCCAACCAGATACAGCTGGTTGTCCTCGTTCTGTTGCGTCACCTGAGAAACATAGTATATTGTTAGCTAGGTCGAGTTCCTATCCACGGAACGGCTGAATTTAGGTCTTAGCTAGGGTTGCCAACTGTGATTCAGAGATTCGTGGTACATTTACGATCACATTGCGGGACCAGGCTTAAAACCGCGGGGCACCTACACACGCGGCCTCACTCCACTGAATGCCCCCCAACCTGTAAACAATCAAATTCGTGTCCTATCCTATTATAACTAAGTAGGTAAGTAGCTAAGTACTGTCGAGCGAGCGAGCGAGCGTAGGCGCTAGTGCACGTTACTCGCGGTATATTCAAGTAAAATTACACGCTTTAAAATTATTGTAACATGCAAATAAACGCTCGTTTTGGTGCCGATAATCTAGTCTAGTCTGAAAACGGGACAATCGGCGTCCCGCGTGGACCCCTTGCGGGACGCATGCTCTAGGGCCCCAGAAACGGGACGTCCCGCATATAGCGGGACGGTTGGCAACCCTATTCTTAACGCTCCAACAAGCGCAGAGGCTACACGTACAGCGGCAGTATACTCACGTTCTCCAGCACCCGCAGGCAGCGGTCGGCCTTCCTCAGCACGTCCACGTCGGCCGGGGTCCAGGTGCTGGCGGGCGCCTCTAGCCTGGCGGCGCAGTCCTGTATGGTTCGCACGATGTGGTCGACTCCGCCTAGCACTCGCAGCTCTTCTTTGAACCACTCGCCCGCGCGTTTTGATGTTAGCGACAGGAGTGTCTCCATGGCTAAGTGACCCACCTGCAAGAGATATAGGTCTAAGTTGCGGCGCGACTTGAAAAATTTAACGCCAAAACAAATCTGGTCAAAACAGACACGAAATAAAACATACGAACACACGATCAAAAACTATCCCGATATTTCCACGAATTTATTAAACCCATAAATTAATTATGTAGATTTGTACAAATCAAAGCCCTATTAGTATTTTATACTATGTAGATATGATTTCAGATGTCAATAGAATATGACACAATTTTATTAAGTTGCGTTATTTGCATCTCTTTCCTAAGTAATATGACAAGTGAAATTGACTTTTCGACGGAACGCAATAATTTACCACGAATTTTGTAATTCCAACATACTAATTAACGAAGCGGGATGCCTAAAGAATAAAAAAACAAACAGAAATGATTAAGCGACAAATAAAATACGCATTTTTTGCAAACTTACAGTAATGTTATCCAAATCTAAATGCTTAGCTTTCCCTTGGCTCTTGATTTCCGCGCACAGTTCTCGCACCCGCTCCTGCGTTTTCGCCAGCTGGGCAGACGTAAGCCCACAGTCATCCAGAGCATTTCTATAAAAAGGTTTAAACATATAAACAAAAATAAATAGATCATTTAAGACGTGAAGAACACGCGTAGAACGAATCAAATTGTTTTAATATTTTGATTTGTTTATTTTAAGTTGACACAATATTATAGAAATTATAAACTTATATAGATGCAGGCACCGAAGGAAATTGCCGCCCCAATTTAAAATCCTGGATCCGGGCCTGTACACACTTTTACCTTGGTACATGGAATCTATATATGTTTATAACCCGCGTATTGTATACACGGTGCCCGTGAGCATTGCGAGAGATTTTAACCACGCATTTCTGAGGTCAAAAGAATGAAAAAACATTATATGACTTTGTTGTAAAACGCCAAAAAAAAATTTTTTTTTTTACTTTTTTTTCACTTTTTTTTAATGCTTTTCGTTCTACATAAAAAGTAAATGTCATTAGAAAAAAGTAACGGAAAAAGTAAATTGCTACATTTTTTCTCGTAAAAACTAGTCCATGCAAAGTGTTTCTTAGGTCTTTGATATCAGTCAATAAGAGATGTCTAGACTATGCCCCATACCGGTGAGATCGCCATCAAAAAATCATTTTACACTGAGAAACAATTCAAAATGCAATTTTTTGGAAGTAGTATTTACTCTGAAACTATGGCGAATTTCGAAAAAGTTTAAAGGACATTTTGTTCTCTAAATATGATAATGAATACACTGTTAAAGTCTCTCGCAATGCTCACGGGCACCGTGTATAAAGAATAATTTTTAATAAACTAAATATTTAGCATTAGACTTTCTTTTGTACTTTTAACAAAAAAAAACGTTACTAAACAAACATTGCACCTATATTTTCAGTTGTTTCCTAGTAACTGAGGACCGTGTCGTGATAACAAAAGGTCGTTACTTTATGCTTCAAGGCTCTTCATGATTTTCCGCATATCATTATTGTATAACAGAGTGCTTCATAAGCAAAAAAGATGCCTTTAGTTGTATGGCGTAAAACACTAAGACTAAATACAATAAAGTTTTTTTTTTATTTAGAGGTGTAAGACATTAACATAGTAAAGCATTTAAAAATAGAAACAGCTTACTTGTGCGAGACATCAGATTCGAGCAAATTCAACATGAGTTCTAAGGACTCTCGGTCCAGATCCATGTTGAGTCGGTCTTGCGAAAGCACAAACATAACCGTCGCTGTGCAGAGCCCCAAACTCTGAAAATGTCATAATATTTGTAACATCACAATTTTATTTTTGTACTGCTTTAATTTTAACTTTAACCTTAATCAAAGCAGTTTTTTTATATGTGTTGATTAGTAGTGTTGTATTTTTGTTTTTGCCAGATCGAACAATTAGGAATATGCATGATTTTTTTGGAAGACGTCATTCGATTCTATTTCCCTGTAGATTCAAATGTCTCTAATAAACCTACTATCTACGATAGCCCTGAAACGTCAAAAATGTAAAAATACTTTAGGCGTCTGTGCCGCGCGTCAAAACGCCCCATACAAAAAGTGTGAGGTTTGTGACGTCACCGACCTCAAAGTTGCAGAAAACTGTTTGGAAGGAAGGAAGTTTTTGGAAGATTTTTGTAATTTTAGGCACGAAAAAATGCGTTTAGCTTTAGCTATATAGTTGTCGTACATTTTTTTCTTGTTAGAACATAAGTAATCGAACTGAGGTTTCGAAAATACATTTGAGGTATTAAATAAAATGGCTAAAATTTTACGTTTTTAAACCGCAATATCTTTAAAAAACTGTTAAAAATTATTACGGATTTCCACTTATTTATATTAATTTGGTGGTGTTGAATGTGTTTATTGAACAAATTCAATTAAATATTTTTCACGCATGTTCTCCATTTACATTCGTGTTGCATGTATATATAGAAATTGTATAGAAAAATCTCTTAAATTTAAATTTAGTCGTATTTGCAAACACAGAAAAGAGGATCAAAAGTAGAAACGAAGGTTAAGGTCAATCAGACCTTAAAAACGCCGTATACAAAATCCACGCTCTAATTGTCATGTTAAGAGAGGCGTTATTTCAAATGTAAAAATACTTTAGGCGTCTGTGCCGCGCGTCAAAACGCCCCATACAAAAAGTGTGAGGTTTGTGACGTCACCGACCTCAAAGTTGCAGAAAACTGTTTGGAAGGAACAAGTTTTTGGAAGATTTTTGTAATTTTAGGCACGAAAAAATGCGTTTAGCTTTAGCTATATAGTTGTCGTACATTTTTTTCTTGTTAGAACATAAGTAATCGAACTGAGGTTTCGAAAATACATTTGAGGTATTAAATAAAATGGCTAAAATTTTACGTTTTTAAACCGCAATATCTTTAAAAAACTGTTAAAAATTATTACGGATTTCCACTTATTTATATTAATTTGGTGGTGTTGAATGTGTTTATTGAACAAATTCAATTAAATATTTTTCACGCATGTTCTCCATTTACATTCGTGTTGCATGTATATATAGAAATTGTATAGAAAAATCTCTTAAATTTAAATTTAGTCGTATTTGCAAACACAGAAAAGAGGATCAAAAGTAGAAACGAAGGTTAAGGTCAATCAGACCTTAAAAACGCCGTATACAAAATCCACGCTCTAATTGTCATGTTAAGAAAGGCGTTATTTCATAGATGGCACCACTAGCATCACATTGGATATCAGAACAGAATCGAGCCCTAAGTAGGTCACGTTACAGTTGGAATTAAATTGGCTACTTTCCTAAAAAAATATATTTAGCTGACGGACTAAATAGATTATCAAAAAATATTGGACACGTATTTTTATTTTGTCAATCAAACAAAAATTGGTGAAGATAAAGCCCGTTAAAGTTCCATGTGACGTCACATTTGAGTACAATTTTTAGTATAATGTGACGTCACGCGGAACTTTAACGGGCTATATCTTCACCAATTTTTGTTTGATTGACAAAATAAAAAATACGTGTCCAATATTTTTTGATAATCTAACTGACGGACTAAATAGAATTATATTTTTTTAACCCAGGAAAGTACCCAATTGACCCGAGATGTTTTACGCTACGTTGCTACGTTCGATAATAACTGTAGATGTAGAATATTGCCAGATTTAAAAGGTACTCTTTATTCATTACGTTATAATGTTGGAGATTCTGGTACATACTAATGTTCATTCGAAGTTTTTTTGAGATCCTGTCTTAGAGGACTGTTTTTTTTTAGTGCAGGAAAAATAGCATATGTAACATTGTTTATTAACTTTATCTTGGCACTAGAAACGAGGATCTGCTGAGTCCTATCAAAATTTTGGGAGTTCTAAAAAAACCCATCGTGGGGTTATCGGCAGGGGGGAATTTTTAACAACTTTTACAAACTTTGCGAGTAAAGTGTCATTTTCTATGTATTTAATTTTTGCACAGGTTTTATTGGGACCATACCCATACTTATAGGATCAATATTTTGAGAGATGACGGGTTGTCAAAAAAAAATCTACCATTTATCAACATGGGGCGCATCAATCGATAGGTCTTACCTTTATGGTGTAGACGCACCTAGTCGTTGGTGGCGTCGTGCAGCGCGCTGAAGAACTTCTGCACGGTGCCGTGAGCGCGCAGGTGCATGCCGAACGCGGTTGCCGTGCACTTGCTGGCCAACGTGATGGCGGACAGGCAGCGCGTCAATATGGGGTCGTTGTCCTGTTGGAGTGGTTGTCACAGTTTATAGTGTAGACGCACCTGGTCGTTGGTAGCGTCGTGCAGCGCGCTGAAGAACTTCTGCACGATGCCGTGCGCGAGCAGGTGCATGCGGAACGCGGGCACCATGCACTTGCTGGCCAGCGTGATGGCGGACAGGCAGCGCGTCAATATGGGGTCGTTGTCCTGTTGGAGTGGTTGTCACAGATTATGATGTTGACGCACCTGCTCGTTGGTGGCGTCGTGCAGTGCACTGAAGAACTTCTGCACGGTACAGTGCGCGCGCAGGTGCATGCGGAACGCGGGCGCCGTGCACTTGCTGGCCAGCGTGATGGCGGACAGGCAGCGCGTCAATATGGGGTCGTTGTCCTGTTGGAGTGGTTGTCACAGATTTATGATGTTGACGCACCTGGTCGTTGGTGGCGTCGTGCAGCGCGCTGAAGAACTTCTGCACGGTGCCGTGCGCGCGCAGGTGCATGCGGAACGCGGGCGCCGTGCACTTGCTGGCCAGCGTGATGGCGGACAGGCAGCGCGTCAATATGGGGTCGTTGTCCTGTTGGAGTGGTTGTCACAGATTATGATGTTGACGCACCTGGTCGTTGGTGGCGTCGTGCAGCGCGCTGAAGAACTTCTGCACGGTGCCGTGCGCGCGCAGGTGCATGCGGAACGCGGGCGCCGTGCACTTGCTGGCCAGCGTGATGGCGGACAGGCAGCGCGTCGATATCGGGTTGTTGTCCTGTTGGTAAAATTGTTTAGCATTAACTTTTTAGAACCAGAGTATCCGTACACACATAATGTACGGATCGTATAGGGCTAGATTAATTATTTATTAATTGCATCTTGAACATTTTTTTAGACTACAAAATCAATAAATATGTGGTTAAATTACATAGTAACATTTCCGAAAGACTCAAGTTATGGCTCTTACCTGTAGTGCGTCCAGAAGGTAATCTACATCATCATTAAATTCTTGGTACTCTCCAATCTCTTGTATTTGATGTGCCTTCTTCACATTTCTCACTACAGTGTAATACTGTAAAAAAATAACAAAATTAAATTACTTTAAACTGTACCTTCAATTTACAAAAAACATTAATTCTATCCTGTAATCAATCCCTATTATTAGTAGTAACCATTAATTAATACACAAATCCATCTTTAACAAATTTAATTTTCATTAACTACACACTTTGTAGACTGGCACATTTAATGTGCCAGTCTACAAAAGGAACCATTTCGCAGCCGGTGCTTACACTTGCACTGCTTGAATGCAATGAATCTGTACAACATACAACATACCTAAGCGCCCTCCGTCCAATGGTATTTTTGATCCAGACTGTCAGAAGTAATTAAGTTATAGCCAAAAACAAGTAAACAAACCTCCTTAGCTTCCTTAGCACACCTAACACTTGTATAGGGTTTGACGGCTTCAATGGACGTTGGGTCATCCATGATGGGATCGGGAGCCCTATACCTCGTGACCTTTGTGAGCTCTTCAGGCACCTGGCTTGTGGGATTCTGCACTTCTGTGTTCTCCGGTTGTTCGGGCCGAGGAGTTTCATTCCCTTTCTACAAATTATAAATATTTTCGAGTTATAAATAAATAATAAACACTTGCTTTCACAAATTGTATACAATTGATGAATGCATGTAAAAAATCAGTTTGTACCACAATAAAAATATATTGTTCTTCATGGACATTTGACTTTATAGTGTTGATAGCATCAATCTAAGGATACATTTATTACTTACATCATTGGCCCATTCATGTTTGTATAAATGACGTCTTTTCCGCGCTGGTAGTGGGGATGGATTATCATTGACAAGTGATTTGCTCTTGAATATAGATCCCTTCTTTTTGGTTATAACTAATTTCACACTAGGCTTGTCCTCAACATGGTCATCATCAATACCATGCGGAGATTTAAACACGTCCTCCTGTTGATTCTTTTGAGAATCATCCTCAGAGAATTCAGTTGGACAACTATTGTAATCAGAATCTGTGGCTTGATGGGCAGTTTGAAAGTGACTTCCTGCATCATTTATATTTGATTCAGGTGCTGCTTCCATTTGTTCATCTTCTAAATGTTCTTGCTGGTTTTCTTCTTGTTCATGTGTAGGCTCCTGAGATACTTCAGCTACATAATCAGGGCTTGAGTGTTTATTTAGTAGTGCTTTAGCTTTCTGTTTTTTGTGCTTAACTTCCGTTTTACCTTCATCTACATTTGAGCCTGCTAATATATCAATCAAATCATTCTTTTCTACATGAGATTCTGCTTTGTTTTCATTTTCTGCTGCAGCAGCTTCTAGTACAGCAGCCTCATGTTTCTTTCTCCCTCTTCTACTTTCTTTTTTAAGGTCACTGACTGTCTTAACAGTTTGCTTGCTTGAATGGCCAGAAGTCAATTTGTCCAAGTAATCATCATTCTCATTGTAGTTAATGACTTGCCTAGCACGACGGGCCCTACCACCCTCTGGAGGCTTAGGTTCTGGTGGTAGTTCTGTTAGTACATCTATCCTAGGAGATTTATGTGATGGACCGGTGGAATCAAGCTGTGCTAGTTGAGACTCAATATCATCTTCCCCACTTGCAGCTTTATTTCTGTCCTTGTCACTGTCATGGCCAGGGGAAGCAAGAGTCTTGTAAAGGTCATATGTGTCTGAACCAGGCAATGGTGATGTAGCTTTCTTGGCATCCTCGTCTATACTGGCTTTGTGATGTTTCTTATGAGACTTATGTTCTTTTTTATCCTTTTTCTTCTCTTTTTTGGTTTCTTGGCTGAGACCACCACATTTGATAGTGATTTTGAGACCTTCATGTTTAGGTGAACATATTGTTTCCATTGATGGGCTCTTCTTGTGATCTAAACCAAGATCTGAATGCATGTCCATAGATGAATGCCTGTCAGAGCCAGGTGATGTGAAACCTTCATTGGAATCAGTACTCACTATCCTTGATGTACCCTTTGATATTCTCAATACAATAGGCGGTGGTTTTCGTTCTTCATTACCATCTTTGCTCGTAGCAGGGCTCACCACTTCTTTACTTGTTGAGGGACTGGCCACTTCAACCTTAGGGGGCACAGGGCTTGAGACTAACGGGCTTGTTTTTGGTGATGTCACCCTTGGAGCTAATGACTCATATCGTGAAAACTCAGGAATGGGACTATTGCTGCCATCTTCTGCATAGTTAATTACTTTATCACGATTGCGAACCAAGTACCGTGTACTCCTAGGTTGAGCATTTTCAGGCTGTGATTCTGCTTTTTTGGCAGCTTTTGTTGCCAGAGAATTTTTTCTAGCTTTTGCCTTTTCAGAGTTACGTCGAGGCAATTCAGGTGATGAAGAATCCCTGTTGTACACTCTACTCCTCTTGGTAGTTTTCTTTTCTTTGCTATTCGAAGGGTGCTCCGGGGATAATGGAGCTGCAGGTACTGGTGGTGCATAAGTAATTTGAGGAACAGGCGGGAACGGCTCAGCATTGCGAGATTTAAAAAATTTCTTAGGTTTAGGTGGGGGTTGGTCTGTTTCCACCGCAGGCACTGTCAGCGGACTGTTCTGGTCTTGGACTGGCTTTTTGAGAACATTGCTTGTGTAGGCTGTAAAATAAAAACAGTATTTATGATTAATTCATCTTGTGTATAAATTACCGGACATTAAATTGTATTGATTGTGTTTGGTATTTTGATTGTAAGATGGGTGGATCAGTGGAATGAGAAATCCGTAATCTCTAAACAGAACTATAAATTAAGCGAAAGGGATGTGAAAGTTTAATTGGAGAATTTAGGCTTAATCACATTTGAAACTGGCAAGTGAGCTAAATGGCGGCAAAGACGCAGAATACATACAACACTTATTGCATAGAGCAGTACTCGTCAGAAGTCTTGTGAATGGTTAAGTACATCAAATTAAAGCTAAAGAGTAGTAATTCTTACCGTAAGGAGCGCTTCTAATCGACGTAAAGCTTGTAATTCCCCACTTCCCGACTGTGCCCGCAGAGCGAGCAGCCGATGGACAGTTACTATTTTCTCTAAACAGGGCACTATCAAGCGGCACGGCCACACTGCCGCCTCGGCCTCTGCCCCAGCGCGACATTCTGATAATTTCATTAATAACGATGACACCTGCACCGTTTCTCCCGAATCAATCAACTCTTCAAATGTCAAAACAGCAAGATACCAAACATGCCGTTCTACTATACGATATATAACTGACACTCAATACGCAACTACAATCACTTTAGCCTATTATTTTACTTTCTCCGAATGATATGAAAACACAATCAGTAAAGATACACCCGCCATTTTTACGGCAGCTAAGTACTTTTCTCACAGAAGGACGCATCGACTGGATGATTCTTAAACAAACGTGGCACGATTATGTAACTACCATTACAATTACCGATTTTCTTTGAACATATGAGGTAGATAAATTAATATGGACTAAAACAAATTTTGATTATGACAAATCCGACACAAACTACGATGTTGTCATCTCATAGCACAGGCGGCGCCATATTGGAAAACAAGATGAAGTAATAATTCCACCAATGGGGCCATGGGTAATAGTCAAATGAATACAAACTCGAAGATCTTGTCTATGTCTATTCCATAAAGACTTTTAAGGGCGCAGATACACTAGTGAACTTAAGGTTTTTTGTTCAGATATTTTACTTACACCCGTAAATATTCTACAAATAAAATAGTATCTTTAAAATTGTATTTAATATGATTTAAAAAATCTATAACGCTATAGTGTCGATGCGTCATAGTGACATCTAGTATAAAATTACTGAGGTAATGAGCGGTGTACATCAGCAAAAAAACATTACCTCTCTGAACGCCTAGCTATCATAAGCCTTAGAATTAACACAAAAAATATGTAGATGGCGCTAAACTATACATAATTAAAAAAAAGAGAATCCACAGAGTCGTCACTTGGTAATCCAAAATTACGGAATTGAATTAAGTATACAGTTGGACTGCAAATTAACATTTCAATATATCGAACAAAAAAAAACTACGCATTAATTGAGAAATATAAAATTGGTTGTTTGTAAAGTAGGTTTACGATCGAGATGTTTACGTGATAACGTCTAACCGCTCGTGAGGATTCCGCGTGACAAGTTTCACGGAATGACTGGCAGCGCTCGAGATGAGACGGGAGATCGGTCCGTCTCTCTCTCGTTATACCTGCGATCGCGCTCGTGAGGTTTTGGTGTGACACAAGTTTCTGAACATGTCACCCGACTAAAACGATTTTAAAGACGTTATCACGTCAAAATCGGTTACGTTAACCAAAATCAGACCATTTTTAGGGTTCCGTACCTCAAAAGGAAAAAACGGAACCCTTATAGGATCACTTTGTTGTCCGTCTGTCTGTCTGTCTGTCTGTCTGTCTGTCTGTCTGTCTGTCTGTCTGTCAAGACCATTTTTCTCAGGAACGCGTGGAGGTAACAAGCTGAAATTTATATCAAATACTCGGGTCTATTGTCCCTTGGAGCTGTGAAAAAATCAAACTTAAAAGCCAACGCAATCAAAAGATACAGTCGTTTATGCTGCAAATTTTAGTTTTTCGGCACTCTCAAAACCTACGGGGTACTTCCCGTGAACTCAGAAACTTGAAATTTGGCACGAAGCAACGTCATATAGCACAGACAAAGGAAAAATTACGAAAAGTAGACATTTTTAGTAATATCATACAAAAAAATATTTTTTTAAATTATAAACTTACTACCTTATTCCTCGTCAACGCGTGTAGGTATTAAATTGAAATTCATGTCACATACTCAGGGCAATAGGACCTTTCAGATGTAGCAAAACGAAACTTTTATGTCAACGCAATCAAAATAAATAGCAATTTAAGTCGCATATTTTGAAACTGATTACTCGCAAGAAACTCAAAACCTAAACGGTACTTCCCGTAAACTCAGAAACTTGAAACTTGGCACGAAGAAACTTCATATAGCACAGACAAAGGAAAAATTACGAAAAGTAGACATTTTTAATAAAATCATACGAAAAATATTTTTTTAAATTTTAAACTTACTTACTACCTTTTTCCTCGTAAACGCGTAGAGGTATTAAACTGAAATTCATATCAAATAATTCACAACAAAATCAATTTTTTATGTCAATGCAATGGGTGAACTTTTACTTATATACCTACAGGTTTCTACGGAACCCTCGGTGCGCGAGTCCGACTCGCACTTGGCCGGTTTTTTTATAAATAACTTACTATAGTCTGGCAAACCATTTCTGTCAGTAGAAACGCGCGGCAAATTCAAAATACGTACATGTGGCAACCCTTTGTGATGAGACACCGTATTTCATGACGAACATTTAAATTCACATTGAATTTGGTTCTAGTGCATTTCACTCCCTCATCTTAAGCGCGAGTGAGATAGAACTCCTGCAACGTTCCCAATTAAATTTAAATTCACTTTTAAAGCATATGTCAATTGCCTCAACCAGATTATCTGTTGCAGTTGATTACAGATCAGACGAAATATATCCGTCTCCTTTTTACACACCGTAATAATGTCACCTAATGAAAGGGGCGGAAATACCACCTAAAATTAAAAACAAAAAATTTGATGATCATTGCTGCTTTTTTCACTGATTCTTAGTGTTGTCATGCTTTTGTTCGCTGTATAGCTGCTACTACTGCGGCTGTTGCTACTGCGTTCGTTGGCTGGCCAGACCATAGATTATATAAGTCCCAGATAGAGTGCGGCTAAAAAAATTTTGTGATTCCATAAAGAGCCAGTGTCCTCGTCGTTACGCACTACACACACATACGCAAAGCAATAATGAGCCGCTCCCCCGCCATTCGTGTCCAAACGTCTATGCAGTCAAGAGCAGTTAAAAAATAATTAAAATATGCCGTCGTGCGTTGTCAAATGCTGCAAAAATGCTACCGGTCGAAAGAAAAAAACGGATGGGATAACTTTTCACCGTTAAGTAAACAATTAATTGCGTAATCACATTAAATATCAGTAATTTCATAAACTATTAACTTCATGGTAGCGGTGTTGCCAGGTGGTTGAATAGGGAAACTTCCCGAATGTAAAGGGGTCTATAATCGCCGCGATATGGTGTCAACACGATATGAACCAAACACAACTTGATGTTTTTTTTCACGCACGTTTTCAACTAATATTAACATATTACCTAATAGTTCATAAATTATAAGTTTTTGAAAGCAAATTATATTCCTTAGTATTTTTTGAATAAAATTTGTTAATAAACTAAATTATATATTTCTTAAAATAATTACAAAAAATGCGTAAAACATAAAGCTCATATATTATCAAGTCGTAGGTTGAATGCGCAAAATTATGCCACAATGAGTGATCTGTCCAACTTTTGTCTCATTCTAACTATCGCTCCCTCTCACTCTGATCGGTTGACAAGTCGCTTTAGTAAGCAACTGGTCAAGCGATTAGAACGAGATTGAACTATAGTTAGAATGAGAGGTTAGCTGTCAAACCGGTTGTGTTGATCGATCTAGGAGCATTTTTAACCGACTTCAAAAAAAGGAGGTTCTCAGTTTATGTTTGTTCACGATTATCTCGCGTTTGGCTGAACCAATTTTGATGCGGTCCTTATATACAGCTGTATTTTTTATCTATCGCGTTCGTGAAAACAAAATATACGTTTAAATATTATCTAATACACTGAACTTTACTGTAATAAAATTTACCACGCCGCAGCATTGCGTAGTTCCATATTTTTCGAAAAAAAGGAGAATTTTCTGAGCTACGCTTTTAAAGGATTCACATTTAATGATTCGTAACTCATATTTGCCATAATTAATAACAGGTATTACAAAATTTTCACAACCTTGTTCAAATTAAAAATAATTTTGTGAATTCCATTGAATTACTATGGAATTTAACGGTTCGAAGACCTCTACCGTCTACACTAACGCCTCTAGCGGAAATTCGTACGCGATGGTCATCATTCATATTCAGAGGCGATTGTCTATGGTTGCGGAAATTTGTCTATTGTAAGATTGTAACTGATTTTTTTTAAGGAGGCCATAGACAAATTTCCGCAACCATAGACAATTGTCTATGAATTGATGAATTCAGATCAATCGTGTCGAGCGACAAATGCCACCTTCTTATCGAAATCGGTTTTGTAGTTTAGGAATGACAGTGTTATAGACAACATACAAATAATATAGGTGTACTTGCCCTTGTACCCCACGTGTCTGATATAAATATAAATTCAATTAAATTTAATGATCATTTATTTCGAAAGTTTCCATATTATATTAGTACATTTTATTTCTACTAAATTAATAACATCTTATAATTATGCCAGAAAGCCCACTGTCCACGACTGTGGCTAGAAGGCTGTCGTAAGTAGGTTTTGCACGATGGAAAATTATCAGTGGGCCCCATATAAAAAAGCCAGAACCCATAGACCTGGCTGAACTGAATCCCGCTAAGTGTGTGTTGCGCCTAATCTTACCAAAAGCAAGCCATGTAAAATTAGCGGCCAAGACTCACAACACAAGCTCATAACGCTTTAGCGTCTGCTAGATGGTTGCCAACAAGGCTGACGACGAAGCTCAACCTGACTGAATTTTGGTTCTCTAGTGTGAAACGGTTTGAGATAAGGTAAGTTTATAATAATACGCTTTTAGTTGGGTTCACCTTGGCCATATTAAAAAGGTATGATAAATGCTTAAAATAATAATATTGGGTCGAGAAGAGAGGCCGGACACACTCAAGTCGTGTCCTTTTATTATAAATTTATAAATTTAGATTTTTTACATCATTATTTTTTCTTTTATCCGCCTCTTCAGAAATATATTTCATCAAATTTATTAAAACAGGTGCTTATTAATTCTATTTAAACATATATATTAATAATCTATTTATTTTTTTATTCAAAAATACTGTATTCTTAATCGGGAAAATTTGTATTACATGGCAACACTCGTCTGGACACACACATTCAAACCAGTCGCCATCTTGCGTCACAGTTTGTTGTACAGCCATGCTCCGTCCTTTAATTTTTTTCGTCCAAGGGCCAGACTATATAAGTAAGTTAACGTAACGACACATTTTTGGTTTTGTACCTATTGACTAATATTGAGGTAATGACCAAAGTTGAAAAACCTAATTAATGTAAGAGCACACCTTATCTGTGTGTAAGAGTCATCTGTATACAGATATGACCCTTACGTTACCACACCTGTTACACTAAATTGGAAGCTACATAGCTTTGTAGCACTTAATACCTTTTACATTAATGTTTGTCGTCCCAAACCTCAAGTGTTGGCCAGCTACAATAAAGTTACATATTTATTCTAGAAGGACCTGCTTTACGTTAATTTACTTACGTACAATTTTTCTAACGACCAACATTTGACGGCTGTCATCCACATACATATTTTGCGTTTTAGGTTATAAATTGTATGGAAATGACAGCCGTCAAATATTGGTTGTTAGAAAAATTGTACAGTAGGAACTTCTCGCCCATCTCTTTCCTATTGAAGCGTAATTCGGTAGGTAAAAACGAAACAACCATACGTTTGCCCGTAGAAAGCGATAAACAAAACCGCGTGCGCCTGAGGGCCCACCGCGAAACCGAAATACAAAAATTGCGAGAATCTTACTCTTTTACTCCAATGAAGGTGTAATTAGAGTGGCAGATAAAGATGCCCGCAATTTGCGAACTTCGGTTTTTGCAGTTATATGTGTACGATTTGGCATTATTATCGAGACAATCATTCAGTTCCTTCCGATTGTGACAAGGAAATTATACCGTAGCGTGATGATACTGATGATGCTTTAATACCTAAAGTGTTAACATGTTTTTTTGTTCAAAAATGTCATATTTGTGATAAACTTTTATTGCCAACTGTACTCTTATTTATGCAATCCCTAACTGCTCACCAAGACGAATGCAATGAATCCAAACACGACGGGATAATGTTTAGTAAGTTGAGGAGTTCATATGGCCGTCTTCCAGCTTCATCATTAGATCAGCTCTGTCATCAGTATATAGCATTTACGTCACACCTGGCCATAATGTGAGTATTACCGCTCGCTACGCGTACGGTAAAACTCGCATTATGGCCAGGTGGAGACGTAAAATTGTGTACTCACCACGGGCAGTAAAACAGAAAGCCCTCTATCGCATATTTACAACCCTCGCTTGCGGCTCGGGTCACAAATACCTGCGATTTCGGGCTTTCTTTCTTTTACAGTCCTTGGTAAGTAATGTACTATTTCACGCGATATACTCAATCGAAAACCGGGAAGTGGATCAAATTAAAATTTGCGCACAACGCAGATGAAATTAAATAAAAGCTTACCTTCAAGCTCCATCATCAGATCAGCTCCATGTCATCATAATATTGCATTGTCACGCGATATACATAATAGGCGTTCAAAATGTCTGGCTTGTCTGCTACGAAGAGGTTATACCTAAAAATATCGTCCAGGAACAGAAAGTTGAATTCCTAAAATGTTGAAATCCCGAAATGTTGACTTTCCCAGAATGTACGAGTAGATTTATTTTAGTTTCGCAAAATGTTGAATTCTTATAATGTTGAAATATGAAAAAGTTGAATTCTCACAATGTATACTTTCCCACAAAGGGGGCGTCCATTAATCGCGTCATACGTTTTTGGCTCGTTTTAGACCCCCCCCTCCCCCATGGTGATCTTTGGTGATATTTTCAGGACCCCTCCCCCCCTGTCCAATATGACGTGTAATTTTTTGCTAACTAAAGTAAGTACAGTTTTCCAACACGTGAACCTACTTACGTAACGTACGTACACGTAAAGGGTAAAAAAATGAAACAACATGTATACATATAAAATAAAATTATCTTAAAAAAACCGGCCAAGTGCGTGTCGGACCACGCAGTTTCGTACCTACTATCGAAAAAGTAATATCAAAAGGTCGTATGTGCGTATGAAATGAGTTTTTAGGAGAACTCAATAATTCCTAAACGGATAATGTGCTCAATTTTTTTCATATTTTTTTGGATCGCCGGTTCAAAAGGGGAGACACAAGTTTTTTAGACTTACGGGGTGATTTTTTCTTAAAATATTCACTAAATAAAAAGAATTCAAACAGACCTCAATGTTATTTTTAAAGACCTATCGAGACATGACGATATTTAGTGAAAAAAAAATTTTTTGACAAATAATTACATGTATGGACGAGTTATAAAACTCCAACTCCAAAAAGGACTCCATAAAATATCTTTTTTAGCAAATATCTTTTACTACAAAACTAAGTAGCGGCATACAAAAACACACCTTATATTTAAATATTTATTAAGATTCGTTTTAGAGTTTCCGAGTAAAATGGCTGTGACATACGGACGGACGGACGGACAGACGGACATAACGAAACTATAAGGGTTACGTTTTTGCCACTTTGGCTACGGAACCCTAAAAACCTACTTCACAAAATAATATGTCAAATGCCATTAAAAAATATTTACAATCATAGTGCTAGTGCAATTTTACTCTGCTTTTGACAGATTGATTCATTTAAAAGTAGATAATTTTTATTTTATTGACCATAATACAGTATAGCACAAGGAACAAAAAAATTACACGTGATATGTGTCCAGACCCCCCTCCCCCCTGTGGTGATCATTGGTGATTTTTTCTTGACCCCCTCCCCCCCCTATACAATATGACGCGATTAATGGACGCCCCCAAAGTTGATTTCTTTTAGTTTCACAATAAGTATGTTGATATCTTATATTGTTGAAATGGGCCATTTTTTTCATTTCTCCCCCTCCACTTTTTTTTACATGGGTATTTTTATATGATTTCTACTCAGAATCGCGAGCTCTTTCGATCTTAATATAGAGGGCAGATTTTCATTACGTTACCGTAGGTAATGAATTTTTATACGTTTTTACCACACTGTCTTGTGACAGTGGGGTTTTATCTGTATAATACACTGATGTTACGTTACTAGTTGCTGTAATGGTGGTAATTACATACGGTTTCCGAACGCGGAATAGAGGGTTTATGATATGGGTGTAGATCAATAATTTTAAGAAATTGGAAAACGTTATGTAAGTAGGTATGACAGAAATGGTGTTCTAAAAGATCTCATTTCTTTTATCACCGAAACCGTTTACGAACTTGGCATTCATTCACATTTATATTTTAACTAATACATATACAGCGGGTTCTCCTGATACAGGTATGTACATAAATACGGGTGTCCGATGGCAGATTTTTCAAACTTAATCTAAATATATAAAAGAAGAATCTGACTGACTGACTGATTGACTGACTGACTGACTGACTGACATATCAACGCACAGCCCAAACCGCAGGTTCTAGAGATTCCAAACTTGGCACGTAGGTTCCTTATAAGGTGCACTAAGAAAGGATTTTTCAAAATTCACCCCCTAAGCGGGTAAAATGGAGGTCCAAAGTTTGTATGGGGAATCAATATTTGTTAGACTATTTCATTAGAAACTTCACTGGAGTATTCCTAACGATAAATGAGTAAACACGTGTTTCAGGTTTTTTGAAAATTCAATCCCTAACAGGGGCAAATGTCCTTTTTGAGTAGGTACTTATAGTACGCGGGCGAAGCCGCGGGAAAATTAAGGCTAGTTTACAATATAAAAAAAAACGAATAATTTTAACATTTGGAGGGAATACAGTTTTGAATATTGCTGATTTCCTTTCCATTATGTCTCAATTGTCGGAACGCCACCGTTCTTATGAAATTGAAGCGTTTTTAAAGCTAACGATTCTGCACAGGGAAAATTTTAGTCACATTATCGTGTAAGTGATGGTCATGGTTGCAAGGTTTTCGTGAAACTTCTTCGGCACAAAATATCCCGAGATCAGGCCCCAGCCGGTATACACGGACGCTGGAGTTGATGTGCCAATCCATATATGGAATTATTGGGCCCAATTTTTAGGAAAATTCGAGAAGCCAAGAAGTTAATGTGAATAGGCTATAGACAAATGATAGTGGATTACTTTTTATCTACCTACACTCATACTGTAAGTACTCTAAAATCCGTTCAAAAACCGTAGACAATGACAAGCATTACAACAAACGATTTAACTATGATAAGTTTCTTATCTGCGGCAGTAACGTAATTTTAACTTTGCATGCTCAAATATTGTTAAGCAATGAGTTTCAAATTTGGAACATCGAATTTGATAACATAATGTTACCGCCATGGCCAACTCGATTGGTCCCGCGCGAGCCCCGACACAATCGAGTTGGCCACGCCGACACAATCGAGATGGCCACGGCGGTACAATGGCGGCCATTCTATGATTTCCGAATACGGCATTTAGAATAAATAATATGAGTGTAGATAAAGCAGTGTATGCAACTGTACGTAATTAGGCCTTAAAACACTCGTGTGATCTTATTATGAAATTCGCCTGCGGCTCATTTCATAAAACCACACTCATGTTTTAAGGACCCTTATAACGTAACAGTTACATAAACTACTATTGCCTAATCTGCTAGGACATCCGTCTTATTATCCGTCCGTTTTGATTTCAGCAGGATGGCGCGACACCCCAAACGGCAAAAGTGTCGCTGAATGTGCTTCGCAAAAATTTCCCTCGGAAGTTGATTTTTTTCTACCGCGATATTACAAAACCAGAGTTAATAATAACAACCCACGGTCTAAGGTGATTTTAAAAGAAAATATTGCTAGTGAAATCAGCAAAATTTCGGAGAATACATTGTGGCGCGTTGTGACACAGAACGTAAAGCTCCGTTTCGAGTACTTTCGAGGAATGTGTACGTGTAGTGGGGCGACATTTAGGTACTTACGACTTTATTTTGAAATAACAAAATCCTTCAGCTCTTTCGTTATTAAATAAAATTTCGTGCTCCTCGTTATTAAATAAAAAATAAAGTTCTTGCTTCTGTACCCGTTGTTTTTTAATTTCTAATATTTATGCTACCGGATACCTTGTATATGTTTAGTTACAAGGAGGATCCAAGTTGCTTTGTTTTAAGAATGTTTACTGTTTAACCCAAATAAACATTTTTCATTTTCAACTGCGACGTAACAGCGCACGAAACCGAGCGAGCGAAGCGACCGGCGGCACCGGCCGGCGAGCGCCAGAACGCACTTATTTATTTTATTATACTGTATTCATTAAAAAAAGAAGGTATTTGTGTACCCACTACCCACTCCAACAAAAAGACTATATTTTAATGGAATCAGACGTAGCGCTAAATCATCCGTTGTATAATTTATTTAAACCAAGCAATACAAATAGGTACCTATTTTGGTACGAGTATTCAACATTTTGCCAGCTGCGTAATCGGTCTATGTATCCTCCGGCTACATCGAATCTGTTTTATAGCCAAACACCATTGTTGTGGCAATAAAATCATAAATAATTCCCAACAATTTCTAAAAAGTAATTTGGCCAGTCGTAAAACGTTGAGTGCGTTGGCTAGCATTATTCAAGATATGCAATTTTCTTCCCGGGGTTTATATTTTTTTTTATGACCGTCTACTTGAGTAATGAAAAACTATTAAAGTGCCCGCGTGGGGATAAAACGGGGGTCGTTGGGACCTTCTTGTTTAATGGCAGCCCGTCGAATAGCAGGAAAGCTATTTTACAACCCCGCCAAATTTATGGGCTTCGCAAAAGATGGCCACGCCACGGATGATGTAGATAGTAGATCCTAAGCTAAGCAATGTGTACCTTACCCATAGCTAGCTGAGCGAAATACGGGAGGTTTATTAAGAGTACGAGTACCTATACATGATTAGAATTACCTCGAGGGAAATATGTATAAGCCTTCTCATAAGTCGGGTACAAAAAGAAAATAGGTTTCTATCCATATACAACGTCCCTATTATTTTTAAAGCAATTTACTAGTTAGAATATGCCTATAAGACCCAAGGATATCCATGGTTTGCATATCGTCAGTTCCTGCCCTTACATTACGAGTAAATAGACCCAATATCAAACTAACGAAATAATGCTCCTTTTTCATATAAAATCAAATATAGTTTTACTTCATTACCTAAATATACTTAAGTTATTTAGCTTTTTTATACTTTTTGGTATAACCTAGTCCACCAACACTTTTCTTTATAGGTATAACGTCGGTGACATAGAAGCACTATTCTCAACAAACTACGAGGTCTGGACTCTAGGGGCTACATGCGCGTTGCCGACTCCTTTAAAAACCTACTTTTTTGCCTACTGCATTATGTCTGTGTTTCCCTTTATATTCTTGAATATTCGTCTTATCTTCAAGGGTGACTTTGATGGTGGGCAAAGTTATCTGAAGTTTTATGCAATCATTGCCCACGGCAATATACAGGGTGTTTGGTAACCGGATGCAAAGCCGAAAGTAGGAGATAGCCTAGGTCATGTAGAACATTTTTAGCCATACTTGTCTCAGACAAATGTTATTAGTTTTTTTTTAATTTAAATTTAAAAATTTGTCGGAGAAAACTGCAAAACTTCAGACTAAATCGATAATTAGTACTTTTTTTACTGCAGGTAGATTTTTTTTTTGTTTTATTTCGTATTGTGCAATGTCTATCAAACACTAGAAAAGTGATTTCAAACATCTGTGTCTAAAGAAAACAAGTTGACAGCGATTTAAAATTTTAGTTACATGAAAATGTAAACGATTTAAGTGATTTCAAAGTACGAAAAAAAAAACTAAAATAGCCACGAATTTTCAAACCATTTTAAAAACATGCTTGGCTTTTACCCTTTTATTTAAGCTATCAAACACGACTGTAGCTACTGTATCCTTGAAAATAAGCCACCTAAACCAACTGGGTAGCTAAAATGTTTCACTCTACTTGTGATACTTGTGGTAGTTGTGGTGACGAATCTCATTATGATTTTACAATAAAACATTGGTTCTGAATACTAAGTTGGCGTTGACTTGACATTTGACTTGTTTTAAAAGGGTTAAGTGTACTGGACAAAACTACCACATGCAATTTTAACAAACAAAGGCTTGCGGCGGTGAGAGACAAAAGGGACTGATAGCGGCAGGCGGCGGGCGATAAGACAATCATGTCTCAAGCCATTTTATCTTTGAAAATAGGCTACCTGTACTAATAAGAGGGAATGTTTAGGGTAAATTAAAACAAAAGCATAAAAGATAAGTTATTTATTTTTACGATAACACATTAAAATTACACATCATCGCTCGTTTTCAAAATGTGACCCGCCGTTTCGAATACAAGCACGAGCCCGTCTTCTTACTTCTGTGGTGGTTGTTCCGAATATCATTTCTTCCCTCATCCTTTCGAACGCCGCTTCTATCCTCTCCCTCAGCTCTTCTACGGTATTAATGACCTCTTGTGTGTAGACTAGCTCCTTAGCTCGGCCCCAAACGAAAAAATCCAATGGTGTCAAATCAGGTGACCGAGCGGGCCAAGGGATTCGTCCGCCTCTGCCGATCCAACCGTCCGGGAAACAGTTATCCAGATGCTCCCTTACAGCCAGAGAGTAATGGGCGGGACAACCGTCGTGTTGAAATGTCACTGCACCGGGCAGCTGGTCTTCGTCAATAAGCCTGGGCAAATCGTTTTGTAAAAATTCCAAATAATTTGCCCCATTTAAATTATTTGGCAAAAAATGTGGCCCAATAAGGACTCTGCCGATGATTCCAGCCCACACATTGACGGAAAACCTTCTTTGGAAGGACACTTGCTTTTTCCAATGTGGATTGTTGTTTTTGTCAGCCCATTGGTGTAGGTTATGGAAATTTGTGATCCCCTCCCGGGAAAATTTCGATTCATCGGTCCAAAGAATGCTTCGCAAAAAACGTCGGTCTTCGATATCCGCATTGAGTAAAAATCGGCAGAAGTCCACTCGGCGTGCAGGATCTCCTTCGTCCAAACCTTGAACTCCGATGCCGCGAAAAGGATATTTTCCCTCACGATTCATTGTGGCCCATACTTTCCATGTGGACAAGTTCAGATTACGAGCTACCACTCTGATGCTCGTATTCGGATCCTCTGCAAATGCCTGTAGAACGTCTTCCTCCACTTCAGCGCGATTACGTCCTGGATTCCCTCCATGTTGCACAGCAATACCATTCTCACGTAGCCTTCGGAATGAATTGTAAAACACTCTCACATTAGGCAATCTCCGGTTTGGAAAACGCTCTTGGTACATCCGTCGGGCCATCGCTCCATTACTGTCAGCTTTGCAGTACATGTAGATAATGTCGGCGTATTCTTCGTTCGTAAACTCCATGTTTACAATGAAGAAGTCGTAATTACACGTGAAGGAGCGCCTACGGCAGCTACAACTTGACACGGTAAATTGAGATGAGAGCGGGAAATTAAACCACAATGAACGTCTAATCGCAACTGAAGTTGTAACTAGACTAAATTACTAGTTTTTGCACAAATACTCATGTAGCTAATCAGTTTATCTTTGTCAATAAAGCACAAAACCGATCATCTTTGTTTAACGCCGCTCACCGCCTGCCGCTATCAGTCTCTTTTGTCTCTCACCGCCGCAAGCCTTTGTTTGTTAAAATTGCATGTGGTAGTTTTGTCCAGTACACTTAACCCTTTTAAAACAAGTCAAATGTCAAGTCAACGCCAACTTAGTATTCAGAACCAATGTTTTATTGTAAAATCATAATGAGATTCGTCACCACAACTACCACAAGTATCACAAGTAGAGTGAAACATTTTAGCTACCCAGTTGGTTTAGGTGGCTTATTTTCAAGGATACAGTAGCTACAGTCTTGTTTGATAGCTTAAATAAAAGGGTAAAAGCCAAGCATGTTTTTAAAATGGTTTGAAAATTCGTGGCTATTTTAGTTTTTTTTTTATCGTACTTTGAAATCACTTAAATCGTTTACATTTTCATGTAACTAAAATTTTAAATCGCTGTCAACTTGTTTTCTTTAGACACAGATGTTTGAAATCACTTTTCTAGTGTTTGATAGACATTGCACAATAAGAAATAAAACAAAAAAAAATCTACCTGCAGTAAAAAAAGTACTAATTATCGATTTAGTCTGAAGTTTTGCAGTTTTCTCCGACAAATCTTAAAATTTAAATTAAAAAAAAACTAATAACATTTGTCTAAGACAAGTATGGCTAAAAATGTTCTACATGACCTAGACTATCTCCTACTTTCGGCTTTGCATCCGGTTACCAAACACCCTGTATACAGACACGAACCCAGATTGTTGAGCCACTTACCATTGTTCGTAATCGGTCATTCATAACACGCCTAAATTACGAACTATGTATGGCAAGTGGCTCAACAATCCGGGTTCGTGACTGTACATACCTACTCCACACCTACTAAACTAATAAAATAATATCGCTACACGTACGGTTGACCTTTAATTAGTTTACTATGATCTTGAAATGAATAATATAAATATTATAGTATGTTTACCTATGCAAGTTTATAATACAGTAGAAAAAAAAATTACTACTAAAATGAATGAAAATGCGTGAAGAAATGAAAGTCATTGATTATATTTGACTAGGTATTTCAGTGTTTAGTTTCAGGTTAGGTGTTGTCAAATACTTTTTTAATATTACCTAATCTTAATGTTGGTTTAATAAAACCTAATGTTGTAGGTATGTAAATAAATAAACATTTGTAGACAATCTTATACAAAATACAAAATCTCAAGTTCTTTTGATTCTGATACATTTCTAACTAAAAGGATAAAAAATGTTCCACAGTTTTTTCCTATTGTTCTACCATTTCCCCATATAGGTACATACTTTGTATGGCGGTAACACAAAAAAGTGTCTACAATGTATAGAATTTTTGGCACAATTTTTTTTTCATTTGGGATGGAAAGAGCTCGTGAGTCTGAGTAGAAATAACAAAAAATAAGTACGTACGATTTTTGAAAGTGCCATTATTTTTTGAAAAACGCTCTTATTACTCTATCACGCCATGAAATATGCAGCATTCTTCGATACACCCACATCTCAAACTCCTCTACCTTTTTGGTCATGGCTTAAGTGCGAGTCCATGCTTTTTTTGAGAAACGCTATTCTCACTCTACCGAACCATGACATATGCACATTACAAACGCCTTAAAGGAGAATTTAAAACAATCCAAAAAATATCACATCGCGCAAGCGAGTACCTATGTTAGAGAAAGGCACCATGCGTAGAGAAAGGCATTCCTTAGGATCCAAGGATTTATTTGAGAAGTGGAGCCACCAAGATTTTTGATGTAAATTTTTAGGGGTGGAGGGGGGCTCACTTTATCTTGATATCTATATCAGTTAAGCTACTAGGCCAAGTTTGGTATCGTTTTCGTATAAATCTGGGAATGCCGAATTCATTTATGGTATAATTTTGATACCGTTCCGAAGCAAAAGAATGTAAAATAAAAAAAAAGCTTTTGGCCATTATAATCAGCCCCGCATGACTTACATTGTCGCGCGACTCTCCATACTTCAGGAGCAACCTGGGGGACGACTTTTGACAATCGACCGCTCGAATTCATAGAATTTAACCTCGAATATAAAAGCTTACAAATATTTGTCGCCATTATTTACGCATGAAATTAATAGTATAAATAATCATGACTTTAAATTACTATCGTTTTATTTAGAGTTTTAAATGTCATATTCGAGCGCTCCCATCTCAAAAATCGCCCCCCAATGAAGTCGCGCGCGATAACGCATGTTATGCTAATGCTAAGCTATGTTTGACAATAGGCTGAAATAATACCTACCCCCTACAAGTTCGTCCAAAAAAGTATGTAGATAAAAAGGAGATATAATAAATCTTTCTTACCACATTTGATGGCAATTAACTTACTGGTCGCTATGACTTAAGCAACAATTTCATACAAATAAAATAAAATAAAAACACTAAAATAAAAATTTTAAGCGTTATAAGGTATGTCTACTTCGTTATTATGTGTTTGCGATATAGTATAAGTTCGTAATGAACCTATTTTTTTTAAATCTACACTGAATGCAGTAAGCCAGAAAAGTGTTATCCTATGATAGACATTTTTTTAAGCTTGTGATTTCACAGAACAGTGGGCAAAGTTGGCGTAAATTACATTACCTAACGTTCTCTGTGACCTAACTACAAGAACAAGAAACTAAGAGTAAGTATTTTAAATAAGCACTTACTTATTTTACGCTTATATTTCAATTGCCACTACCCATCAAGTATTATGTTACTTGTATTTTTGTTGACATATGTACTTATTTCATTTATGCTACTTATCTAGACACGCGGCAGCGTGTCAAGCCAAATTCAAGCAAAGGAACGGTCTAGCCAGCGCCAAGTGTATATTACACGAACCACTTGGTGCCACTTTTGACCCTTCTATAACTCAAAACCTCTTTAACGTAAACACATAAAACTACGTGTGTTTAATTATATCCATAAAGAAATCTAGAAGCCCAAATTTCATGAAGCTAGCTCAAACGGTTATTTATAAAGATATGAAGGTCAAAAAGTCGTAAATTTTAGCACTGACTGACATATAGTACCTAAACCTAACCTACTTCCAGATGACCTAGTAGGATGAAATTTGGAATCCAGCTCGGTAATTGTGTGTAAACGTAGGAAAAAATCTAAAAAAAAAAAGTTAAAAAATAGAGGGGGTCCCAATACAATTTTTTTTTAAATTGTATCGTTGGAACCGTTACAAGCAGATATTTGAAACTATCCCAATATATGTATTATTGTATTTGCTATATAACAGAAATAGAAAAATAAAGTTAAGTCAAAAAGTAAGTGGTGTCCCCATACAAAAAAACTTGTAATACGCGCTAAATGACTGGCCAACGGTGTGTCGTCGGCGGCGCGCGGCACCACATAATTATACACAGAACAGAAGTAAAAAGAATGTAGACAATAGCACAATAAAACCTTTTTACAAAAAAAAAGATAAACCGACTTCAAAAAGGATAAAATAAATTATTATATTATTTATATGCGTTACAAACTGATATGTTTGAAGTCGGTGCCAAGCCAAAAAGTTACAATACCGGTCAAATCAGCTTCAAGTCTGAAAATCACAAAACAGTTAATACGAACGAGGCGTATGTGTTCAGTGAATTGTTCTTCATACTATAGAACTAATTCTGGCATTGACTGCACGTAGGTTTTCATTCTAGTACAGAAAGAAAGTATAATCATGCGTCTTATGATGTTTGTTAATAAACTTGTTTACTAGTTGTCGGACTAACCATATCTTGAACGGAGCCCGTGCTTCGGTTTGAATTATTTATTATACTTCATCATTAACGGCCTCCTAGCCCAGTCGGTAGTGACCCTGCCTACGAAGCAGGAGGTCCCGGGTTCAAATCCTGGTAAGGGCATTTATTTGTGTGTTTATCACGAATATTTGTTCCTGAGTTATGGGTGTTTTCTATGTATCTAAGTATATATTTATCTATATAAGTATGTATATCGTCGCCTAGTACCCACAGTACAAGCTTTGCTTAGTTTGGGACTAGGTTGATTTGTGTAAGATTATCCCCAAATATTTATTTATTTATTTATTTATTTATCTAAGGTGTTTTATCGAAGTGTAAAATAATTCAATGGCTAGATTGATTTTTCTATAGTCAGACACACGGGGTGTGTGGGACACACCTTTTCAGTAGAAAAAGGCACGATATTTAAATTTTCTATGGTTGACCATACGTGTTTTTATTTTTATTTGCCGCCTTTTTCTGATTATTGACAAAGTAGACGTGTATCAGAGAATATATACATAGGTACCGCATTTCATCAAAATTGGATTAGTAGTTTAGACGTGAAAATGTAACAGATATATTCACATTCACCTTTGCAATATAAGTAGGTATCGATATGTTTTGTGATTTTCAGACTTGAAGCTGATTTGACCGGTATTGTAACTTTTTGGCTTGGCACCGACTTCAAACATATCAGTTTGTAACGCATATAAATAATATAATAATTTATTTTATCCTTTTGAAGTCGGTTTATCTTTTTTTTGTAAAAAAGTTTTTATTTTTCCATTTTTAGTGGTTATATAATTATCATAATCGGACAACGGATCTCGCAATAATCGGTGAAGATATACAAGAAAAAGTTCATAATACGTAACTCAATCTAAGGAAAGTTCCACTTATCATATGTGGTCTTCATCATTAGGTCCACTCCATCAAATTAGTGGTTTTCGAGAGGAAATGCTTGAGTTGCTTAAAAAAACAACCAAATCACCATACATGTGCCTTTAAAAATTGAGGAGTTCCCTTAATTCGTTATGGATCCCATCATCAGAACAGCACCAGATTAATGTGGAATCATCTCAGAGGTAGTTACTTTCAGACAAAAAAAGAATTCCTGAAATCGGATCACGGGTCTCGGAGTAATCGCTGAACATCCCACATTTAAAAAAATCATCATCATTATCATCAAAACAATCATCATCATGACGTTCACATCATCAAATTGGTGGTTTCCGAGAGAAAACCCTCGAGTTACTTAAGAAAACACCAGAATCACCATACATATGCCTTTAAAAATTGAGGAGTTCCCTCAATTCCTCATAGATTCCATCATCAGAACAGCAACAGATTAATATGGGACTACCTTGGAAGTAGACCCTTTCAAACAAAAAAAGAACTATTCAAATCGGACCACGCGTCTCGGAGTAATCGGTGAACATACATTAAAAAAAAGCCCAAACCGAATACAGAACCTCCTCCTTCTATGAAATTGAAGTCGGTTAAAAAAGAAAACCATGCAGCGGAAACGCAAGAAAAAACATTAAATCTCAATACCTGCCTAGTTTTCTTTACAAAAAGTAATGATATTCCACCAAAAACATAAATGTAAAAAAGGAGAGCCAAGTTCAATACAAACTACAATACAACTAGGCTCTCCTTTTTAACCGACTTCAATTTCATAGAAGGAGGAGGTTCTGTATTCGGTTTGGGCTTTTTTTTTTATGTATGTTCACCGATTACTCCGAGACACGTGGTGCGATTTGAATAATTCTTTTTTTGTTTGAAAGGATATACTTCCAAGGTGGTCCCATATCAATCTGGTGCTGTTCTGATGATGGGATCTATGAGGAATTGAGGGAACTCCTCAATTTTTAAAGGCACATGTATGGTGATTTGGGTATTTTCTTAAGCAACTCGAGAGTTTTCTCTCGAAAACCACCAATTTGATGAAGTGGACCTGATAATGATGATTGTTTTGATGATAATGATGATGATTTTTTTTAATGTAGGATGTTCAGCGATTACTCCGAGACCCGTGGTCCGATTTGAATAATTATTTTTATGTTTGAAAGGATGTACTTCCAAGGTGGTCCCAAATTAATCTGGTGCTGTTCTGATGATGGAATCCACGAGCAATTGAGGGAACTCCTCAATCTTTAAAGGCACACGTATGGCGATTTGAGTGTTTTCTTAAGCAACTCAAGCATTTCCTCTCGAAAACCACCAATTTGATGGAACGGACCTAATGATAAAGACCACATATGACATGTGGAACTTTCCTTTGTTTAAGCGGGTGTATTATGAACTTTTTCTTATACGTCTATACCGATTATTCCGAGACCCGTTGTCCGATTTGAGTAATATTTTTATTGCTTATAAAGAGTTACCTCGAAAGTAGCGGACTAATTTGGTTGGACCTGATGATGGGAATCCATGAGGGATTGAGGGAACTCTTCAATTTTAAAAGGCTCATGTATGGTGATTTGAGTGTATTTTTAAGCAACTCGAGTGTTTCCTCTCGAGAACTACCAATTAGATGGAGAGGACCCGATAATGAAAACCGCAGATGACATGTGGAGTCCCTTCCATAAACAGCTATTTGAATTGGGTAAATATTGTGCTTCCTTCTTGGAAGCAAATTTAGTTTATGTCGAAAGAGCTGATTGAGATCCCGAGAAAGCGTAGCAAAAGATTCTACTAATTTATAAGCCTGAGCGTAGCAAGGGCGTTTAAGGCACGAGGTGCAAAGTTAATAACGTCAATCTCGTGTGGCACATATAACTCTTCACCTCAGCCTTCACACCGACTACATCTGCATCGCTGACCGACTGCACCGCGCACCCTCGGGTTTTGATTCCCACCTCAATCAGACTAGTGATACCTATTACGACTATTTTATTTTATATGCGTCCTAAACGCGGGGGGAGGTACAGTCGACTACAAAGAGATGTATCCACTTTTGGACCATATTACAATGCAATAAGGTGAAAAAGTGGATACATCTTTTTGTATTTGACTGTACATTATTAACCGACTTCAATTTCATAGAAGGAGGAGGTCTGTATTCGGTTTGGGCTTTTTCAACCGACTTCAAGATTTCGAAGGAGGAGGTTATCAATTCGTCGGGATCTTTGTTTTTGCTATTTTTATTTTTTTTATTTTTTTATGTATGTTATTTAATCAAATACAAACATTGAAACATTGAAAAAATAATCAACCCAGTTTGACTTGAACAAACATCGATACGCCTTTTTATGTATGTTCACCGATTATTCGAAGACGGCTGGACCGATTTGGAAAATTCTTTTTTTGTTTGAAAGCGTATACTTCACAGTTGGTCCCATTGTAACCATGTCAGGATCTGATGATGGGATCCTGGAGAAATCAAGGGAACTCTTCAACTATTATAGGCACGCCTATGGTGATTTGAGTATTTTTTACAGCAGATCGAGCATTTGGTGTTGGAAAGGTGGATGCTTAGTGAAGTCGGTTCTTTTTTGTTTAAAATTATTTTATGTATGTTTACCGATTACTCCGAGACGCGTAGTCCGATTTTAATAATTCTTTTTTGTTTGAAGGGGTCTACTTCCAAGGTGGTCCGATTATTAATCTGGTGCTGTTCTGATGATGGGATCTATGAGGAAATGAGGGAACTCCTCAATTTATAACGGCATATGTATGGTGATTTGGGTGTTTTCTTAAGCAACCACCAATTTGATGATGTGGACCTCATGATGATGGTTGTTTTGATGATAATGATGATGATTTTTTTTATGTAGGATTTTCAGCGATTACTCCGACACCCGTGGTCCGATTTGAGGAATTATTTTTTGTTTGAAAGGAACTACCTCTAAGATAGTTCCACATTAATCTGGTGCTGTTCTGATGATGGGATCCATGAGGAATTGAGAGATCTCCTCAATTTTTAAAGGCACATGTATGGCGATTTGGTTGTTTTTTTAAGCAACTCAAGCATTTCCTCTCGAAAACCACTAATTTGATGGAGTGGACCTTATGATGAAGACCACATATGATATGTGGAACTTTCCTGACATCGAGTAGGTATAATGAACTTTTTGTTATATATCTTAACCGATTATTGCGAGATCCGTTGTCCGATTATGATAATTATATAACCACTAAAAATGGAAAAATAAAAACTTTTTACAAAAAAAAGATAAACCGACTTCAAAAAGTATAAAATAAATTATTATATTATTTATATGCGTTACAAACTGATATGTTTGAAGTCGGTGCCAAGCCAAAAAGTTACAATACCGGTCAAATCAGCTTCAAGTCTGAAAATCACAAAACATATCGATACCTATTTACATTGCAAAGGTGAATGTGAATCTGTCTGTTACATTTTCACGTCTAAACCACTAATCCAATTTTGATGAAATGTGATACCCATGTCTATATATTCTGATACACGTCTACTTTGTCAATAATCAGAAAAAGACGGCAAATAAATAAAAAAAACATGTATTGATTAGTTGACCTTCCATCCAAAATTTGAAATATCGTACCTTTTTCTACTGAAAAGGTGGGTCCCACACACCCGGTGTGTCTGAGTATAGAAAGATCAATCTAGCCATTGAATTCCTTTACACTTCGATATTACACCTTAAATGAAGTAGGAGAAATAATTCAAACCGAAGCACGGGCTCCGTTCGAGATATGGTTAGTCCGAAACTAGTAAAAAAGTTTATTAAGAAACATCATAAGACGCATGATTATACTTTCTTTCTGTACTTGAATGAGAACCTACGTGCAGTCAATACCGTATTAGAATAGTTCTATAGTATGAAGGACAATTCACTGACCAAATACGCCTCGTTCATATTAACTGTTTTGTGATTTTCAGACTTGAAGCTGATTTGACCGGTATTGTAACTTTTTGGCTTGGCACCGACTTCAAACATATCAGTTTGTAACGCATATAAATAATATAATAATTTATTTTATACTTTTTGAAGTCGGTTTATCTTTTTTTTGTAAAAAGTTTTTTTTACATTTATGTTTTTGGTGGAATTAAGTATTAACTTCTAGTGCCTTGGAAACCGCACACCTCCGGCGGCTCCCGTAACGGCATGATGAGTCTCAAATACTTACCTACCTTTGCCCACAACCTAAGATCGAGCCACATATAAAATTGAATGTTAAATGATTAAGATGAAAGGTAACCAAACATACCTAAATAAATGTCTGCCGCCATATCTGTCAGGAAACCACGTTGCCGTCGATGTCTAATCCAATTTAGATTTTGAAACAGTGAGTTTTGGCCGTAATTAGATAACAGATAAATATCTGTCTTTGTACCTACATACTACTACTTACAAATTTATGACATCATAAATCATTTTCAACGAACATAGAATTTATAAAATATATTATTTGCATCAACCAAGTGTCACAAGTTTAGTCACAATACAGCTAAACAATCCTGATTTACGATCCGCAGTAAATCTCCAATTAGAGCTTAACGTCATTTTTATGAGATACGCGTAAACCAAAACTAATCAGTTTATCCTGTCCATATTTCTCCATCTTTCCGGGACCCTCCTATCCTGTTGTTGGGTTTATGTATTCGTGGGGGAGAAAATGGGAAACCAGTCGTTAAATTGTAAGTGCTGGATGCGGATGTTAGCTAATATTATGAAGTGGGATGTGGGGATGATCCCATTATAATTCCCTAAACTTATTTACCTACTTGGGAACTATGTATTTAAAAATAATAATAAAGCGTTGGCTTTAAAATACTATATTGAATCAGATATAACATTTTAAGATATACCTAATAAATAAGATATTTTGTAAATAAGATAAGCTCCTTGTTGATATTTATCGTAGTACTTTATAGAGTACCTACTGACATATGTATTCAGGTAATAGGTAATCCCATCAAAAACATAAATGTGAAATGAGAGTCAAGTTCAATATACATATTATATATGCATTGATTTTAAGAAGAAATTATATTTTGAGTTGTTATATTTTTTTATGTTGTTATAAACAAATTTCAGGACTGACCATTGAATTTGGCACCCATTTAAATCTCACTTCTTTTGTCGTTGAAGTCAACAACCAAGGCATATATAATATGTATATTGAACTTGGCTCTCATTTCACATTTATGTTTTTGATGGGATATCATTGCTTTTTGTACAGAATTTATTAGTAAGTTGTTATTCGTAATAAAATTAATACCCAATGGTTTTTGTTAATCTACTGTATTTTCCTACGTTTACGGGGTATAATTGTCATTTTGTGTTCTTTTCTATATTTTCTTGTACCTTTGAAATGTTCAAGTGAATTGCACATTTATAAGTAATGAATAAATATCTTACACTATTGATGTGCGCTAAATATTGAAACAATAATTAAAACTAAATCCCAGTTGATAACGTAATAAATACGAAAGTCGACTATACTTTTAGTTATAACTTATAAGTACCTAGTTATATAATAAGTACTAAAACTGATATACGTTTAAATAAAAAAAAGTAAGGGTAGAATACTAATTCTACTCGTTATATATTCACGAGAAGACCTTAAAATCCACATAAAGACAAGCTGTCATCCATTTTATTACTAATTCTTACATTACAGGCACTATAAGTAAGTGTTCCTAATAGAATCAATTAATTGAAAAAATATAATAATATGATAAAAAGTTACTAGTTTCTGATTTATTTCTTTGTATTCACCCCTACTACCTATCTGGATGCCAAATTTGAACTTTCTAGGTCATCTGGAACAGGGTTAGAGTTTTCAGGGTCAAAAATGACAATTTTTGGACGTTAACATCTAAATAACCGTTTGAGGTGTGTTTATGAAATTTGGAGAAAATATGTATCTCGCAAGTTTGACCCAAATTTGAGCCAAATTTCATATGATCAAATTTGATATGTTTATGTGAAATAGTTTTTGAGTTATGAGGGGGTAAAAAGTGGCTCCAAATGGTTCGTGTAATATTTCACACGGTGCTGCTCGCCAGTTCTTTTAAACTTGAACTTGGCTTGACACGCTACCGCGTGTATAGATTAGAGCAGGTAGGTAGCTAGGTATTTAGTACTTAACTAAAATATTTTTCACCACTCCACCTCGGAAACGCACTCTTTATCCCTTGAATGGGGTAGGGTAAAACGCATTTTATCCACATGTGGGGAATTTTTTTTTTAATTGTTTTTTTTTTATTTTTTTTTATTGAATTTGAATTGGGTACAAGTTTTGACTTGTTTTTTCACGTTATCTGGCAGGATGGACTCTAAAGATTACATTTTTTCTGTGGTGGTGTGGCGAAATTTTATAAATAAAATATACTCGACAGCAAAGTTTGTACAACCTCTCTTGCCTTGAGGCCCTCGTACGCTCAAGATTTCATTTTTTGAAACACTCGCTACACTCGACGTCCAATTTTGGAATCTTTCGCTTGCTATTAATAAGCACGAAAGGCTAAACATCAACTTTGCCCCCTTGTATAATAAATAACAATTATTAATTAGGTAGGTATAAGCACTTGTCTAGATTATAAAATGAAATATATGTCAAATACGAAAAAATAAGTGACCAATGCCTCGTAGTCGGTATTGTAAGTACATGCACATACGGTACCCAAACGAACAGTTCTTTGTTTTAGCTTACTTATACCAATAGGCTTAATTTATGTTTATAAATACACATACATCTATAGGAACATAACATAAACATACATATGCATACATAAATAAATATATCGTACCCATGTATATAAGTTTTAAGCTTTATGTTTACTATTTATAATGGGGAATAGAAGCGCTAATCTAAATACTTTTGTCTCATTTTATTATGTATTAAAATAAATAAATTATAAGCAGTATCCGTAAAAAAATAGTATAAAAAAATATATAGCGTAATTTTTACGTAACAATCTAAAAAATTTAAATTAAAAATGAATTTGCGTCTTTATTTTAAACGAAAAATATACCAAATCAATTTCAAATAGTCAAGAGTCGAGAGGAGTTTTTGTTAGGATTTGGGTAGGTGTCGCCCGTGTCGGGATAAACGGGCCTAGTAAATATTATTATATTATTTTTTCGTCATATTAAGGTAAATATACCTACTGTTTTATAAAAATGTATAACTTACTTTGTTATTAAAAAAAGCATTTTATAAAAATATGTATAACAGTAATTTTATTTTTCTCGTATTAAGTATGTACATTTTTACTAAGTAATTCATATGTTAATAGATCATGATGCAATTTTTTTTACAAAAATATATAATAATTAATAAAACTAAACAAAAACATTCATCATAAAAACATTTTTATTTTTTAAATTTTCAACACACATCAAATATATCAGGAATTTATACCATTTATACCAAACTCAGTTGAGTATAGTTATACAACAAAACTTTATTTTCATGAATTTCTGGGCCCTCTCCCATCCATCACTTGAAAGTTTGCATCAAGAATTAGATGGGCCCCCTTTTAAATTAATCTTCCAGCCAAAAGGACCAACTCTGAAAAGGGAATTCCATCATTATAGTTTTCCGTATAATTAAGTATAAGTGCACACCACGGACTACATATTTGAAATCAATTCAGCGTGTCCTGCAGATGCATAACCTAGACCAGGCTTTCCCAAACAGTGGGACGCGCCCCACGCAGCATGGATGCGTGGTGCCTGGTTTTGACTCCCCGTTTCAGCCCCTAGCGTTAGTATTTCAGCATAACTTTGTGTGAGGTGTATTCGGTAAAATGTTGGGAAGTCAGGAGGACTTAGACTCTTTCCCCCTTATTCATAAACGTCTCTCAGGCGTAAATAAGTTAATTTATGTTGTATCCTTATCTGTCACTTTGACAATTGTGTATGGTAGAAACAGACAAAACACAAATTAACTAATTAAGACCCGAGAGACATTTATGAATAAGGGGTTTGACTTGACTGCGCTGCCGTTAATACATTAAATGACAAATCTAAATTTCTTACCTAATCTAATCCCTATTAAATATTGAATTATTAGCTACCTACTTAACTATATATTTTTAGGTATAGGTATGATATAAGGTATGTTATATATATACCTACATAATAGTCGAAAACAAATAAAACTGAAATTGCTTCCTTAATCCTATATCGTGGACGGTAGCGCCAACACGTACCCAGTAAAAATAAAAAAGCTATTCGAACGACCCCTATAAAAAAGCGATGAACATTCATTTTGTTTTATAAGACTCTCCGCTGATGTCAGCAGTCTTGCCCGGAACGGAACCCTCTTTCACATATAGAAAAAGCCAGGTGTAAGTAGTTAAGGTATACGTTGTAAGCCGCTATACTTACTTACTTATTTGTAGATGTAGATATATAAAAAGTAAAAACGTAGAAAATCTAAATTTAGATTTTTCCCTCTCTATCGCACTTGAATAGGTTATACGAGCAAAAGAGAAGAGACACAGATACCTAACGAAATTTTGATTTTCGAAGTACGCGGTAGGCCCTCTGTTAACCAAGCAGTACAATGTTTTCAACTTTCCCCTAATTAGGTACTTTTTCCATCCATCGTATCTATTAAATAATACCTAGATTTACCCGCTTTATCGGTGACTGTCAGGGCCGGTAAAGTTATCTCGGCTTTTAGCCATTTATAGAACTGGATCGATCCTAAAGTTTTGTACAAAATTGGTGGGCAATGTTACCCATATAAGGGGTAAAGCTATTTCAAAGTTTGAGAATTTAGAGTAGGTATTGTAAGTAAATATTTATTTATACCTATTATTTAAGTGCTACTGTTATTTTAAAGACAACAAGGACGGTTTTCGAAGTAAGTTATTTCTACGCATGTTGAAGATGTTGAATTAAAATACTTGAGCAAATCTTGAACAATTTTGATGTTAAGTATTAATTCCCTAAACTAAACTAACAATGCACGATGACGTAAAATGTTATATTTTATTGATATATCTAGAAAACTTGACTAAATAACACTTTCAAGGAACCTAAAAAATATGAAAAGTGGAGGTAACAAAAATACGAATATAAGTCGGTGCGAAAAATTGCAAATATTCTATGCAGTTACTACTAACTTCATCAAAACATGCCTATTCAGTTTGAATTAATTGATAAAACAACTTCAGAAACGATAGAAACGCTAGACTAAAGTTTCGAGTTTTGTATGAAAATCGCAAGGGTGCTCAACACTTCTGGCTAAGGCTGTATGTGTACTTATCTGTAGTAGTTTGATCAAGTCAAATAGTAGGTATATAAATATTTCAGAGAGTCTAAGAACTTTTTGAGGCTCCAGGCCTGAAGCGGCATCTGATTGAGAGTAAACCAAAGTTACCGTATCACATAATATAGGGACATTAGGGTACCTTTCAGTGTTGGCCGAACGTTAGTGTAATTGAAAATTAAAAATTGAAGATTGAAACACGTTAGTTAAAATTGAACACTAATAGTTTAGTGCAAATTGATTTCAATTAGAATTGAAATTAATTGTAACTAACGTGTTAATCCTTTGCGAATAACTAATAATTGAAGATATTTAATTTTTAGTCTTTCTCAAAAATTGAAACATTAATTTAATTTTTAGTGTAGATTGAATTGGTAATTGACATTAATAATTTACCTAACTAAACGCGAATTTAGGTTAAGCTACGAGGTTTTGATTTTTGTTTCGATTTTGACTCTGGACTCGGGGGCTTGTATTAATAAGCAATGGGACCGGTATCCTAAGATGGAAGTCATGCTGGACCCTGGGGATCCCTACTGGATCTCGGGTTTGGTGCATCATAGACTCATGCTGTTTGGGCTCATACGACTTGTACTGATAAGCAGATGGTACCGGGATCAAAATCTGGAGCTCATGCTGGACCCTGGGGATCCCTACTGGATCTCGGGTTTGGCGCATCATAGACTCATGCTGTTTGGGCTCATTCGACTTGTTCTGATGAGCAGATGGTACCGGGATCAAAATCTGGAGCTCATGCTGGACCCTGGGGATCCCTACTGGATCTCGGGTTTGGCGCATCATAGACTCATGCTGTTTGGGCTCATTCCACTTGTACTGATGAGCAGATGGTACCGGTATCAAAATCTGAAGTTCATGCTGGACCCTGGGGATCCCTACTGGATCTCGGGTTTGGCGCATCATAGACTCATGCTGTTTGGGCTCATTCGACTTGTACTGATGAGCAGATGGTACCGGGATCAAAATCTGGAGCTCATGCTGGACCCTGGGGATCCCTACTGGATCTCGGGTTTGGCGCATCATAGACTCATGCTGTTTGGGCTTACTTTTACTTTTACTTTTACTTTTACTTTTACTTTTACTTTTACTTTTACTTTTACCTTTGACCTTTGACCTTTGACCTTTGACCTTGACCTTGACCTTAACGTTCACTTTGACTTTGACTTTCACTTTCACTTTGACTTTGACTTTCACTTTGACTTTCACTTTGACTTTGACTTTGACTTTCACTTTCACTTTCACGTTGACTTTCACTTTGACTTTCACTTTCACTTTCACTTTGACTTTGACTTTCACTTTCACTTTCACGTTGACTTTCACTTTGACTTTTGACTTTCACTTTCACTTTCACTTTTACTAAGAAAGTAAAAGTTAAAAGGAGCTCCAGATTTTGATACCGGTACCATCTGCTCATCAGTACAAGTCGAATGAGCCCAAACAGCATGAGTCTATGATGCGCCAAACCCGAGATCCAGTAGGGATCCCCAGGGTCCAGCATGACCTCCAGATTTTGATACCGGTACCATCTGCTCATCAGTACAAGTCGAATGAGCCCAAACAGCATGAGTCTATGATGCGCCAAACCCGAGATCCAGTAGGGATCCCCAGGGTCCAGCATGACCTCCAGATTTTGATACCGGTACCATCTGCTCATCAGTACAAGTCGAATGAGCCCAAACAGCATGAGTCTATGATGCGCCAAACCCGAGACCCAGTAGGGATCCCCAGGGTCCAGCATTGGCTCCAGATTTTGATACTGGTACCATCTGCTCATCAGTACAAGTCGAATGAGCCCAAACAGCATGAGTCTATGATGCACCAAACCCGAGATCCAGTAGGGATCCCCAGGGTCCAGCATGAGCTCCAGATTTTGATACCGGTACCATCTGCTCATCAGTACAAGTCGAATGAGCCCAAACAGCATGAGTCTATGATGCGCCAAACCCGAGATCCAGTAGGTAGCCCTAGGGTCCAGCATGAGCTCCATCTTGTGATATTGGTCCCGACTTCCGAACCCGAGATGCAGTTTTAAAATTAATTATTAGTGTAAGACAGGATTAATTTAGTTACACTAACGTTAATCTAATTGACTGTAATTCTTATTAAATTTTCGAGACGTTAGTGTAACTAATAGGTTAATTCTAATTGACGGTTAGTGTAATTGACGACGTCACAAAATCAATGCGAACTAACGTTAGTAAAAATTGATGTTAGTGTAATTGATTAGTTACGGAATTAATCTTCAATCTTATTGATCAATTTTCAATTCTAATTGAAATTAACGGCCAACACTGGTACCTTTACTCAAAAAGTTCTTATACTGTAGGTACTCCTCTATTAAATACATAAACACCTACCTACTCTTTTACTTGATTAAACTGCTACAAATAAGTAGGGAAGTACTTATACAGGAAAAACTTTATAAGTTCAATAAATTATCTATTTATAGTTTATTCTTTAATAGCTGATCAAGTGGACGGTAAACTGGACCTGGAAGAGAAAGTAGCACAATCACCCTATTCATCATCCAAAAATGCCATTGTAGTAGTTTTATATTCCCTGCCGGGGCCGGAAATCAGTATGGACTAAGAGCTGGCCACGTCATATATGACACAATAATGAGAGCAACAAAACCCGTCTGGTTAGATTGCTATATTATCCTTAGGTATTGCTAGATCCGGTCATCTGGCAGCTTTCAATGGGTGGACGTTAGAGTGACAGACCAGCAAAGTTTTTGAATTGAGAAATATATTATGGCATTACATACTTAATAGGTAAAAACTGCATAAGTTGTCTCAGACGTCTCAGTTATAAAGGACACGTCGGCCTTTATTTTAACATAAGAACAAAAAAGATTGTGTATTATTACGGAAACAAAAACAGTAGGCGACAAACTATGAATTACGTTATACATCGTTTGGCACTACTTTTCCCCAACAGACACTTTTGGCAATTATATAATGCAATGAATTACATAATTTCCCATAATATCGCATCAAATCCAGAACTGTAAGATTTGTTTTCTTCAAGTTATTTGCATTCTTTGACCTCCACCACTTTACAGCTGCCAGATGCCCGGATCTAGAAACAAGCGTAGTATAGTAAACTAACTATAGGGGTTTAGTTGCTCTCATTATTGTGTCATATATGACGTGGCTAGCTCTCCGTCTAGTAGATATGCTGTTTACCCCACCAAAGATAGTTCGATTTTATATCGCATGTCATTGGTAGAGAAAGTGTCCGTATGTGTAGCGAACTCCATCGATCGTGTTACAGAAGACAGCTGCACCCGCCCTTGCAGTAATGGCGGTCGGAATTCTGAGCTCTGATTGGCTAGAGTTGTCGCGCTTTCTCTTGCAAGCGCGCATGCGTCGAGCTTTCAATATGGCCGCGGTGTAAAATCAAAATGGGATATGCACATGTTACGTTCGTAAGCTCTGACAACAGAAGGAACTTGTCACCGTAGACTCGTAGAGCAATATCAGTGATGCCCGGGTGGTTGGTCTTGCTCTTGAGTTTGATTATTAAAAAATACAGGTAAGTTACTTGTAGTTTATTTGTAATTGACACATGTTTTTTATATAACTAGGTACCTACATGGTAGATTTAAAAACTGGTTGCCCAATAGCTTAGTTTGTAATATTTATATCTCCCAGGCCTCGAGTGTCTCAGGCCTCAATTAGTTAATTTATGTTATGTCTGTTTCTAATAAACACGACTGTCAAACTATGATATATAATAATGACAGATGGGTTATACACGCTCCAAAAGTGAGACACTTAATATGAGTGAATTCAAACAATTGTCGCTAGTCGTGCACCGGCCAGCGTGAGATGCGGACGTGCCAATGAGCTCCCTTCTCCCGCGTGAGAAAGAGACAAACTGTAATTTTCTAACAATGAGAGAGACAAAGATGTAATGATTGTCAAAATAGATAAACATAACATAATTGTTGCTAGGTTATGAAATAACTCTGGAAGTATTTTTTCCACTCATTTTGTTAGAGTATAACCCATCCATAGTAAATATCATTGCTGTCAAAGGGACAGATAAGCACAAAACATAAATTAACTAATTGAGGCCTGAGAGACGTCTATGAATAAGGGGGTTAGTGTTATGAATAATGAGGCTTATAAATTAAATTCGACTATATAAAATCCATCCCTCTGTCACAATCATTTAGGTAGTTACCTACTAGAGCCAGGTAGCTAATAACCTAAACCTAATTTAGTCTTACATTTGATAGATCCATGGCACTCACCTTGGAGTTAGAAATATTATTTAGGTACCTAAATGAAATAGCACAGCGCAACTTCCACTTATTTTAAATAGGCACTTACTTATCACATTGTGGCAAAGAATCCCGCTTGATGATAGGTACGAGTAGGTACGCGGTCGTAGCCTAGTACGCCTGCGAATCCGGAAGTGTTACGTTACTTACGTTACATGATCGTATATAACCACACCAGGGCCGCAATTCGAAAAAACCAATGTGTGACCAATGTGTGACCAATGTGAGACCAATGTGAGAACAATGTGAGACCAATGTTGAATGAAAATCTGTTCGAATAGCAAATGTCAATGTCGTTATAGCGTTGAGTTGAGTTGGGTTGGCGCTGTGTCTGTCCAGTGTGTGTGTTTATTTTTCGAATCGCGGCCCTGTAGATAGGTCATACATTCCTTTTCATAATAATCCCTTAGGTACCTTACCTAGTCCCTCCAGAAAACCCCAGCAGGGTGCTCATACCACAGCCGAAGCGTAGACGGAAAGAAATTCCTCTGAAGCTGCCAGTGCGCCACCTCTTGGATCCCAGGGTATGGTCTGCCTTAGCTTCGCCCTGCCGACGGCGAGTGCTGCGGTGGTAGAAGCCGCCGTTGGCATCTTGTCACATAATTACGAGCACATTTCAACCACACTGATTTAAATATTAACGGTTTTTATTTTACCCATCACCATAACTAAAACTATATGTACGCGCGGTTAAGTCTCCTTTTAACTGTATTAGGTATTGCATAGGCACACTTTGTTATTTAATGTCTGATGGAGTTCACTCGTGACTTGTGACTAAATCGACACTGCAACATGTTGAAATTGTTTACACGCTTTGGTATTCTTACCATAAAACTTTAAAAAAAAACATTAAATTAAGGCACCTCAATAAAATCACAACCCATTGATGTTTGTTGACCGATGACTCAACAAAAGTGGATGCAACAGGGGCGGAGTAGGGAGTAAGTTACACAAGAATTTTATACTTACCTACCTATTACTTTTTACCCTATGAATGCATCTTCTTTGCTTGAAGCAGATGGTTGGCACTGCCGTCTCTTTCCTTGCAGGTGATTCTCTTGAAAATAGGTAGATGTAACTGTACCTTGTATTTGCTTAAAAGCATCCGCTGGGTACCTACTTTTATGAGAATCATAAGACGTCAATTGCAGTGTTCTTCTCTTCTTTCATAGGCTCACAATTTTTTTTAACAGCGACTTCTTAATTACCTAGTTAATGAGAAGTTTCTCGGAACTTCCGTAACAAGGCATGCCAGTTTATTCTCCTAAAGTGCAGTTGAAGACTTTAAGGACACTTTTACTTCATATCAAGTATCGAATAAATGCCGAATTTCCAATTATATGTGCGAAAAATAAAAATGAAATGCTTATTATAGAACGTCCACTTTAAACTTTAAACACTTTGGACCCGGGGTATGTCCTTAAACTACGTCCGGACCTGGGTATGTCCTTAAACTACGTCCGGACCTGGGTATGTCCTTAAACTACGCCAAAAAGAGAGGTATGGGCAATGCGAATGGCATCTCGCTAAGTGTGGTAGGGCACGTTCGTTCAGCTAATGTCATCGCTCAAATCTGGAGCAGAGCCCGACTGGGGAAGTACCTCCACCTTACAGAAAACCACAGCCAAATAGCACTAGACCCTACTCATAGTGTTGTGTTCCTGCTGGTGAGTAAGGTTGCCAAAGAGCTCAAAGAGGACCCAGTATGTTGACGATGAGGGACCTTCTTGTTCCTTTAGTCGTCAACACAGTGAATCCTCCTTTTTGTAAAGGGTCGGCAACGCGTATGTGACTCCTTTGGAGTTGCAGGCGTCCATAGGTTACGGTATCTGCTTACCATCAGGCGGGCCGTATGCTTGTTTGCCACCGTCGTGGTATAAAAAAAAAAATCTAAATCCCACCCTGTTCAATGTCAGTTATATATAAATAAGCGTAAGACGCCCTTTGATTTTACCCTTTAGCACACGTTTGGTCATTTGGTTATACCATTATTGTCATGAATGAGCCCATTTGCATACAAAAGAGCGCATAATCTTGTTGCATTGAGGAATTATATGGCCCAATAAAGATCAAACAATTGAATTTCAAAAAAGCGTTGTTGGGTGGTTTGTTGGGAGAAGCATTTTTTTACAATTTCACAATAGGGTAATTGTGCTAGTTATCGTCTAAGAATACTTGTTAAGTTTTCCGTCCTTATCAATGAGTATAGATCCATATTTATATATATATTGAAATACCTAGAAGGTTTTCCAAAATTAAAGCTTAAAATTGAAAAATTCTAAGTACTAAAGAATAAAATATTCATAGAAAATGTATTGACCTTAAATTGTTTTTCCCATAAACATATATATTTGTACCAGTTTAATCACGGTAAACTGACACTCGACGGGAAAGTATCATACTCACCCTACCATTAATAAAAGAGGAATTGACCGTTTTTGAACCATATTACAAGGACATAAGGTCTATCTGAGGGTAATTATTTCTCAACTCTGATATCACACCGATACGGATCTGTAAGTTGCTCGCCTGAGACTGCTATGCACCGGACCACGTCCATATGATATATAAAAAAACCGGCCAAGTGCGTGTCGGACCACGCATAGGAGGGTTCCGTACCTTCAATGGAATAAGAACCAAACTAATAGGTACCTAAAGGTCGTATCTGATGCCTATGGAAGAAGTTTTTTGGAGATAACTCAAAAATGGCTGAACCGATAATGTTCAAAACAATTTTCGTAGAAAGTATATGATAAGGCGCATCTCTTCAAATTTTTTCATATTTTTTGAACTTATGGTTCAAAAGTTACGGGGGGGAGGGGTAGTTACCTGTATGGAGCGCCCCCCTAAAAATTTTTTTTTTTTTAAATTTAACTACATAACTTAAGTAGCTACATACAAAATACACCTTATGTGTAAATTTTATTCAGATACGTTGTATAGTTTCCGAGTAAAATGCCTGTGACATACGGACGGACAGACAGACAGACATGACGAATCCATAAGGGTTCCGTTTTTTGCCATTTGGCTACGAAACCCTAATTATAGGACACCCACCCATTGTCACAACTTGTTGTTGTTGTTGACGCGTTCACTCCTAATACAGGAATGGAGAGTAGACACCAGTATTTGCCCATCTTCTGACCACCATGCTATATAACTTTTACTATATCTACGGCACCTGACAAAACTGCTCGTTTTAATAACAAAGTAAAGTTATCGACTTTCCGTTACGACACCACAAGAGTTAAATGGGAGGAGTTGGCAGATGATTTTAAAAACGATGTCAGTAGAGAAATGCCGTCTGCAGAGCTTATCACATCATGTTCGGAAGACCAGCTAGATAAAGAAATAACTAACATGTCAGCCGGAATTTTAAAAGTGTGTGACGAGATGCTTCCACGATCAATAGGTACTCGTACTCGGGCACCCTGGTGGAACGAGGACCTTGAGGCTCAAAAGAAGGCGGTGATCCAAAATCACCATAGAATTAGAAAAGCGGCAAAGCGTAACTTGCCTTTGAATGAAATCTTGAAGGAAAGGGATGAATTAAGGAAATTATACTCGGATGCATGCGGTGCGGCGTCAGAGACAAGGTAGGGAAGATGTCTGGGCGGTGACCAACCGGATTATCGGAACACGACCAATAACTCAACCCCCAGCTACATTAGAGCTTCCAGATGGAACATACACCAAGAACAGTACCGAAACAGCAGAGGCACTTCTAAAAACCTTTTATCCTGACGAAGACGAGAGTTCCGACACAACCGAGCAGAGCTATATTAGGAAACAAATGTCGGTACCCCCTAACACCCTGGAAGAACCCCTATTCACTGAGACAGAGATTCTGGAAACTCTAAATACAATCAGTCATAAGAGAGCACCGGGCTCTGATCATCTGACCGCTGACATCTGCTTTCAAGTCGCGAAACACTTTCCCGAAACAATTGCCGCCATTATGAATAGATGCCTGATCTTGCGCTATTTCCCTGACTGTTGGAAAGTAACAACAACTAAAATTATTCCCAAGCCGAACAAGAATGACTACACAAAAACATCTGCATATCGCCCGATTGGACTTGTTAAAGTATTTGGTAAACTTTTAGAGAAATTCGTAATAAATCGACTAGTGTACCATATGCACTCGAATAACCAGATAATCCACAAACTATCTGGCCAACAGAGGTGTAGAACTGGCCTTTGCGGACTGTCTGGTTGAAAAAGCTACCACCAAAGGCTGCATACAGGGATCTGTCGTCGGCCCGGTCTTGTGGAATCTTATATTAGACGACCTATTGGAAATGAACATGCCCGTTGGTTGCCACATTCAGGCATACGCCGACGACATACTTCTAGTGTGTAGCGCCAAAACGGTTCGGGAATTAGAACAAGTTACTAACCGAGCTCTTCAGACTGTTGAAGACTGGGGAAAAGGTGTTAAACTCACTTTTGGACATGAAAAGACCCGTTTAATTGCTTTTACTCCTAAAGCAAAGCGAACTAGTATTCTTATGAACTCACACCTTTTACAGTTCTCTTCCTCCCTTAAATATCTGGGAGTGATTATAGATCAAAAACTTAGATTCACAGCACACACTCTGGCAACTATAGAAAAAGTGAAGAAGCTGTATTATAAACTAGCTGTGCCCGCGGCTCCGCCCGCGTGGAATTCGGTCTGTGTCAGTAAGCGGCTAATTCACCCCTAATTTCTCTCCCGCTACCCTGGAGGCGGAACTTGAAGTAAAGTTGACAGATGGATACTCTAGAGGACAGTAGTCCTAATAAAATATTTTACAATTACCACTAAATGAAACTACACTCATAAATGAATCCTTTTTTTTATGAAATTTTTTTGGCATGATTTAAACGACATAGAGAGTATAGTAGGTGTATATCGGACGATACAGGACCACTTTTGTTTTTATACGTTTATGTCTACTGCAAATATCATCCAAATCGATCCTCCCGTCAAATCAGTCAAAGCATGAAAGGTAAGAACAGGCGCGGTTGAAATTGGGGGGGGGGTCACAAATGCAGAATTTTTTTTTCTATTTGAGGAGCACTTGGAGGAGGGAGTTCCATGACCCATGCAAATTTAACTCAATCGAGTGTAGTGGCTACCCCCCCCCCTCCCTTTTAGACGTTGAATTTTTATAGGCTACGTATAACCTGGCTGGGGATTTTCTGGAATTGGAATTCGTAATCCTTAAGGGGTGATTTCCGGGATAACAATGCAAAAAAAACTGGCCAAGAGCATGTCGGGCGATGCTCCGTGTAGAGTTTCGTAGATGCTGCCCTGTTACAAAACATCCGTTCAAAAGGTCGTTTATTTGGCGGCGCTTACGTCATTTTACTATTCGGCACTTCCTTTCACTATGCGTTTTTGACTAATAATTCAAAAACGGCTGGACCGATTTTATTTAATATAGTTTTTATTGAAAGTTCTTATCAGGCCTCACCAAATTTCAGCTTTCTAGTGCGAACGGTAATTGAGCTAGACCGCGGACAGACGGACGGACATGGCGATATAACTGTCACGTAATAAGGCCTAATTATGTACAGAAGCATACACTGCTTTACCTACACACATATTAAAAATCCATTGAAACCATTAGAATGACCGCCATTACACCGCCATGACCAACATTATTGCGCCGGCGGTCGGGGGGGGGGGCGAATTTTCATTACGTTACCGTAGGTAATGAATTTTCATACGTTTTTACCACACTGTCACAGATAATACACTGATGTTACGTTACTGGTTGCAATAATGTTGGTAATTAATTACATACGGTTCTGAACGCGGAATAGAGGATTTATGATATTAGTGTAGATCAAGATATTTATTCGTCAATGTAGGCACATTACAATGCACTAATGAACGTCAGAGAAAAATAAAATACGTGAGTGTCGTGGAAAGTATGTGAATCGAGTGCGATTGGATGGAACGAAGTTATGTTATTTAATTTTATTTCATTTTGACTTTTTCGTAAATTTTGTGGTTTTAATTTTGCATTTATTTGAAATTTTATAAATTTTGGATGATTTGGAAATTTTGGAAATTTTGGAAATTTTGGTAATTTTGGAAATCTTGGAAATCTTGGAAATTTTGGAAATTTTGGAAATTTTGGAAATTTTGGAAATTTTGGAAATTTTTGAAATTTTTGAAATTTTTGAAATTTTTGAAATTTTGAAATTTTTGACATTTTCGAAATTTTTAAAATTCTCGACTTTTAAGGTTCTCGACTTTTTTCACTTTTATCACTTTTTCACTTCTCAATTTCACTACACTTCACTTCACTTTATTCTATTTTATATATTTTTTATTCCATTCCATTTTACATGTTTCTCAATCGTATGGGTGTCGCGTTTTCGTGACGTGACGCTTTTTCGTGACTGTCACGTGACTTTTTTTCGCCTTGGCCGGATCCGCGAACCGTCCGATTTAAGGAACTTCGTTCCAAAACTACCACCGGTTCTAACCCTACACCTCTGGCCCAAGAAGTATTATGACCGAAAAGAAATTCGACGGGACTTATTTTTTTCAAAACAGTAATACATTATTAGATCTTAAAGATACAAAATAAGGCGTAGTTCTTCAAGAAGACATATCAAAACAGGTTGAGAGACAGATAATGTACCTATTGTTTAATTATGAAGAAAAATAAATCCTAATCTGACTGCTTCACAAAACGTTTGATATGTTTATCTACACTCACATTGTAAGTTCTCTAAAACGTGTTCGAAAACGGTAGGAAATGCTAGCATTACCACAACTGATTTTACTATGATAAGCTTTTTATCTGTATCAGTAACGTAATTTTAACTTTACATGCTCAAATATTGATGTGTTATGAGTTTTGATAACATAATGTACACCTGGATGCGTATTATGGTTGTCATTTTATCGCCTATCTCGTCATACGTCACTTTCGCACTTACATACTTGTTAGAACGTGACAGCTATGGTGACAGGTGATAAAAATCCGGCCATATTAGACCAGCTGCACGCTCCCGCGCGGCCGCCGATACGCGCCCGCGCGACCGCCGGCACAATCGAGTTGGCCATGGCGGTGCAATGGCGGCCATTCTATGGTTTCCGAATAATACATTTAGGATAAATAATATGAGTGTAGATAAATCAGTGTATGCAACTGTACGTAATTAGGCCTTAAAACACTCGTGTGATCTTATTAAGAAAACCACACTCATGTTTTAAGGACCCTTATTACGTAAGTTACATAAACTACTATTTCCTACCTAAACGGTGTCCTATAAATGTTAGATGATTTTGTAGTAGTTTTTTGGTTTGGGCCATGCATCTTTGTACGTCAGTCATATATAGTCCTCGAACCTGCAATAACCCTTTGACATTCATGACATTTTCAAATATTTCTTAAGAGCGGGTAAAGGTAAATTTAAAGCATCGACGGGTAACAGGCGTCACTTCCATTCTTTTTTTTAATTTTTTGGACCTACGGTTCGAAAGTAAGAGGGGGGGGGGGGGGGGGGGGTTTGAAAAAGAAACTATCCTTTGTCATTTCTCATCTAAATCAGTTCAGCGGTAAAAAATTCCTCATACCACCTTCCAACCCCCTTTTCACCCCCACAAGGGTTTGAAAACTATCCTTTGACGTTTCTCGAGACTCAAATTATCTCCATACTCATTTCTATCTAAATCGTTTCAGCGGTTAAAAATTCTCCATACAAACTTTCAACCCCATTTTCACCCCCACCAGGGTTGATTTTCGGGATTAAAACTAAATATTATCCTTTACCAGGACTCAAACTATATCTATACAAAATTTCATCAAAATCCGTTTAGCCGTTTTCACGTGATGCGCGGTCAAATAAACAGACAAACAGATAAACAGATAAACAGACAAACAGATAAACAAACAAACCTTCTAAAAATTGTTGGAACGTGTTCTGTTATCGATTCTAAGTATCCCCAGCCAACTTTTTTTCGATTATCTTCCATGTACAGACTTTCGACCCTCTTCAGCTTTATTATATGTATAGATTGCAAACATTCATCAGACCGACTTGGGGCGTTCACCCAGAAAACATACGCACTAATCTATGAACACGTAGCGGAACCAATAATAACTTACGCGTCGTCGGTATGGGAAGGAGCCCTCAAATACAAATATGTTAACCAAAAACTACTGTCCTTACAAAGGCTTTTCGCTTGTGCATGGGTTCAGGACACTGAGCATGCCCCTCTCTATCACTCTGGCGAGGCTAACACCATTACCCGCAAAAGTCAAATACGCGGCAGAAATCGAGTGCACACGTATTCGCGGATATGCCTCCTTCCTACCCGAAGATCTTCCCATAGAAACCCCTGCCTGCCCAGCCAATCTATTACACCCAGTTTACAGACGCAGGATTAAGCACCGGTCACTGAATACTCAAGAAGAACTCGAGCGCTACTAGAAGCAACACGCAGGTTTCATCGTCCCAGATCTGGCATATCTACACTGACGGCAGCCAGATAGATAACAAAGTGGGCTCAGCCTTTGTCGTTTTTAAACCCAGTCCGAATAACCCAATAATCAAAAAAATCAAGCTTCACGATTGCTGCTCTGTATTTCAGGCGGAACTGGTGGCAATTAAGGAAAGTCTTCGATTTGCACTAGAGGGGCCAGCACCCCCGAACAAAATTCTTGTTTTTAGTGACAGCAAGTCGGGGCTCGCTGAAATTGCCAATCCTAATAGTTACAATAGACTGGTTAACCAAATCCATAAACTGATCCATACGCACAAACATCACACGGCATGCGAATTCTTTTGGACAAAAGCTCACTGTGGTATATCTGGGAACGAGCTTGCTGATACGTCAGCTAAAGCCGCCACAAAATTACGTCGAACACCAGACTACAATTACGTTCCAATCAGTCACGTCAAGCACCAACTTAAAATTGATTGACAAAATGAAAAAGCTCGATTGTATAATAACCCTGAAAACTGTGCGTACTTACACAAAAACTTTATTTCCAACCCACAAAATACTAATAGAATACGTCAACAAAAATCCTCTCACTTTTGCTACCACCCAATTCCTGAGCAACCACGGGTATCATAAAGAGTATCTCTACCGCTTCCGCATAACAAATGACAGTTTCTGCCCTTGTGATCCTCCAAATCAAATTGAACAGACACTCAAGCACCTAATCTCCAACTGCCCACGATTTGCACGAAGACGCAATGACCATGCAACAATCTGCCGTACTTTTGACATAGACCCTAGTAACATCCAAGAAATTTTAACTCAGGAATCCACAGTTCAATCTTTTCACCATTTCATATAATTTTAAACAAAAAAGAACCGACTTCACTAAGCAATCCACCTTTCCAACACCAAATGCTCGAGCTGCTGTAAAAAATACTCAAATCACTACAGGTGTGCCTATAATAGTTGAAGAGTTCCCTCGATTTCTCCAGGATCCCATCATCAGATCCTGACCTGGTTACAATGGGACCAACTGTGAAGTATACTCTTTCAAACAAAAAAAGAATTTTCCAAATCGGTCCAGCCGTCTTCGAATAATCGGTGAACATACATAAAAAAAAAAAAAAAAAAATAGCAAAAACAAAGATCCCGACGAATTGATAACCTCCTCCTTCGAAATCTTGAAGTCGGTTGAAAATATGTAATAGACCATCTCAAACATTTCAATGGCACGTGAAAAGAGGAAATCCTTAAAATACATAGATATATACACACATTCATCACACTTCACACAAACAAACACATAAAACACACCCGGGAAACAACGTGTATACCGATAGCGCCGAGTTTCTCGATAGGTACAATACAACACTAATAAAAATAAAAAAAACCTGTGATATACAAGGTGTAACAAAAAGGCTGGTAATCCGTTTAACGGCATAATTAGTGTCGTATTCTAATTATGAAAAACTAAGAATAGAAATTTTTCATACGAAATAAAAATTGGCTTTGTATGGAGGGGCGGCCGGCTGGATGATGAATGAATGAATGAATGAATGAATGAATGAATGAATGAATGAATGAATGAATGAATGATGAGCCCCATACAAAAAAAATCTCCTACTGTTTCTCAGTCGCAATACGATACTAATTATGCCCTTAAACGAATCACCACTATTTTTGTTACAATGTGATGTGACAAGTGACAATCAAGTCGAGGGTACTTACGTCAGCTTTAGACGTGTGCGCCGCGCCGTGGGACCCACGCCGCCGCCGCCGCCGCGGATTTGAAAATCCACGCCGTTGGCCAAAATTTCAGAATTCGACAAAAATTTGCCAATGACAATTACCGATGAAGGAAAGTCAGTTGAAAATTTAACAACGTATATTGACGAATTAAACCATGAAAACATCTACACATTGAAATAGTTTGGGTTTGGTCAATTTCTTCTCTTTCGGGAGATTAATAAATGAGTATGATTTAACCGCTCACCTAACAAATATTAAGTCGATGGCCTTATTAATAAGATTGGTTACGAAAATAATAAATCTGCTATCAAAATTGTACCACCAACTAAATTATCCTGAGAAAAGAAGTGTTTCCGGTGGCAGGATTGATCCTTAATACTGAACAGTATGTTTGGACCTACTGCGAGTCAAAAAAGGATCTTCATCATTACTAGTCGTTCCGTCAGAGCTGAGGATCATGTCTTTCTGTTGAAGACCAGGTTCCTCCATAGGCTTCTATCCCTCGCTAAGCGCATGGCTTCTTGCAGTTTGAATTGCATGGGTGCAGTGATTTGGGCACACCATCTTGCAGAGGGAGGGCCTCTTATTCTTGTGCCTTCAACTTTTTCCGTTATGATGATCCTCTCCAGGTTATCCGAGAAGCGTCGAGAGAGGTGTCCGAAGTATGTGGTCCAGGCACGTCGTAGACAACCAGCGTTTTATGCGTAGCTCCTCTAGTATGGACTGATTACGTACTAATCGCATCGCAGTCCAAGGTAACCGTAAAAGCCCTCGCCAACACCACATCTCAAACGCGTCAATACGGCTTTTCAGATCGCCTTGATAGTCCAAGTTTCAGAACCGTATAGGAAAATTGGAAACACCAGGGAACGCATAAGTCTAACCTTAGTCTGCCTCTGTATGCCGCGATCTCTCCAGACCCTATCTAACCGAGTCATAGCACCCTTCACTATTTGAATCCTCCTGATGATTTCACGTTCATAGGACTAATGGCTTGTTCCATTCACGACATCTCTCGATGATCTGGAGCACGATGAAAATCTGCTCCCGTTTCCCTCGCCCAGACACAAACCCAGCCTGCTCTGCAAGTATTTGCCGCTCCAGGAACTTTGTCAATCGCGAATTCATGATGTCAAAGAAATACTTTACTGGCTTGCGATATAATAGACAAAGTTCTATAGTTGTCACATTTTAGCGTCGAGCCTTTTTTATGGAGAGGTATAACCCCATGGATTCAGTCCAGTCTCTCGGCCACTGGGCAGTTCTCCACACTTTGCAGCAAATCTGGTGTAAGAACTGTGTACCTTGGCCACCTAGATTATTTAGGAGACTAGCGCATATACCATCAGTACCGACTGCATTAACTTTCAGACGTCTGATAGCGTGTTCCACTTCGGAAATAAATAAGTCCGGCTCTAGTGGATGCACAGCGTCATTTCGCACTAAAAGATATTCCAGAATTTCTCGATAGAGTTGTTCCGAATCCATCTAGCCAACACTTTTCCCAGGTCTGATAAAGATCAGTATCCGCTATCTACCAGCTTCTAGGTTTGTAATCGCGGGTGAGAAGTTTGACTTTCTGGAACAAGTCTTTAGAATGGGCAGTTGCAGCATGTTTTTCGATTTCGTCACATAAAGCATGGATTGAATTATTCTTATCGCGTCTGCATGCCCTTTTCACGCAAGTCTGTGTTAAGGCCTTGTTCTTTGAGAGTCCTCTGTCGCTCAATAAGTTCCCAGGTAGCATCAAAAATCCAGGGTTTCCGTCTTGCTTGTTTCGGACGCAACCGCCTTGAAGCCATTCTATGTTATCTCTGTATCTTCAAAAGGATCCCTTATATAACGTCGTGTATCTTGAGAGGCAACCTTCTGGCGAGCTCCCGCAAGACATTTCTTGGTAACTGGCTTTGGTACACGCTTTAGATGGAGTTGGCTTTAAAAGGATCTTAATTTATCACAATTATGAAAAACATCAACATAAAAGCGATTTCCGAAAAGGCAGGACTGAAGTGTACTAGAAAAAAAAACACCCTTAAATAAGCCAACGGCCCTATATGTCGTTTTATGTTCCTTAAAAGTTTTTGATATTTAACAATTTTTAATGCGAAACGTGAGCCTTGCGAGTATAGGCAAAAGTGACCTTGACGCCGGCGTGGCCCAGCCACGCCGCCAAAAATTCCCGGCGCGCCGCCGCCGCGGATTTTTATGGCGGCGCACACGTCTAGTCAGCTTATATAGGTATATCTATCTAGTCCAGCCCTGCTAGCATGACTTACATTGTTGCGCGATTCTCCATACTTCAGGCGCGACCCGAAGTATGAAGTCGCGCGCGACAACGCATGTTATCTAAGCCGCCAGCTCGCTCGAGTCGAGCGGCGCGGCGCGCGGCATGCAGATCCGCAACCGACGCATCAGACGCATGTGAAGATCGCCAAAGAGGTACTTTAGGTAGAGGTAAATTATCTACAATTAGAGGGTGCTTAGTTGGACCACGCACAACTAACGAACTCATCAACGTTTAATATGACGACGGAGCTGTCATCCCATAGAAAACTGTCAAACTTTTCATACAAGAATTATTTAACGATGACTTTGACGTTAACGGACGGTTTGGTGCAACCGGCCCTTATTCTACATAACATTCCTCTGTCCAACAAAACCCCCACTCTGAATGTAGTACAGTGGCGCCTCTATAAATACTTCGTATACTGCTCATTGCTGCTGTATAAAATGTTGAACAGTTTGCTAGCTAACTACGTTAAGTTTACTTACTGGCGTAAAAGTTCACAGTATTGCCGACAGATGTCGCTGCGTAATGCTCTTACTAAAGCTCTGAGCTTACAGATCTTTTAAAGAACAGTTCTGAAGTGATGTAGAGAATTACTGATAGGTGGCGCTATATTCAATGTTAGTTTTTTTAGAGTGTTCGCAGCTGGATCTTTTTCTTGCTTTTATTTTAGCATATCACCATTACTAACGTTTTGCCAGCTAACTGAAGGTACTAAAAGTATTAACGTCACGTTGGAAGCATGACAACGACAGGCGTTACAGCATCGGGATCAGAGACAGCTAAATAATAAAGTTTTATAATCTACTCAGCCTTACGTTCCTTATCAAGATATCACTGCAACAACTAGATGGCGCTTCTTAGCGAGGTAGTGGTAGTGGCGTAACTTTTTGAGGTTCGGATGGTGTTCTAAATTATATTGATTAGGAACTTACCCTAACCAATTCTTTCAGTGATTTGTATATTTAGGTCGGTGTACCTATGTTTAATTTAAAACAAGAAATAGTAGGTTCAACGGCTTCTTAATATAAGGGACTGGTCCCACCGCGGGCGAGTAACTATGAGCTATCGGCTATTTTCTAGCCCAAGAAACGAACAAAAGATAATCGTTCCCGTGTAAATAAAAGAGAGGGATGTATATTTATAGTTCATCGCAGTGTGAACAGCCAGCGATGAACTATAAATATATATCTCTCTCTTTTATTTAGACGGAAGCGATTATCTTTTTTTCGTTTCTTGGGCTAGAAAATAGCCGATAGCTCATAGCTTACTCGCTCGCGGTGGGACCAGTGCCTAAGCGGATATCAAAAGTGTCAGTAGGTAAGGTACCTACTTGTTAGTTTCATAAATCAGACCTAAAAATTTAAGCCAAATTGCGACTGTCTCCACGCCATTAGGTATAATAGGTACATTAATCGATGGAAAAAGGGAGGTAAGTATCAAAACATGGATTGACAATGCCTATACAAAATTGCGTTCCCTTATTGCAGGCTAAAGCACTAGCGTCATCTATCGGTCACCACAAACACTAAATTCCTACTTAACCTTTCTGTTAAGCCCATTGGTTGACTGGTAGAGAATGCCTTATGGCATTAAGTCCGCCATTTGTACCATCTTATTTTGTGCAATTAAGATTAAATGAATAAATTCTAGTTTCAAATATTTTCTTCGGCGATTAACGCTGGGAGAATAACTCTACTCCAGACTCAACAGATGGCGCTGTGGCACTCAGCACCGAAAACAGACGTCTAGCCTGATGGTTCGAGGAACGCGATTTTGTATATTCATACATATTTAAGTACTGTTATTTCTACAAACGTTCAGATCAGTTGGGACGGTCACAGTAATAATGGCTAAGTACCTGCCACATTAATGAATCTTGTTATAATAAGCCTACCTACTTATACCAGAACTTTGACAAAACAATTATGCTATGAGATAAGTATCCAACCTTACTGGTATCTGGGTAAGTCCACTAGACTCGAACATAAATTTGAAGCCGTTGGTCGTTATACAAAATTAGCTCAACCTAGCCGCAAGGGATGCCAAGCGCACACTGCTCAAGATTAAAACGACCTAACTCTAAGAGTTTATCTAGTGTTTATGCCGTTTCTACTGTTGAATGAAATGTAATGGGGCCATAAAACTCTTTACGGAGGGATGCCGACAGGTGGAGGCGAAGGTTTTGTACGCTCTAGGTAGCTTAGTTTAATTAAGGATCTTGAGAACTTAAGGGGGTTTAAATGGATTTCACTTTGGAGTAGCGTTTCAGTGTAGGTATTTGCTTTATGGCTACGAAATACTTTAGTTTAGTACCTACCTCCGTTTAAACTAATTCATCTACAAATATAAAAATACAGTCAAAGGCATATCTAGATAGGATTGCTTTGCTTAGGTACTAACCTAAACATTGAAGCGTAAAATGTGGATAGTTTTTACCCTTACTTCTCTACCTCTAACATTTTTACCCCACGTAATATAGGGAATAGGATTAGGTAAATTAGCCTAAGAATTTTTTTTACCCATCGCCACTGCTACCTATAAGACATGTAGGTTAGTTACCTAAATATTTATAGAATGGGTCAACCAAATGGAACGAATATACCTACATATCTACACAGTGAGTCAGTGATACTGATAACAAAGTGATGTTTCGTTATTTATAAATAAAACCAAGAACCTCCTACTTATTATCAACGGACTTCAAGATGTCGAGGTTATCAATTCGACGGGATCTTTGTTTTTGCAATTTTTTTTAATGTATGTCCATCGATTATTCGAAGACGGCTGGACCGATTTAGAATATTCTTTTTTTGTTTGAAAGAGTATACTTCACGGTTCGTCTCATTGTAACCAGGTCAGGATCTGCTAATGGGTTCCTGGAGAAATCGAGGGAACTCTTCAACTATTATAGGCACACCTAAGTGATTTGAGTATTTTTTACAGCAGCTCGAGCATTTGCTATTGGAAAGGTGAATGCTAAGTGAAGTTGGTTCTTTTTTGTTTAAAATTATTTTACTTTTATCATGTAGTCACCTTTGGTTACAAAAAGTGCTCTATTCCTACTTAAGGTTTCCATTTGTCTGAGTAGGTACCCATCTACTCAAACATTACTTATTTTATTATGTTGGAAGAAATAAAAAATAAATGGTAGGTAAATTGATTTAATTTAAGTAAGTATATTTTATTTCCTGAGCAAAACAAATATTAATAACATGGGGTCAGTCACAGTATTTGTTCATTTCTCGTAGGGTGGGGTTAAATCTACTGTATATTAATAGCAATGAGGGGAAATGACCGTCCATCCGTCCGCCATTACTCTGATAATGCACGTTCCAAGGGGAAATACCTAAATCAGAGTCCCCTGGTTACGTGATTTCTTCTGCACGAGTTGCATTAAGGGACATTCTAAAACCACTTTAAAAAGACCTTATTTATGGCAGTCATGTGTTTGGTCAGGAGGTCAAGAAGTACGGGTCGAAACAAGTAAGGGTGTGGTTGCAAGACCCTAATAAAGCGTATGGGTCTCATCTTATTTGAATAAGAAATTGGATGGTGGATACCTATTTAAATACATGAATTAACATTGCAACTAGAATAATATTAATAAATAAAAGGTTGTTGTCACATCTGTTTAGCCATTCCATAGTTTAAACCTTGTAGGTAGGTATGTAGCTTTAATTGAATCCAGTGACTTGTACAGTCATCATCAAATATATCGGAGCGGCCAAGGTACTCAAAAGTAGCTGACCATGCACTTTATCGCCTTGACAATAGAGGCGTTGTTCAGATATTTGTTACCACCTTGGCCGCTCCGATATATCTGATGGCGACTATAATGCCATACGATGTCGTCGCATACTATAAATAATAATTTAGCAGTAGGTACTTAAATAAGACGGTGATATTCAGTATCCAAATTATCAACACAATAATAAAAACCCTAGATAGATATAGGTTCGGTTCGGATTCCAAGTCAAGCCAATATAAACTTAAATTATTAATGATGGAAATGATGTCTTCTGTTTTTTTTTTTACTTTTTTAACAGCGTGTTTGATATACGACCGTCTACGCGTCTTTCAAGTAATCATGGTATACCTACCGGTATAGATACTTACTTCCAAAAATGTAGTTATCTACTTACATTTTTCTGCAGCTTGTTGTATCCACGGCATTTATCTTTTAATATAATATATAAAGGATAAACATACTCGGACCGATAGATATTAAAATAGGTACCTATACAAATTATAATGTAACATATTAAGTTACTAGTTATGTTAATGGCTGCACGCTACGTAATAGGTATGATACTGGGTTTTATTGTATATGTAATGTAGTGTCCATATGGCAGTTTTTTTTGGACAAACGCATCCATGTCCGGTAGACATATTTATAAATAGCACTATATAGCTACTGTTTGCCAGAGAAAACAAAATAAAAAGGACTGTTAGTCACCAAACAAAGCAGTGCTAATATCTACCTTTTCAATGCAGATGATGGATTTCTTCTTACTTACTTAGCGATGTCTAAGTTTTTTTTAAAGTTTTTTTATTTAGTAGTTAGCAGAGTTATGGATTGTAGTATAGGTACTTAATAGTTAAGTTTTTTGTGTTTATTAAGTGGGTATAGTGTAGGCACAATGATGCCTCGTCATCAACACCTGAGTTGTCTGGAGATGGCAGTCTTTATCAATCACTCGTCTGTGTGTTACCGAACATTTATGCAGTAGCATAAACCCACAAGGAACCGTATCCATTACTGCTTATTACTGAGGCAGTAACTATGGAGTGGTAGGTATAATTAATGACGCATGAAAGCGATCATTAAAGCGTAGTGCTAATCAACCGGTAATGGATGTGGGCCGCAGGTCGGTAGAGGAATAAGGATTGTGTTAGTGTTTAGTACATCATCACACCTGATACTAATTAAAAGGAGAACTAATATCAAGCGAGTGGCTAGAATTGTGACGTGTGAAGAATAACATTTCCGGGCGAGCATAGAACGATGTTTTTAATACAAACAACAAACAATTGCGCCCAACTATGGTTCGAATTTTTCAATAAATTTAAATTCTTCGACTTGCAAATTTTGCACATTCATTAAATGTATTAAGTAATATAAAATTAATAAGGAAATAAACGATAATAGTACCCTTTTTCTACAAAAACGCTGGAAAAGTAAAAAGCATTAGTGTGAGAAAACAAACTTTCCGCACGCTAAGCAACTATAAAATGCGACTTTTTGAGTAACTGTAGATGGCGCTGCAAACGTATCATAAAACGTTTGCAGCGCCATCTATATATTATATCAAGTTCGTGGCCTCGTAGGTAATTTATATTTAGTTGGTCTTATTTTAAGTTTTTCTTTTGTTTCAATGAAGTGAAAATGTGAATAGTAGTCCGTCGGCTGACTGCAAAAAACTTACCTAATAAAAAAAATAAAAAATACCTACTCCGTAGGGGTAGCTGACTTTTAGTAGCTTCCACTGCTCTTGATCGGCCGCGGCTTAACTTGGCAAATTTTGCGCAAATGGCAAAAAAAGTGTTGCAAAAATTCATCAAAAAAAACCTCATCGAAAAATAGAATGAAACTTGAAGTAGCTGCAGTTTAAGCAATAAAGGAACCATATTTCCAATATTAAAAAATATATAAATGTGGTCGGACTGCAAAAACTGCCAGAGTAAGGTGAGGCCGACCAAGGCATACGTCAACAGGTTTAATTTAGCTATTATAATCAGTGGCTACCACGCGGCTGTAGTGCCACCTATCAAAAAGTTCTTCATAACATTCCTCGCTATTATTTGTCGTCTACGATTAAGACTATGCTATAAGGAAGGTACTGCACGTTTAACAATATTAAACACTTATCACAAACCTTACGCATTTATTTATCCCCGTCTTAAAACGCTTCGCACCCTCCGAAGAAAGCACTCTAGTGAAATTTCCTGCACGTCGAGTTGACACAAAGTTTACGGCCCTCGTTATCGGGCCCGTTACTGCGTTATTTGATCACATTAGGGGGTGTAATGCCTCATGCACCTTGGTTATATGCCTGGGTAACTTGATAAACGAGTCAACGTGCTGCAAATATTTTAGAGTGTAAGTCAATTGATTGTAGGAAACTTATAGGAAAAAAATATAAGTAACTACATCAAATTGACTTCTTCTGCATTATCTGCTCCGCTACCCAAAGGTTGTCTGGAAGAGATCGCTTATTAGCGATAAGACCGCCTGTTGTTTGCCTCATTTTATGTCCATCATGTATTTTTTTTCTACCGTGCTGTAATTTTTTGAGGTGTGCAATAAAGTATTCATTCAAAGGGGGCGTCCATTAATCGCGTCATACGTTTTTGGCTTGTTTTAGACCCCCCCTCCCCCATGGTGATCTTTGGTGATATTTTCAGGACCCCTCCACCACTGTCCAATATGACGTGTAATTTTTTGCTAACTAAAGTAAGTACAGTTATCTAACACGTGAACCTACTTACGTAACGTACGTACACGTAAAGGGTAAAAAATTAAACTACATGTATACATGAAATAAAACCCCGACCCGTCGACCCGTTGACCACGAACGCTGTAAAGTGTTCGAGACGTCGGGATGTAATTTAAGCTCAGTACACGCGATAAAATCCGTTTTTAATTGTGTTATTTCATGAATAACTATCGCGGCAACCGAAGACAATATTATACATGTATACATATAAAATAAAATTATATTTAATAGAAAAAAACCGGCCAAGTGCGTGTCGGACGCCGCGGTTTCGTACCTACTATCGAAAAAGTAATATCATAAGGTCGTATCTGCGTATGAAATGTTTTAGGAGATAACTCAATAATTCCTTAACCGATAATGTTCTCAATTTTTTTCATATTTTTTGGATCTCCGGTTCAAAAGTGACAGGGGGGACACAAGTTTTTAGACTTAAGGGGTGATTTTTTCTTAAGATATTCACTAAATAAAAAATTCAAACAGACCTCAATGTTTATATTTTTATTTATTGATGTTCAGGACAACAAGACAAGAGTTATTTTGAAAGACCTGTCGAGTGATATGCATCATGTCGATATTAAGTAAAAAAAAAAAATTTTTTGACAATTAATTACATGTATGGAGTAGTGCCCCTCCTTAAAATATCTTTTTCAGCAATTTTACTACAAAACTAAGTAGCGGCATACAAACACACACCTTATATTTAAATTAAGATATACGTTTTATAGTTTCCGAGTAAAATGGCTGTGATAAACGGACGGACGGACGGACAGCCAGACATAACGAAACTATAAGGGTTACGTTTTTGCCACTTTGGCTACGGAACCCTAAAAACCTACTTCACAAAATAATATGTCAAATGCCATTAAAAAATATTTATAATCATAGTGCTAGTGCAATTTTACTCTGCTTTTGACAGATTGATTAATTTAAAAGTTGATAATTTTTATTTTATTGACCATATAATACAGTATAGCACAAGGAACACAAAAATTACACGTGATATGTGTCCAGACCCCCCTCCCCCCTGTGGTGATCATTGGTGATTTTTTCTTGACCCCCTCCCCCCCCTAAACAATATGACGTGATTAATGGACGCCCCCAAATTAAAAAGGTTAGGTAAAAATTGTACCTACACAAAACAGTGTACATATTTATTATGTTTATGATACGATAGTAATTCGATATTCAACAATATTTATACAAGGCGACAACCAAAACTCACTAATTGCAAAAAAATATTAAACAAAAATCAACCTTGTTTTGTTAAGAGTATATACGGTTCATTATGGCTATGAATTAGTGGTAGTACCTAATTAGTGAGTTTTAGTTGTCACCAGACGATAGCATTATGATCGGGGTCACACAGACTCAATAAAATAAAATAAAAAGTCACTTTCTGTTTTACTAAATATTGAATGGCAATAGGCAAATATTGAGAGTGTTCTCACACATGCTTAATATTATAAGGCCTATAAAGTCCCATACATAAAGACAATAACAACATTGAAACTTCTATAGAATACCTACATAGAAGACTTAAAAAGGACATAAAGTAATGAAGTCATAATAATGTGAACTAGCAATGAAAACGGCACGTGTCGTCTATTAAAGTTGTGTTGAGATAATAAGTATATCTCCTACTCCTGTGGGGAGGTAATTAGGAACTTTATCTTAATGAACTTTGTTTACTAGCTGTATGCGGGTATAAAGTATCGTGAGAGGTTTTTACTACGAGTATAAGGTGTGGGTATTTGGGTCATTTCGAATGCCAAAGATACTTAATTCCGGAATTATTCGGAATGAGGGAGGTATTTACCCTACCCAATTACGGAAATACTCGACATTCGGAATTACCTGATCACACCTAACATACTTGCATGACTAAGTACCTAACAGGTCTGTAAATACCTACTGAAACAAAGATCGTATACAAAAAATACTCAATGAAATTGTACTTTCGATTATTATTGCTTAGGTACCTATACCTACTTACATAGATGTATGAATCAGACAAATCTAGGTAAATATACATTGGTATTCGTTTTTACCTCCATTTTCCCGCAAAATCCCGTTATTTGTGAGAACGCCTAAGGAAGGTGTGTTTATCTCTATTTTTTTTACTATTCAATGTAATTCTTACTGTCGCATACTTCTGTTGTTTCTCCAATAAAGAAAATAAAATAAAATAAAACGAATTACAAAATACAGATTTTTATACAAGAACATTTTATTTAGGTATATAGAACAACAACATTTTATTAAATTACGTAGAATAAATATTATATTTGTTAAAATTATTGAACGAGCGGAGCGTAAGAGAAGTGAAGTTCTTACAGACAACTTCGGACAAAAGGAAACTGTCATTTAAATAAAATAATACGTTACCCATTAATTTGCTTCGATTTTTCAGAAAATGTGTTACATGAACTAAGCATTAAAATAACTATATTAAAATGTTGTGTGAAAAGAAAAAAAATTGGATACTTCCGAAAATGGACTATATTATAATGGAACTATGGAACATCAGTGATTTTTGAGTAATTTTCGGAATTAGCTATATTGCAGAAGTACCCGAACACACCTTATGTATTAAAGTGAATGTGTATGACCAAGAGTAAGTAGGTAACAACTTTTGGAAAACAATATTTTTTCGTCAAATTGTAACATTCTAAAATTTCAGGAAGGTTCTTCTAATCTCATGCGGTACGCTGACAGTGACACATGCTGACGATCACACCTTGTAGATTCCTGAAAATAAAAAAAATATACATTAGGTATATTGGTATTGTGCCTATGGAGAATAATGAATACAAACCTAACACGCTAAGTAGGTACCTATGTGCTCAATAGGTAAGGTAAAGGGGAGAGGGGGGAAAATGGGAACAGAATATCTTCTAAGCTAACTCCTCAATCCTCAACACATTCAGTTTAATTTAATGGCGTAACTTATCGCATGTACGATCAAAAACCAAAAAAAATTACGCTTTATAAAATGGTGGAACGGATCACTAGTATTGATAAACAATGATATTGGATTGGCTATGGATGGGTTATACTCTAACACAATGAGCACAAAAATACTTCCAGAGTTATTTCATAACCTAGCAAAAATTCTGTTATGTTTATCTATTTTGACAATCATTACATCTCTGTTACTCTCATTGTTAGAAAATTACAATTTGTCTCTTTCTCACGCGGGTGACGGGAGCTCATTCGCACGTCCGCATCTCACGCTGGTAGGTGCGCGACTAGCGACAATTGTTTGTATTCACTCATTTTAAGTGCTTCACTTTTGGAGCGTACATTACCCATCTGTCATTATTATATATCATAGATGATTTGATAAATAACCCTGTTTTAAAAAGATATTACGTATACTTGTAATGCATTGGTGCTGTAATATAGATCGAGGGTTGCGAGGTGAAACCCGATAAGTAGAACTAATTTTTAATTTAGATAAGCACCTAACGTATGTCAGCGTATTGTTCTATTTTCAAAAACCTATTAGCTCGAGTTATCTGGTTTGACCACGCACCCCTCGAGATAGTAAAAAATAAATACTTAAATTAAAAGTTGTTCACCAGTGCCCTTGAACAAATATTCAGGAAACTAGCGGCTGGCTGGACGAGCCGGGGTATAGACGTCGGCGAAATGCGATTAACAAATATTCGTTTCGCCGACGATATAGTCTTGTTTTCGTCCTCAGCTGCGGAGCTCGGCATCATGCTACAAGACCTAAGCAGGGCAAGCTTTGAGGTAGGGTTAATGATGAACATGTCAAAGACCAAGCTCATGACCAACAACTCAGAAATAAAGGTGGTAGTAGATGGAGGAAATGTCATATGTCCATGAGTACATATACCTAGGCCAAATAGTCTCCTTCCAGGCACGACAGGACAAGGAGGTCGCAAGACGTACCGAAAATGCCTGGAGGAGCTATTGGTCTATGAAGGAACAAATGAAAGGAGACTTTCCCATATCTTTAAAAAGAAAACTCATGGACATGTGCATTCTTCCCATCCTGACCTACGGAGCACAGACTTGGTCCTTGACAAAAGTTCAGAAATCCAACCTCAAAGTTTGTCAGCGAGCCATGGAGCGTAGTATACTCGGCGTAAAATTAACCGATCGCATTAAAAATACTATACTACGCTCAAAGACTAAAATAGCAGACGTAGCAGAAACAGCCGCTAAGCTGAAGTGGGACTGGGCGGGACACGTTTGTCGCATGCCGGATGATTTGTGGGCCAAAGTAACTACCAAATGGGTCCCACAAAAGCGAATTAGAGGTCGCGGCAAACCTCGACGGCGATGGCGAGACGACCTTGACGCCTTCGATAAAAACTGGTGGGAGACGGCTCAAGACCGGGACACGTGGAAGGGAAGGAGGAAGGCCTTTGCCCAGCAGTGGGACACTCTTGGCTCGTATAAATAAAAATAAATAAATAAAAAATAAATTAAAATGTATATTAAATTTAATCTCTATATTGAAATACCTACCTATGTATGTTTGCCCAGCCACCCTCGACGAAACACAGACACACAGCGTGCCTTCCTCTAAGTAGATACCTAAAACTTGGACTAAGTAGTTAGTACCTAAGTATGGTAAATCTCTTTCAGTTTAGCCAGAACCAAAAAGTCCCAAGAACACAGAGATACCGACTGTCTTACGACGTACATCCAGTGAACACGTAGGGTAAATGTGTTGGTAATGGCCATGTCGGGTCTCAGGCAGTCCTTTAATGGCTCCATAATAGCAGTCTGAAATTAAGTGTTATTTTTATGGTGATTTCTCTACTACTACTATGCTGCTTTAAGTAGGCGTAAAGGTTTTTATTAAATCAAATAATAGTTCAAGTGATTTGTTATTAAATTATTGTTCATAATAAACAGGTTCTTTAGAATAAGCGTTATTTGTTAAAAGTAACTGATTCCTTAAGGCGACGATATATGCAAACATGTCAAATCGAGGTGTTTTTGTGCAAGGTTTTTGAAGAAAACAAACCACGTTGGAGCATGAGTGTTACATTTTCTGTAGGGGCATATAGTTGTGTTCGCTGTACCGATACGTGCTTGGTCTTGTATAACATAATTAGGTATATATATCATCGTTAAGAAACTGTTTTGGAGAAAACTTGTCGCAAGTTTTATGTCGGTCAGAAATAATTCTATGTTGCGAAATTAAACATAACTACGTCTTAGCACATTACTAATGTTCGGCAGATACTATAGTCGTATTAAGCGCTTAATAAAGGTTTAAGACGCTAAACCTTGTAAGAGCCTGTAATAATCAGAACTATGCAATTGCTAATAAAACTTATAGGCGTTTATTCTATTGCAGCCAGAGACATGTTTCATGTGTCAAATTTGAGTAATATGATTAGTAATTTTGAGTGCGGAAATTCGTTCCACATAGCTTAGGTTATAGTACGCTTGCTTACTAAGTAGATATGTCCGAGTTCAAATCTAGGCTGATGTTAACTTTTTTGTTTATTTTTTTATCTCATTTCTCATTTATATTTTCAATCCTGATCCTAAGCGATTTATAGGTATTTTTGGACAAAAAAAAGTCAAATCATACTATAGTCAAGTTACTAGTTAGTTTAATCTTTTTATTTTGACTTTTTTACCCAATATATTTAAACTACCAACTTGTAAAAGAGACTAATTCATTATTCAATTTTTACAGTGGGTATGGGTACTTTTTACCATAGACGGCTTCGTCCATGTTTTTACCATAATTTGTATTACAAGAGCGCGTTTGTTCGAACAGTTTCCATCCGAGGCGACGTTGCCAGCTTACTTTCATTTGCTCATTTCGCTTCTTGCTTTGCGCTGTTGCAAGCTAGATCTATATTATGATATGAATGACGGATTCATTGAATAGAATCAAATGCGCTTGAAGTTGGAACACATTCGTGCATTTGTCAATGATTTGTCCACATCATCGTGATAGGTTATATATCTCTCTCTTTACTATGGAATAAGAAAGAAACAATCGGCTCGGCTGTCCCGGTACTCTGCGATGTCTGGTCGCGCCATTAGGTTTATATGGCTTATTGTATGTTCGTTTTCGTACGATTTAAAAGATATAGTGAATTATTAATGTTATTATTAGGTAGGTAAGTAGATAGGGAATTAATTTAATCGTATAAGTATATATACCAATATAATTTCTCACAATCCCTAAAATGAAAAAACCAATAAGTACTCGTAAGGTACGATGGGGTAAGATCGGACCATTTTTGAACTAGTTGGTCAGCTTTCAGGGCTGACTTTTATGCTTTACCTTTGTAAGAATTTCTCGAATTATAAATCCTTGTTTCAAATCAGTATGAAGTGTACCTAAGCTGTTTGTCGTGTATAAAATTTCAAAATCTACTCCTTCTACTTAAGATTGGACTATTCAATAAAATGTACTCTTAGTAAGTTTTTAGGTCCTAGTTTTCTTCCACTTATCGATTTTGCCAGCTTTGTAATGCAATAATAAATTTTGAAGTGCCCGTTCTAGAGCTTATATGATCTTGTTTAGATTAATATTATACGAAAATAAATCATACTCGAAAGGTTTTTTATACTAAAACATTTTTTGTAAAAGTGGAGTATGTGTCAGTTTTAAGTCCATACTTATTGATATATTGATATTCAAGTTTTTCAAATTAAACCTTATAATTAATATATCAATTAAACAATAAATAATTATTATCAATGGCCAATTTGACCTCAAAAAGTTTTTTCCATGTAGACGGAGAGCTGGCCACGTCAGATATGACACAATAGTCAGGTTTAATTGCTCTCATTATTGTGTCATATCTGACGTGGCCAGCTCTTAGTCCAATAAATTTGTAGCAGTTTAATCAGGTGGACGGCAACCCGGACGGGAAACTAGCATAACCACCCTATGCACGGTTTCTAATAATAGATATAATTATAAACCGCCTGTATTATGTTCATGTCAACCTTTCAGCATTTTCTCAAACTTTTCAAAAACGAGTGAGTTAAAAATATTGAGAGTGGAAAGACAAGATGTTTCAAACCTTTGAAGCAAGATGTTTCAAAATTTAAAAAAATTTAAGAAACTCTTTTGGCTATAATTCTTTTTTTTTCCCCACCCTACTTGAAGAGATATATTATATGGACGTATCCATACTAATATTATAGTGTGTCTGTCTGTTAACTCTTCACGCTTAAACCGCTCAACTAATTTAGATGAAATTTGGTATGTATAAGGGGGTGAAAACGGAATGGAAGTTTATATGGAATTTTTGCTCCCTGTTGACTTGAAATAGCATACATACTAGTTTTATATTTGCTCTTAGATTTTACTAACTAGTAACTTTTATTTTGCGTTTTATTATGTAATTCCATATCGCTCATGTTAATTTCGCGCAGACGAAGTCGCGGGTAAAAGCTAGTATTTTAATATTGTAATGGATTTTGATATGGTAAAACTTTTGAAATAGATGGCAATTAACCAAAAATGTACCCAAAAAACCGTGACGACCCTATACACGACACGATACAACTAATCCATACTAATATTATAAATGGGAAAGTGTACGTGTGTGTTTGTTTGTTTGTCCGTCTTTCACGGCAAAACGGGGCGACGAATTGAAGTGATTTTTTAAATGAAGATAGTTGAAGGGATGGAGAGTGACATAGGCTACTTTTTGTCTCTTTCTAACCCCCCACTTCCCTAAAATGGGGGGTGGAAGTTTGTATGGTTTGTTACCCCGAATTTAACGCGAGCGAAGCCGCGGGCAAAAGCAGGTATTATATGTTATTAACTTACTCGTGCTGACTTTTCATGTTTTTAATTATTTTGTGTAATTTCAATTTATAATTCTTATGTGAGACGACAAACGCTTTTATATTTGTAATTTTTTTTAGTAAAGAACACTTATGGTATATGTATAAATGAAAATGATTAAAACATGTTAAAAAATTAATCTTAAACTTTAGGTTGAATTAAGTTATTTGGCTATGGTTTTCTGTGAGGTACTTCCCCAGTCGAGCTCTGAGCCAGGTCCAGATTTGAGCGTGATAACATTTGCTGAACTGTGCCTTACCACAGTTAGCGAGATAACGTTCGGAGTGCCCATACCTCCCTTTTGGACGTAACATACCCGTGTCTAAACCTGTTCCTAGTAACCAACTAGGTACACATTTAAAAAATGTTCACAGCAACAATTAATAAGATCCAGTCTTAAATGCCACGCAAAAACAAATCAAACCATTTTTTGTGACAAACAATTGAATTTATAGAACGAAACTTTTTTGTCTATAAAGATCACATGTATACGTGACTTCGGCAGCAGATAGCATACATCCTCCATACGACCCTCTTGAATCTGATGTTTATTCGGTGTTGGGCGTAATTTATTAGATGGTACCTACTTTTGTAATGTATTAAATTGCTAATTAAATTACAAGAAAATCAATTATATTAAGTAATTGAAATTGCTTGTAATTGAGATTACATATTAGTAGTATTCCCGATTACATATAATTTGTAATTGCAATTACTTTTATCTTAACTACTTTTACTTGTAACTTCGATAATTTGAAATAATATACAAGTTCAATTTATTTTTGGGTCAGTGGGGGCAGCTACCAGATCCCTCGCTGCAACGCGAAAATGGTATTAGAAGACCTTCCCTCAATTTCAAATTAATAACGTTACGGATTTTGGAAAAAACATACAGGATGCGAGAAAGAGGTCACATTTGGTGAACTTCTTTTTGATGCCAATCGATCCCATTCTTGTATGGGATCAAAAATAATTTGCGGCTAGAAAAGCCACAAATTGAGAAAAACTTTTCCCATACTTTATGAAAATTATTTATTTTTATTTTTCACATGCCGCTTTTTTATGCCAATCGATTCCATTCGTATCGTTTCTAATAGTTTCCTATTAGGGGTCAACTTACGGTAATGTACTAAAAAGCTACAAATTAAATATTTTCCATACATTTACTATAAATAATAAATAAATAAATAAATATTATATGACAATCTTACACAAATCGACCTATGCCCACAGTAAGCTCAATAAGGCTTGTGTTATGGGTACTAGACGACGATATATATAATAGATACATATGGATAAATACTTAAATACATAGCAAACATCCATAACTCAGGAACAAATATCTGCGATCAACACACAAATAAATGCCCTGACCAGGATTCGAACTCGGGACCTCCTGCTTCGTAGGCAGGGTCACCACCGACTGGGCTAGGAGATCGTCAAATAAAGAATAAGTGATTTTTAGGGTTCCGTAGCCAAATGTCTGTCTGTCTGTCTGTCCGTCCGTATGTCACAGCCATTTTACTCGGAAACTATACTACGTATCTGAATAAAATTTACACATAAGGTGTATTTCTGTATGCCGCTACTTGAAATTTGAAAAAAAATATATTTTAAGGGGGGGGCGCTCGATACATGTAACTAAATTTCAAAAAATCTTTTTACCAAATATCAACATGTGACACATCAATCGATAGGTCTTTAAAAATAATATTGAGGTTTGTTTGATCTTTTTGTGATTAAGTGAATATTTTTTTGAAATAATCGCTTCGAAAGTCAGAAAAATTGTGTAGCCCCCCCTGTAACTTTTGAACCGTAAGTCCAAAAAATATGAAAAAAATTGAGGAGATGCGCCTTAGCATATACTTTCTACGAAAATTGTTTGGCCATTTTTGAGTTATTTCCAAAAAACTTCTTCCATAGGCATCAGATACGACCTTTTGGTATTAGTTTGGTTCTTATTCCATTGAAGGTACGGAACCCTCCTATGCGTGGTCCGATACGCACTTGGCCGGTTTTTTTAACCTTTCAGTTAACCAACAGTCGTTGTTATTAAGCATACCGGAAGAAACATTTAAGTAAAATGTGTAGGTACCTGAAAAAAGCGCCATCGCCATTATATCAAAATGCATCTAGGTAGAGGTACACAATAGTGTTGGAGGATGTGTGGTTTGTATTTGCAACTAAAGGCTAATTTTCCAGATAGGTAATTGAATTATCCGATGTTCTCCCGATGCGGTCTTACCCCAACGCACTTTACCGTCCTCATTGAAAGCGTTTTTGACCATCTCTAATTTCGTTATAGATACTAAAAACCTGGATTTTTCAGAGCAGAAGAGGACATAAAACAAATTAGTTACAAATAATATTATCTTCAGTTAAGTACATTTTATTTGACTTTTATTTTGAAAGACTTGACACGTACTTGACACATAGAAATATAACCGCCATGATGAATGCTTATTTTGGATATTTAGAATAAAACATTATAATTGTGCGATTATGATACTGTAGGTAATGGCGTGCGTTGGCCAAGTCGTTTTATATTATAGGTAACTTAAATTATTTCGTCATTGATTACCTACATACAATAGTAACTTTAATTAAGTAAGTACACATAAAATGAAATTATTATCAAAGCGCCATCTTACTGTAAAAGACCGCGATTGTTTGACTATTTAAACATGCCAACATTGAATTGTCATAGTTCATCTCAAGTATACTAGATGGCAGAAGCGGAAGCTACGATTATAAAAACGCAAAATGCAGTCGTCAACCGTGATACCTGTCACCTTAAATCCTTATTCCAAAAATAAGTATCTCCGAACGTTGGAGGTTGGAAATACTTTAAAACCGAAGAAGTATGTAAGGTGTAAGGTACCTACGTAATGTTTGTTGCATATAATTCAGTAGGTAGGTCTACCTACCTACTCATGGTACAGTCGTCGTCAAAGAAATGTTTACACTTTTTTGTCTTACTCCTTTGTTATAAGTACTTATAAGGTTCAAAAGTGTACTTAAACATATTTTTGTGGTCGGCTGTACCTAAGTAAATTAAAAACTTTTATTAAATTATAACAGGGTGTATACTTTAAGAACAAGAATTACAATAAAAACTTACCAACAAGAATCTTAATATATGATGCCACGAATTAATGGCACAGCATCTGCCATAGTATACTATCTACCTATTTAGATGTATTAAAGTAGGTGTACCTAACTTAGGTATAGGTATCTATAAAATAAGATTATATAGAACCGTTATAATTAAAGAGATAATTTGTTGACTTATTACAGACCGACCAATATACATTTAAGCACTAATTATAAAACAAAGAATGCCTTAAATAGAGAGGCACTAGGTACCGATGTCATTAAAATTCACGCATATGGATAACGTTCACACACTTGTCAAGAATATTTCCTTCAAAACCCGTTTAAAACACAAAAAATAAAGCACAAAGCTAAGGCATCCAGATACCTGGTCCTGCCAGGGTTAAGATATATTTACGACTTCAATACGCTCGCGCCGCGCATGTGCGAACTTGGTCCATAACCCGTAAACCGGGAGGTCATAAATTATGTGCAACTTTGTTTGTAAGCTGTAAGCTGTGGATACTTATACCTAGGTAGCGTTGTTGTTTAGTCCTAGCAAGTTATTTCATGTAGGTATTCCGAAAGATCATAAAGAAAATTTGGAATAAGTAGATACCTAATCGGCCCAGTAAAAAGCTAGCGGCTGGAAATATTTAATGGTGATTGAAAAAAAACAAAGCGTGAATTGTTATAGGCACTGCCCGAAACTGTATCTGCAAATGTACTTACCGATTATCTTACCTACCTATTGTTATCTTTTCTTACGAGAAAAGGCATTCGGAGCCAAATCGAAATGAAGAAACGTGGATTGACGAAATCAAAAACCAATCCATCTTGGGCGTTACTTTGTCCAGGGGGAGGTAGTTGGCTGGTAGATGATATAAACCGAGTAATACCATCTATCTTTACAGCGGAACTGCTACAATTCCATCCCTACATCAAAGGAACCCATTATCCTTTCTTCCAGTCCCCATAAAACCTTATCTGAGAAAGCAACGCAAGCGCGCTACGCAATCTACATAGAGCTGATAATGGCAAACCAGCGAAAGATGACCTCTTCACTTTGTTCGCTTCAACGACGAAAATGCGGGTCTTAATGAAAAGGCGGAGGTCCAATTTTCCTGGCAGCGATATAAGTAATCTTGGAGAAGCGGAGTGGGCGGTTTACGAGCGCGGGAGGGAAAAGCTTTTATATTTATTAAGTAAGTTGGGCTTTTGGTAGTATTAATCCACCTTTATTGAGGGGCTTCCGGGCGCCTACGAGTTGAAGCCCGGCTGAAATTTAACTTAATTCAATAGAGAAAATTCCGCATCTACAGTAAAATTTAAATTAACACTAACATTATTCAATTTAAACAGGGGACGAGAGCGTATGCATGCAAGAAGCGACCCCAAGAGGGCTGGCATATTAAAATACTCAAAATAGCTATAGCTACTTATGTATGTACGTCTAGTTACAACTTTTATATTGGATGATTTTTTGTTTGTTGATTGAAGTTGGTGAGTATAGGTATGTATTCGGTTAAGTACTTATGGTTCATAATTAATGCATTTTCTACAAGTCGAGACAAAGATGCGTTGTTTTTTTTTCTAGTATCCCCAATAGATGCCTAACTTAAGCAAGTAGGTGGCGTTATGTATGGCTCGCAATCTCATTAACTTATCTGAGAGAGCCGTTAACGCAACGCACGCAAATGTACCCAACATGCCCCAATTAGGCACGTTTACCCTACGATCCAATTTGTTTATGGATTTCTTGGATAAGTAGACACGTCATGCTAGTATTGTTCCCTACTAACCTACTAATAGCTAAACAATAATTTTAAACAAAAAAGAACCGACTTCACTTAGAATCCACCTTTCCAACAGCAAATGCTCGAGCTGCTGTAAAAAATACTCAAATCACTATAGATGTGCCTATAATAGTTGAAGAGTTCCCTCGATTTCTCCAGGATCCCATCATCAGATCCCGACCTGGTTATAATGGGACTAACTGTGAAGTATACTCTTTCAAACAAAAAAACAATTTTCCAAATCGGTCCAGCCGTCTTCGAATAATCGGTGAACATACATAAAAAAAACAAAAAAACAAGCAAAAACAAAGATCCCGACGAATTGATAACCTCCTCCTTCGAAATCTTGAAGTCGGTTGAAAACAAACCAAGAAAGACGTTAAGTTATGTATTGAGTTAAATGCTGATGATTTTACTCTTGTGATTATGCTTCTCTCATATGTAAGGTATAAATATACCTATGTCCGATCCACTTTCTGTATATATTAGAATAAAGATAGTAATAAAAACTTCTCATGTAAGTGAAATGTAATTTATTATGGGCTATAAAATGTCTTCAAACCGAAAAATTATCTATTGTTACATACGTTATAGTTGTATACTTATAATTACCGTGCACTTGCAGGGTTAATTTTCATGCGTAATATTTATGCAATTTTTTTATATTTCTGAGTCCTGAGACCTTTGTGAATATAAGAACAATCTTTATTGACTTAAACCTAATACTAGTATAAGTAATATTTGCACAGTACGCTAATATAGTATAATAATATCAATCTCTATTTAACAAATTATGAATCAATCTTTATTCTACCTATTTCTAATGTTTTCTCAATGTATCACAAATAAATTATTTGCAAATTACAAAATCACTATCAGTCAGAAGATAATACTTAAATATTTTAAATTTATTGCAGATGAACAGAAGTCACTTACACCTATCTATAAGTAGGTATGGCTAAATACGTATTTAGGTAAGGTAATATGTATTTAATTATTTACTACCTGTACGAAAATAATTATAGCGTTGTCGTCGTCCATTAAATTCATATATAAATGATAAGTTATCTTTTGTTTTACCCACTTTCTTAATTAATTAAAATATTTCCTTTAAAATAATAAATTAGTCTAAACGCACACGTTAACGAACGCCAAGCGGAAATCCTTATCTACCTTACTCAACGAAAAATAACCTTAATTTAACTTTTTACTTTTTTTACCTGACCCGATTACCGACACACGAGGAGGATACGTGAACGTGAACGTTATCATATTTTTACGGGCTACGTGAAAACGTGTGCTTTTATTAGGGGGGTTTATGGGATTTTCTAGATTAGAAGTGGGCAAGGGGGAATAGGAAATTCCTGAGCTCGCCGCAGCAGTGTGCTATATATTAGGTGGCTAAATTATATTTATTTATAGCAATATATATTAGTAGCTACAGAATGAATGAATCCATTTTGAATACTTTGATTTTATTACTTAGTGCATTATCTATGCCTTATGCAGGAAATATTTTTGTCTAATTTATGTTTATGACACAGTCTATATATCGGCTCTACAAATTGTATTAGTGTTAAAAAAATATCCAATAAGATTCAAGTGGAAAAACGCTGGGCGATTATATAGGTTATTTTCACTAAAGATGATTAAAGTAGGATGTATCCCATCAAAAACATAAATGTGAAAGGCTGCCAAGTTCGATACTATGGGAATGCTTCGCCTATAAAAGAAGTGAGATCTGAATAAGTACCAAGTTCCATAAAAATACCTCAAATCATAAATAGTTATAGGAATGCACACTTGATTTCCAGCAGTTTTTAAGGTACATTTTGAATAAGTATCACGTTACATAGAAATACCTAAAATTATAATAGTCAGAGAAACGCACACCGGTTTTTTTAGCAGTTTCCTGATAACATTTATTATTTTCAGTACTTTTTAATGATGTTACTTGGCAAGTTTTCACACACCACATACCTTTTCAATGCAATGAATCGACACCTTTGGACTGCAATGTGTCAAGTATATATGCCATCCATTCCGTAGCTAAAATAAATGAAATCCCATCAAAAACATAAATGTGAAAGGCTGCCAAGTTCGATACTATGGGAATGCTTCGCCTATAAAAGAAGTGAGATCTGAATAAGTACCAAGTTCCATAAAAATACCTCAAATCATAAATAGTTATAGGAATGCACACTTGATTTCCAGCAGTTTTTAAGGTACATTTTGAATAAGTATCACGTTACATAGAAATACCTAAAATTATAATAGTCAGAGAAACGCACACCGGTTTTTTTAGCAGTTTCCTGATAACATTTATTATCTTCAGTACTTTTTAATGATGTTACTTGGCAAGTTTTCACACACCACACACCTTTTCAATGCAATGAATCGACACCTTTGGACTGCAATGTGTCAAGTATATAATTTTCTATTAAAACTTGCCAAGTTACATCATTAAAAAAACCGGGGTGCGTTTCTCTGACTATTATAATTTTAGGTATTTCTATGTAACGTGATACTTATTCAAAATGTACCTTAAAAACTGCTGGAAATCAAGTGTGCATTCCTATAACTATTTATGATTTGAGGTATTTTTATGGAACTTGGTACTTATTCAGATCTCACTTCTTTTATAGGCGAAGCATTCCCATAGTATCGAACTTGGCAGCCTTTCACATTTATGTTTTTGATGGGATTTCATTTATTTTTGTTAGGTGTAGGTTCTTTATTATTTTTTATCACTTTTGCTTTAGGAAATGTCTCATTCCACTTAGGTATGTACTTTATACTATAACCCTTTATACTAAGCGTCTAATTCTATTTTACTATTTATTTATAGGTGATTTTTACAAATAAACTGGCTTACATACATCAATAACGTACTTTATTCTGTTTGTATAAGTACGCTACCTACATAGATAATTAATAACTTGGTAATACCTACCTACCAGTAGGTATTATAATTGGTGGCCTATTATGTAGCCCTAGAAGTGCACCATCCCATCTCATCCCGTGGCGTATCGGAGGGTGAGATGGGCAGTAGTATATATAATTCCATCTTAGAGTATATATGATTTCCATGTTCTTGAATCTGCGATTTTATTAGTTGTAAAATTAGAAATTATTTAGACTATGCGAGAAAAAATTGTCTTTTTATTTTTGTTTGACTGATTTTGCGCACCTAGTGTACCTAGTGACCTGCTTTGCACTTCGTAAATCGTGGGTTTGGTTCCCGCAACAGACACACACAGAGTGGTGAGCAATTTTATTGTTCTTGTCTTTAAGACAAACATGTATTGTCTTAAATTGGTATGTATCTAAATTTAAATAAGTCTTATCTCATTTCCACTCCATACCTACTTATAGTAGAACAAAATTACACATTCGTTGTTTTCGAAACTGACTCACACTTGGCCGTTTTCAGATTTTTACTTTATTTCGACCTAAAGACAAACCTTCGAGCCAAATTTCAGGTCGGTACGACCATTGGAAGATAGACCCATTTAGTTCATTATGACTTCATAGTAGAACAAAGTTACACCTTCGCTATTTTTAAAACTGACTCACACTTGGCCGTTTTCAGATTTTTCCCTTTACTTTGACCTTAAGACCTATCTCCATGCCAAATTTCAAGTCAGTACGACCATTGGAAGTGGTCTAGGTTTTTGATGAGTCAGTCAGTGAGTGTATAGTAAAAATAGCGATTTTCTGACGTCAATATCTCAAGAACTGCTATAGGTAGAATAATGAAATTTTGTATTCTAGACAATTAAGGGGATGTCAACAGACACTCGAAATTTCATATGCGTAGATAAAATATGTTTTGAGTTATAGGGTGGTCGAAATTGGCCCGAAATGGTTCGTGTAATATAACCCACGGCCGGTGTGTCGCTTTTTTTTGCTCGAACTTGGCGGACACACTGCCGTGTGTCTAGATTGTGGTAAGTATAAAATTATAGAATACTGCACCAAATATTTTCTCTGAATTTTAAACTATGTATCTAATATCTATTTGTAATAACGGGACTTAACCGCGTATATATTTCTAAAAATTACAAATTTAAATCAGTGTTATGTATCTAATGTAAAAAAAAAACAACCAATACGCCCTTACACTACGCACATATTTTATGTCTGTCACCTACCTACTTACTACTTATAGATGACTTAGAATTCTTAGAAATATATCTTTCAAAATTCGGGAGGGCCGGGGAAAGCCATCAGCGTTATGAAGCGTGAAGGAATCGGTCCTTATTTATGGGCAGAGTTATTGTTTGAAACGTCTAAGTCGTAATTCTGGGACATAAACCAGCAGGCTCTGCCCCCCCTTCCCGCCCCCTATTCGGGATGCTGTTTTTCCCGCGCGAAATGGCCCGTTTGAAATTGTTGTTTTATGGAAGTTTTTAGTAGTTGACTTTGTTCGGGAGGAAATATAGAAGCAATCTTATAGCTATGCTTAGGTTGGGGCTGACGAAGCAGGTACTTACAATGTATCCGAAAGATGGCAAGAAATATTGTATAAAATGACGTGAAATATTGCAGAAAAACGAGGTAAGAAATAAGCTGTAACTTATAGCTGCCTACCTATATACTTACACTGCCTTCTTTTTAGGGTTCCGTAGCTAAAATGGCAAAAATAGAACCCTTATAGTTTCGTCATGTACGTCCGTTCGTATACCACAGCTATTTTACTCGGAAAGTATAAGACGTATCTTAATAAAATTTTGACATAATAAGGTGTATTTTCTGTACCTGCTACTTAGTTAGGTAGTAACATAAAGTAAATATTTTCAGAAATAATCAGCTCGAAAGCGCAAAAAAAATGTGTCTTTCCCCTGTAACATTTGATTCAGACAAAAAATATGAGAAATATACCTACATCATTGCAAGTATACTCTTTCAACGAAAATCATTTTGAACATTATCGGTTAAGGCGTTTTCGAGGTGTCTGCAAGAAACTTCATTCATATGCAGATACAACCTTTTTGTATTAGTTTTTCCGATAGTAGGAACAGAACCCTACATTATGCGTGGTCCGACACGCTTCACATCAGATATGTTGGGATCCTTATCAGTAACGGCCTTGGTCCAAGCCCTGTAAGCAGCCTGCTTGCGAATCGTAGCTTCTCTACAGGGCCGATTAAACCCAAGGTCGTTTCTTGGCTCCTGCAGCTATTACCGAGTTGGGAATGAAGCAATCCATTCCCTTCCCACCAGACTTATTATATTGACATGTAAAATTATGTTTTATAATGGAATAAAAGAAATTAAATGAAATGAAACACATTTTTTGCGATTAAATTGCAAACGCTGGCTGAACCCTACGAGATAGACAAAAATAATGTACCTACTACAATATTGTACACTATAAAAAGGTCAGGTCCGTGCGAAGCCGGGGCGGGTCGCTAGCTAATGGCAATAGCTACTAAATGGCAAATATTTTTTGGAAATGTAAAACAATTCTGCCTTAAATTGCACGTTAGGTAAGGATCTAAAATAAATATAATTATCCTATTCATTGGGAGGAGAACTTATAAAGCTATGCTTCTACGGTACCTTACATCTTACACACCACTCTTCTACACTACAAAAAAGAGAAAAATATACTTGAAAATTCTCTGAACCTTTAAAAATCGATGCCACGCCGCTATCTCGAGAAATATCGAAAGCACAAACCGATAAAAAATCTAAATAACGACCTGTCACAAAATAATATACAATGAAAATTATCTCCACCATTTTTAAAGTTGGAACCCTCGTCCTGCCCCGCTATTGGCCGGGTCTTGACAGCTGGGGGAATTTATGCCGCTCGGCGTGCCCGCGCGCAGCGGGTGACAAACATGGCTCCACTAAAATTCCCCTAATGAAATTAAATTCCATACGTTTTGGATCTGGTCGTAAATAACGCGAGTATCTAATCCGCTGATTAATGAAGGAGAACTTTAATATAACTGGGGTAGAATTTCAATTAGGTAAGACGCTGTGCGATTAAATGTGATTTATGCGGAGTTCGTTTCTAAATCGTACAGTACATATACCTATAGATATCAGTGTAAGAGACTAATAAATCGGAGTACCTATTAATTGAGCTACGACTTATGTTTTAAGTTTTAAATCCATTCTGGGGCATTTACCTATGCCAAAAATACCGACTTTCGAAAAATATGTTTACAATTTACCTTAGGGTTTTAAGCTTATGGACTAAGAGCTGGCCACGTCAGATATGACACAATAATGAGAGCAACAAAACCCGTCTAGTAAGATTGCAATACTCTCCTTATTGCTAGATCCGGGCATCTGGCAGCTTTTAATGGGTGGAGGTCAGAGTGACAGACTAAAAATAAACTAAAAAATTTTCAGTTGAAAAAAAGTAATAACCGAAATAGGTAAAAACTGCCGAAGTTGTCTTATTTATAGAGATATTTATATATTTTAACATTAGAACAAAAACCATTGCGTATTATTTCGGAAAGAGAAACAGTAAGCGACAAACATGAATTTCATTATACGTCTTTTTGGACTACTTTCCCCCATCAGAAAGTTTTGGCAATGATAATATCTAATTATTTATATAATTTCACATAATACTGGATAAAAACCAGAACTCTAGGATTTGTACCTATTTTAAAGTGGTTAGCATTTTTTTACCTCCACCACTTTACAACTTCCAGATGTCCGGATCAAGAAATAAGCGTAGTATAGCAAAGCAAACTAACGAGAGAACGAGGGTTTCGTCGCTCTCATTAATTCATTATTGTGTCATATCTGACGTGGTTAGCTTTCCGTCATTTACGGATAGGTATGTGATCGAGTAGGTACGGTTATTTACTTAAATAGAACTATGGGTATCTGGTATAAATATAACTCCAAGAATGACTAGTAAAACGTTCCATATTATACTAAACAAGTTACTTAAACGAATATCGACGTCACCTGACCAGAGAGCCATAACAACAACAAATAAGCGATCACCCGACACTTTTATGACGGCAAATAGCTTACAAATCACGGGTATCTTTCTGGTAAAATAGTGGCGGAGATAGAGGCATCTTAGCACTTTAAACGCATTACGGGTAAAGATAAACCGGTCGTGTGTCATAGGCCTGATAGTGGCGTTTGTGAGGACAATACCGTGAAAAAGGGTTATCAACTAGTTCAAACTGGGGTTAAAGGAAAAACCACAGACAAACACAGCTTATTTCCTGAAGATACTAGACGTTTTCCCATAAAAAAACATTATGGTAAATATTACAGTTATAATTAACCTCCAGGCTATTAATTAACTGTCATCTGTCTATTTCTGTACGTTAGGCATTTGTATTGCATATTACGTTTATCTATTTGTGTACTTAATGGCAACAACTGACAGGGAACTAATTATAAAAATAATTTTTAGTAGAAAATTCTAAAATAAGATGATAGATAGTTTTTTTTTGACAGCCCTAATCTGAACAAATAGCATCACTCATATGGAGCACCAAAGAACTAGTGTATGCTGATAAGCAATAATGTGTTAACCCACAAAAACACTAAAAATGAGATTTAAATGCCATTTTGTAGCTTCTTTACTAGATAATCTACCTTTTGCAAAAATGACCGAAGTGATTTGAGGTATATAAATATTTAAAAACCACAATAACTAAGTTAACACAAGTATTGTTCAATAATGTGTCAAGTTCCATAACATGTTTAGAAAACGAGAAACGCTAGAAAACGAGAAACGTTCCTTTCACAGAATATCCTATAAATTCCTTTATATTGTCAAATAATGTTTATTTCAGAACATAGACAATATTGCGATAATAACTTTTTGTTGAAAATCTACCGTATTTAGAATAAATGGAAAAGTAGAAAAATCCACTGCCTCAGGCGAGACTCGAACTCGCGACTCTGGGATACCTGCCCATCGCTCTGAGTAACTCAGATACTGAGACACACCTGATGGCTGCGAATTTCTCCACTATATCCCATATGCGTCTTAGGGGGACGCCTAAGCATCAGGCGGGCATCGGGGGGGGGGGGGGGGGGGGGGGGGTTCTAAGCATTGTGGTATCGTGGCAGACGTTCTGCTTAATACAAAATTAATCTACCGTGTTACTGTTAACTCATTTAGATTTTTAAAAATGCATCAAGATGGTTCTCATTGTAGTCTTTTTTAGATTCGAAAAGATAAAACTAGAAAATATTGTACTCAAGTTATTGTTACAAAACGAAAACGCAACGTTATTTATGAGTTAAGAGTCCGGTAATGATTTGAAAACGAAAATCGCTAATAATGAAATTACGCACATGAATCGCATTTGATAAGATAGTTTGAAGTCTTGTTATTGCAAAAAAGCTCTTTGTGTCTATATATATATTAATATTTAATACCCTAAAACTGAATTATTTAAGAGCTTGTTTAGTGAGGACGTTGATTCGTGAAATCTTGTCGCTTGATTATTAGTTATTATTTTTATGGCCCCTAATATGTTTTATATTTTCTGATTCAAGTATGAAGTACAGTTTATTTCTATATTTTTATTTTAGTGAAATGCTTTAATACCTTCCCAAAAATATCACCTAAACTTCGGCAATTTTTCATAAAATTGCTCTAGCTACTCTCCCTTAAAAAATATATATGAAAATGAAAAAAACTGTTCCACTTATTCCTCAGACGACTCATTTTCCATTATATTTTCTTTTCACCACGCCACATCGGAAAGGCTCCCTTAATCCCTTGAAAGTGGAGGGAAAACGCATTTTATCCACATGTGGGGAAAGTAATTAGGTGCCAGTCTTGATTTGTTTCTTCACATTATCTGGCAGGATGGATTTTAAAGAGATGATTTTTAATTATACAATTTTGTAAGCATTCATTTGGCTTTTTAGGGTTCCGTACCTCGAAAGGAAAAAACGGAACCCTTATAGGATCACTTTGTTGTCCGTCTGTTGTCTGTCTGTCTGTCAAGACCATTTTTCTCAGGAACGCGTGAAGGTATCAAGCTGAAATTTATATCAAATACTCAAGTCTATTGTCCCTTGGAGCTGTAAAAGAATAAAACTTAAAAGCCAACGCAATCAAAAGATACTGTCGTTTATGCTGCAAATTAGAGTTTTTCGGCACTCGCAAAACCTACGGGGTACCTCCCGTGAACTCAGAAACTTGAAATTTGGCACGAAGCAACGTCATATACCTAGCATAGACAAAGAAAAATTACAAAAAGTAGACATTTTTATAAACTGAAAATAGATGTCATATACTTCAGAAAAAGTGACCAAACCCTCCGGTGTCCGAGGCCAGATTTGAACTGGCGTCTTCAGCTTTCGCGGCTGACGTCCTGACCACTAGACCACCCGGTCACGGCGGAACTTGACAAATTTTCTCATGTATATGCAATCTCTGAATTTGAAACGGCTAGGCGCCGTTGACCATACTCTAAGGGCATGCGCAGTACGTGCTTGCACCTCCTATCCGAATCTCTTACGTGATTCTGGTATAGCGAGAGAGATGGTGCTGCCATCTATGAATCTTGAAGCAAATCAAATTATTTTGCTCAATATCAATTCTTTCAATATCTTCAGTGAAGACGCCAGTTCAAATCTGGCCTCGGACACCGGAGGGTTTGGTCACTCTTTCTGAAGTATATGACATCTATTTTCAGTTTATATATAGTCGTGTAACTACTTAAAAAAAAAAAAAAAAAATTTGCAAATCAAAAAATATTGAACAAAATAATTTGATTTGCAAAGATTCATAGACATTTTTAGTTAAATCATGCAATTTTTTTTTTTTTTTCAATTTTAAACTATCTTTTTCCTCGTAAACACGTGGAGGTATTAAATTGAAATTCATGTCAAATACTCAGGGCTATAGGATCTTTCAGATGTAGCAAAACCAAACTTTTATGTCAACGCAATCAAAAGAAATAGCAATTTCAGTCGCATATTTTGAAACTGAGTAATAAACCTACTCGCAAGAAACTCAAAACCTAAAGGGTACTTCCCGTAAACTCAGAAACTTGAAACTGGGCACAAAGAAACTTCATATAGCACAGACAAAGGAAAAATTACGAAAAGTAGACATTTTTGGTAAAATCATACAAAAAATATTTTTTAAAATTTTAAACTTACTACCTTTTACATACAAAAAGTCGACCCGTTGACCACGAACGCTGTAAAGTGTTCGAAACGTCGGGATGTAATTTAAGCTCAGTACACGCGATAAATTCCGTTTTTAATTGTTTTATTTCATGAATAACTATTGCGGCAACCCAAGACAATATTACATACAAAAAAATATTTTTTTTAATTTTAAACTTACTACCTTTTTCCTCGTAAACGCGTAGAGGTATTAAATTGAAATTAGTAATAAACATACTACAACTTTTGCTTGTTATAGGTTTGTACGGAACCCTCGGTGCGCGAGTCCGACTCGCACTTGGCCGGTTTTTTTTATATTTTATGACGTGTATCTTTCTAAGCGGTGGTGTGGTGATAAATGTTGTATTATAAATACTAGGCAGCAAAGTTTGTTCAATTTCTCTTGCCTTGAGAATTTCGCACGCTCAAGATTTTTTTAATACTCGCTACGCTCGTGGCTCAATTTTGGAATCTTTCGCTGACTCACGAGAGGTTAAACAACAACTTCGCTCCCTAGAATAATAAATAACTATTGGGAACCTATTTTATTACCTATCAGATATTTTTGCGCCCTTCGTTGTGTGAGATATTGTGATTAAATTATAGGTACAGTAGGTACCTACATTTTAAATGACTGTATACCTGTGTGTGTATTACTTAAACACCACCGTTGTGTTGCAATTCATGACATCCTATTATTAATGGGCGTCTCAAGCTGAACTCAACAAAGTTTCAGCCCACCCATGCTTAATAATAATAAAACGCGAGCCGTCCCGGAGTATGAGGCATAAATTAGTTAAAGAAACCGATATATTCTCCTCAACTATCGTAAATTAAATATTTTAATAACAAAAGCTAAAACAAAATGCATTAACGAGGTGGTACAGTAGGCTGACTCGTCGAGTGTTCACCTGAGAACTCTATTCGGATTTGAAAAATCTCAACTTAAATTGCTAATAGTCATTTAATAATGACATTCCTCACAGTTCATCTTGCTCGTACCAACAAGCAATAGGTGCATGAGCGAGATACCAACACTGCTAGTATTATCAAATCAATACAAAGTTTAGATTTTTAAAGGTCGAATGGACGACTAAGGCGCTGAATGTGATGCGAGTGGTAATTTATGGACGTGCTGTAATTTAAACGAGGATCAGGACTGTTATTCAACCGCCTAACGACTTTAACGAGCATATCGGCTCAGACGAATATAAGTTTGACCTCGCCATCCTCAACAATTATATTCAAACAAAGACCAAATCTATACTGGTTCTTGTAAATGAGAACAGCCATAATCTGCCCAGAGAGCCCAAGCCCCCTTCTGTTTCCTTCGACCGGTTTCAACTTGAAAATTTATAGGATGACGCGTTCATTTACATATCCTTCAGAGATTACATCTACTCATATACTCGGGGATAAATTAAGCAGATAGCATTTGAAATTTAAATACCATTGTGCTGGTGTTTTCAATTACATAAAAAAACAAAGAGTACACTTAAGTGTCTACACCGCTACAGAGCTTTGCTTTTAAATCGAGGGGTCGTTAAGTTCCGTGCTTTTTAAACGAACCAGCTGAAGTAGGTTAGTAGACTTAAGGCGGGTTGCACCACGCACAATTAGAGAATGACATACCGGTTTTTTTAGGGTTAATCCCGGGATACCGGTAACGCATTCCCTACGCACAATCATCGAACTGATTAACGTTGAGAATGGGGAAAGCCGGTGAAAACTTATCGTAGAGGGCGCTGTTCCAGATTCCATACAATAAGACAAAGAGGTAGAAGAATGGTCCTTAAACTAGAAAATTTTAACTATGACAATAACGTTAACACACGGCTTGGTATGGAGCCGGCCCTAATATTAGCTACCATTTTTACTTAATTTAAAGTACTGACTAGTCATAAATACACGAACGAGTGGAAGCTTTTTAGTTAGTTAATAAGCTTAGTCCGAAAAGACACGGACCTAAGCACTAGGTAGATACCTACTGTTACTTTCACCATATCTACACTTGTACCTATATTTTAAATTTGGAGTCCGTGATCCTTTTGGTAACCAAATGTATAATTTTAATAAATAATATTGATCATAATATTCATGGGTAGATAGGTAGGAACTTAATCATTTGCAAACGGGGCCTACGCGTTTCTTTACTTATAAATTGTAAGTCAAATGTACACTTATAATAAATAGAAACGTGTCGAAGATTACCTAATCATAATCATTTGCAAGCGTTATATTTATACAAGCCGCATCTGTATAACAACTATGCCTATCTATTTCCGTAGCCATTCAGATCTCAATCGTCGCGTCATATCTGTCTCATAAAACATATTTTAAGCAGTTTTCAATATTTCCCGCGCCACATGCGTTCCGATTCCGACAATTTACGATCCAATATTTTTATGCAAAGTATGTCGCCAAATGTGCCATGTCGGTGAAAAAATACACAGTCACGTCCTTTCGCACGTAAAAAAGGATGCTACAGAATAAATATACACGGAGCCACCCTTTTTGTCCATTAAACTGGCGAGGTTTTTTTCTGATGCCGCCATAAAATGTGCCCCAATAAATATGTAAATCAGACGAGAAAAAAACGCGCATACCGCCGGTCCAGTTTCACTTTTCGTGGAGTTAATTGGAGTACACAAATGGATTGCGTTGAATAGGCTTCGTGTTAAGATCTTTGTTTTTTTTATGCCTTACAATGACTCTAAAACTTCATATCGATTCACTAAGCCGGCTAGAAGATTTTTATTTTTTTTCTGTCGTTTTAAGTCGACGTCGTAGACTCGTAGTCGACTAGAAAATACCTAATTTAAAGTTCGTTAGTAAGTTGGTACCAAGTTTTTAGGGTTTACCTACTTAGGTACGTTGGGTTACTGATAAAAGCCGTGTGGTTAACTTAGTGGACTTTCATCTAAAATATAAACCACGGCAACGTAGCCCAAGTAACACATCAAAGCAGTATAACGGCCGTCTTACAGCAAATCTGTATGCTTTTAGCATTTTCAGTTCGTTTTATAGTAGCATTATAAACGTTTATAGTGCTGATATAGGTCTTAAATGGGCACGAATTACCCAGCTTGAGATCCTATACAGGTCATTTAATAGCATTACAGGCGCAATATGTCTGCGCTATTAGCATTATCGTTGTCATGGAAAGTGCCAATCGCATTAAAGAATCATTAGTACGCTCTATTAAGTTGCCAACTGCATTAAAGAAGCATTAATACGGCCAAAAAACGTGCTAATCGCAGTAAAGAAGCATAAGTACTCTCGATTAACTTGCCAATCGCAATACAAAAGCATTATACTAGCATAAGAGTATAGTAAAATAAACCTTACGTCAATGCAAAAACGTCTCTAATACCGACGGAACAAATGTTATAATACAATGAACGTTGTGATTTAACTACTTTGTCTCGCAATATAAAATGGACGAAGACGGTACAAAAAACTGAATGAGTGACACGTCATATTTGTTTGCATCCTAACAAAATTTATAAAAGTTTTTGACTCTTTTACGTTATTATATCCTTCAAATATTACTGCGCAATGTAGTTTACTGTAAATGTGTATATAAGTTTCATTGAAAATGTTCACGCGCCTTTGATTTATTGTGGTTTTGCTATAAAATATTACAAAAAGATATGCGTCAAATAAACAAAACAATTGTGTGATCCTCGTATAGAACGAGTTTAGCATTATTAACATAATAGTGTTGGTTGAGCAGTCTTAAATTAAGTAATTTCATTATTATATAGGTATTTTCCTTGTATAAATAGGTCCGCATGATTTTATTTTTAGGTTATAAATTATTTACAAAATGGCGTTGGTTTATATAGACGGAGAGCTAGCCACGTCGGATATGACACAATAATGAGAGCAACCAAACCCCTCTAGTCAGTTTGGTATACTATGCTTATTTCTAGATCTGGACATCTGGCAGGACTATTTCAAGAAAATAAATCCTAGAGATCTGGGTTTGATGCAATATTATGAGAAACTATACAAATACTATACAATATTAAGAGAAATTATACAAAAGTTTATGTTGGGAGAAAGTAGTGCCAAACGATGTATAATAAAATATAGTTCATAGTTTGTCGCCTACTGTTTTTGTTTCCGTAATAATCATACATCGGGGTTTTCGGTGCGGGAACGATTTGAGAAAGGGTAGAGATAAACAGATAGGTTGAGAGTTAGTCTGAGAAAATATCATATTATGCCTAATGAATAACTACCTCTCTGTGAATAGCTTACACACTATGATACGAGCTTTTTTTCTTAGAGGCATGTTTGTATTGACTATACTACTACTGATATACTTAGTATTTTAAAAATGCAATTGCATATCCGAAATTTATTAACTAGATCTACCTAAGACAAAGACACGGTATAACAAGTGTCAAATATTAATCTTGACGTCCGATATTTATGAACTATTTGATTAACTGAAGAGGTTGACAATGATCAGTCATTACATGAATTAATAAAAAAATACTTGAAAAAATCATAGGTATATGTACCTACAATATATAAACATAATAGTCAGCTATTACATATACCTATGATTTTTTCGATCAATTATTCATTAGGTAGGAACGTGCCAGAGTACATTCTGTTTTTTAAGTTAATGCCTACTCTTTGGCTAATGTCAAACATTCCCGCACCGAAAACCCCGATGTATGGTAATAATACACAATATTTTTGGTCTAAGATTTTTTTTTTATCGATTTTTGACCAGTTTTGAGTCGATATTCCAACATATTCACTATAGATAGAATTATAAGGCAAACGACTATCGGTTTTTGATTTTTTTATCTCCATTCTGTAGAGCCGGATCTTGAAATAAATGAGCCGTTATTTTTTTATGATATTTTTAAAATATGGTCTAAAAAAACACTTTTATCGATATTCGAATAGTGTAAAGAATCTTACATATACGTAATCTACATATTAGGATTCCTCTTTGATGTCTCTAAAAACTGTAGAGAGATTTTAATTTTTAACTAATTAAAACAAAATTTATGACCATAAAACCACTTTTTTAGCCTAAACCGGTTCGACTTTGATGTCAAATATCTCGAAGACAATGAATATTGAAGTAAATATAGGATACTATATTGTTTAAAGCCTTTACTGATAATATGATAAGCTATATAAATCATTAGAAAACTAAGGGAATCAGATCTAAGGTCGTTGGCGCCAGGGAGCCCCTTAAAATATAGGCCCTGTCCTTTATAACTGAGACAACTTCGGCAATTTTTACCTAGTTTGGTATTACTATTTTCCAATTAAAACATTTTGCTAGTCTGTCACTGTGACCTCCACCCATTAAAAGCTGCCAGATGCCAGGATCTAGCAATAAGAATAGTATAGCAATCTAACCAGACGGGTTTTGTTGCTCTCATTATTGTGTCATAATCTGACGTGGCTAGCTCTTAGTCCAATAGCAGCTCAGTGACCCTTAAAAAATGCCTTATTTATGCCTACAGCATTACACATGAATAATTATGCTATTAAACTACATTAAGCATTTATTTATGCTATTGTAGAACCTAAGGCACTAAAACCGCTAAAAGCTGTATAGGGGCTGTTCATAAATTACGTCATCAATTTTTGATGATTTTTACGCCCCCCCCCCTAAAATCATCCAACTCGCCCCCTGCCAAATAGAGTGACGTCATTAAAAAAAATGCGTTTTAAGCTTAATTGTATTTTTTACACATTGATGATGTGATCTTCGGAAGGACCGCCCCCCCCCCCTCCTACGTCATGCTACCATCATCCGATGTCCAGACCCCCCCCCATTTGAAATTACGTAATTTATGAACAGCCCCTTATAGTGAATTACTTGGCTTTATAATGGTTTATATTATTGCTATTGTACTGCATTAGGAACGTATTACCTACTTATAAATGCTATTGTACACCCTAAGGCATTAAAAATAGCTGAAAGCTGTATAGCGAATTTACGTGGCATTATAATGGCTAATATTCATGCTCTTAAACAGCATTAAGCATTTATTTATGCTATTGTAGAATCTAAGGCACTAAACCAAACCGAAGCATTAGTGTAGCAAACCAAAACACAACTGTACAGCATTCAGCTGTACAGTTGCATGTTGTTCGCTGCACTAAAACTAATGGCTAAACAAAAGCATTTACATATGCCATTATACAACCGTTATACAGCGTAAAGCATCATAAAATGCTATTGTAGAACCTAAAGCACTAAAAACAGCTGAAAGCTGTATACCGGATTTACGTGGCATTATAATGGCTAATATTCATGCTCATAAACAGCATTAAGCATTTATTTATGCTATTGTAGAACCTAAGGCACTAAACCACACCGAAGCATTAGTGTAGCAAACCAAAACGCAACTGTACAGCATTCAGCTGTACAGTTGCATTTTGGTTCGCTGCACTAAAACTAAAGGCTTTAAAAAAGCCTTTATACATGCCATTATACAACCGTTATACATCTTAAAGCATTATATAATGCTATTGTAGAACCTAAAGCACTTAAGTGCTTTTAAACAGTCGAAAGCTGTACAGTTGCGTTGTGGTTTGCTGCACTAAAGCTAAAGGCTTTACAAAAGCATTTAGATATGCCATTATACAACCGTTATACAGGTCAAAGCATCATATAATGCGACAAGTTGCTCGGTGAACGTATATAAGAGTTTATACGGTCCTTAAGTTCGAAATAAGTTAACTATTCATATGTTATAATCCTTCCTGTGTTACTTGGGAGGAACCTATTAATTAATACTTATACCTCTATTGTAATATCTTAATGACATTCGGTATTATTATGCAAGTAATATACCTAAGTATAAACAATATTTGATACATACAACAAGATACTCTGTCAAAAACGGCAAGTGTACCAAAACAGGTATATTTAATTTCTCAAACGTCCCTATAATTCCGTTTCTCTGAACTCACCAAACGGCACCAAAGTAAAGTGAGCTGGATCGATCCGCCCGGGCCCGATCTACGGAGGGTCGCGTTCCTTCCTTATACAATAATGTATATATATACATACCTACATCTACACTTATAAGTAGTACAAACTCTATTATTAACTATAAACTTAGGAGCCGCTGTGTTATTTAGAAAAATTTTTGGCCGTGTGATGCATCGCTGGTTTTACATTTCGTTATAATAGCTAGGGAAATAATACCTAGTTTCATTTTTCTAAAAAAAAATTCGAATTATTTTCACATCAATACTACAGATATTATACTTAAGCAATAATGGAAGGGAGTGAATTTATTTAAATTATGTGCCCACATTTATAGCGGTATCTACATTCTAAGGTATATAAATAAAATTAAATAATAATACACTCAAATAGTTAAACAAAATAAAGTAACAAAATGCCAACATACATATATATTCAATAAATACAACGATATAGGCAGTAAAAAGTTATTTAATATAGGTACCTACACACCTTAACCTTATACGAATTATTAACACAATTAGCGATAATTACCTATATGTAATTGCATTTAGAGTTTAGTTTTATAAAGCAAATTTAATGTTCACTATACTTATTACCTTTGTCTTTTTATGAATTCAATGTGTAAGTTATAGTCATTTAAATGTTTTTGATTGTGCCTGGGACCAAGGAAATCACAAGTTAGCAGACATAATGTTGTTTGGAGCGTTTTTTTATCATTGTTATTTATTTTGTTATCATTTTCATACAAAGCGCACTTAGAGAACTATTGCGTCGCGTCATAAGTAGCGATTTATTTATGAAAGAGCAACAATAAAAAGTGTTTTTAAAGATTTTAAAAGCACAATTAGCGGCGATATCACGATATGTCATGCCTCTTAACGCTAATCCTTTTCAAAAATATTTTAAGACGCAGAAAATGTGAAGGATACATTTTTCCCTAATGAACAGTATTGATCGGGCCGCTATAAGCGAATAATTTATGATACAAGTCCCGTGCGCTTGGGGTAACCAGCAAAAAGTTGTGCCAGGGCGTTCTATATGATATTTGATAAACCATATAAGCAAATAAAAAATATGTTTGGATGTAGGTAAGTAGATAGGTAGGCTGTTTAGATACCTATATCTAAACAGTGAAAATATAGAAAAAAAAGTATTTATAATAGTTTGTTTCAAATATTTTTAAGATAACGTTGAAATACGATACTTAAGGTCTCATTCCTACTATTCAGATATCATTAAAAAATGCAACTACTTACTAACCTACCTATATATAAATCATACGGGCAGTCTAGAGGATCTGGTCAATCATAGCTAAAACCGTTAGTTTGACTATAACCGAATCATATACTTAAGTATATGAAGGGCAACACATTTGATATAGGTAATAGAAATAGAGTTTTCTGGACGTTGCTATTCCTGCTTCAGTCCTAATTTTTGACTTTTCGCTTCGTTATCATTTTGTTTCTTAGATATTCTTAAGGATTAGTAAAAGAGATATGGAAACCAAATATTCAAAGAAGTGCGTCGAAGTTAGTGTACTATTGGATAAATAAGTGATAATTTCTACGTTCAGATCCATCAAGTGCAAAAACTTGCCATTTTTTGTGTTATTTTACTAAATAACCACAAAAAACACAACACAACACAAGAAATCATTTTAAACTACTACTACAAATAACACAAGAAATCATTTTAAATAATTCAAATATGTATGACAGAAATAGTGATCTATATGGAACTCTGAAAGAACTTGGTTTCCAATTAGATCTCTTGTCTTTTATTAGCGAAACTGTTTATGAACTTGGCATTCATTCACATATATGTTTTTAATGGAATGATCATTTTAACCACCTTGACACGTTATTCACTGCCATACAGCTGGCCACTGGACATAATAATGGTGATCATAACAAAACTATCACTGGCCTCCTAAATATGTTGGTATGTAACCAACATAGAGAACCCAATGAATTGTAAGACCTGATGTTGCCTATGTTTAACAAATAAATAATTAGAAACTTGTAATTTAATTTAATTTAATACATGACTGCACGAAAATCCCTGACGCATGGTAACCCTACGCACGCTCGCGTGCAGCTCAGGAGGTGTGTTATTTATACCCCCTTTTTATTTATGCCCCCTTTTTTCGCAGCTCGTAACGGCCGCCATAAAGGGGACGTAATTTTAATTTCATGATTGGAAAGCTCGATTGGCCGGTTATGTGGTTTAATGAGTTTACGACGGCGGCCGATAACGGTCGTGGGATTGCGCGGTTTAAAGGTTCAAGGACGGATAGTGATTTATTCTGCTATTAAGATAAATAAAGAAGCCGTAAATTATATAATAAACGCTACTAAACATAATGAAAGTCACATGTAGATTCGTTGTCTTGTAAACTTATTTATAAGTAGGTAGAGTTTGTACGTAAAGAGAATTAAGTGAAGTATAATTCCAGAGCATCTATTTTCGTACAACTTCTATCACGAATATTGTAAAAGGTACAGAGCTAAAGAGATAACTTTAACAAAGATAAACCAAGCAATCCTCTACAAAGTCAGCCATGTACCCAGGCCAGGTGCCTGCCTATATCCATGTGCTACATAAGCGCAAAAAAGTTGGAGGTTAATGGACCGAGCGGAGGGCGGAGTGAGAAGATTTATCTTTCCCCTCGCGGTGGGAACGACTGCGCCTGCGCGCTTGTATTCCGGACCCATCCCAAGTAAGTACACGACTCATAACAACCACTAGCAGTGACCTGAAAAATAGTATAAACCTTATGTACATGGAGATCACACTTATATTAGACTGCTTGAGGATATTAATTTGTTTGCGTTCGGTGATGAGAATTATTGCGACTTCCAAAACCCGGCGTTCAAGTGGAATTTATTTATGAAGACACGGTTTAATTTTAGTTATTTTGAAAAGGCACAGCGTAATTAAGTGCATTCAAGTGTTTTCTTAAGGGATAAAAAATCTTTCGGAACGTTGGTTTGGTATTTTATTCTTATTATATATTTTCAAAAGCTAAAGAATCTTTTATCGTAATAAATACCTATCAGGCATTGAATTTTTTCTACAAAGTTTAAGAGATTTTTTTAAATAAATAAGTATACTTACACGGGGTTTAGCAATAATTAAGTAATATGTTTAGATACTGATGTCATTGAAACAATATACCTATAAGTCAAAATATACCAATAAGTATCGTGTTTTTTCAATATATAATATACCTACTCAAACGTAGGTATGCTACTTCGAAATACACTCGCGTGCAAATAATTCGGGTCAGTACGAGTACGAAAAACTACCTATATAATATCTCCTAAAATAATAAAGCTAGGAGCCTGAATTAAATTGTATATTATAGATAAATGCATAGTTAATAAAACAACGTCAAGAGTTAGAGATGATATTCACTTGTTTATTTAATTTTGGACCTGGGTATGTCCTTAAACTACGCCAAAAAGAGAGGTATGGGCACTGCGAATGGCATCTCGCTAAGTGTGGTAGGGCACGTTCAGCGAATGTCATCGCTAAAATCTGGAGCAGAGCCCGACTGGGGAAGTACCTCCACCTTACAGAAGACCACAGCCAAATAGCACTAGACCCTACTCATAGTGTTGTGTTCCTGCTGGTGAGTAAGGTTGCCAAAGAGCTCAAAGAGGACCCAGTGTGTTGACGATGAGGGACCTTCTTGTTCCTTTAGTCGTCAACACAGTGAATCCTCCTTTTAGTTAAGGGTCGGCAACGCGCATGTGACTCCTTTGGAGTTGCAGGCGTCCATAGGTTACGGTAGCTGCTTACCATCAGGCGGGCCGTATGCTTGTTTGCCACCGTCGTGGTATAAAAAAAAAAAAAAAAAAATTAACATAGTAAACACGATATCAATTAATTATAGGTAAAAAGCAACCGTGGTACCTCACACACAAAACTAAAAACAAAAAAAAAGTAAAACATATCAATACTTCGTATTGCCTCCTCGGGCTCTTCTTACAGCTTCTAAACGATTGGGCATACTGTTTATTAAGTTTCTTATGCGTTCTTGCGGGATATTAGCCCATTTTTCCACTAACGCCTGTTTCAGGTCTCTAAGTGTAGCTGGGGCGGGGTTTCGATTTCTTACACGCCTTCCGAGCTCGTCCCATACGTGCTCAATCGGATTTAGGTCGGGGCTTCTCGAGGGCCAGTTCATAGTGTTGATGCCAACCTCCTCAAAATAATTTTCCACAATCTGTGCGGTGTGTGGCCTGGCGTTGTCATGCATGAACATTGAGTTTTCACCCATATTCATTAAATATGGGCCTACATGCTCATTAAGAATCTCTTCCACATACCTGGCACTAGTTAACGTTCCATTTTCTATCAAAACTAATTGCGTGCGACTCTCTGAAGAGATTCCAGCCCAAACCATAACAGACCCACCGCCGAAAGCAACTTTTTCTTCAAAGCAGGCTGGAATAAAACGTTCACCTGGCCGTCTGTAAACTTTTCGCCGCCCGTCATGTGCATAGAGCATAAATCTGGATTCGTCAGAAAACATAATTCTTGCCCATTCTTCGGCACCCCATCGCCTGTATTCGCGTGCCTGAAGTTTCCTTGCAGTTCGATGCCCTCTGTCAAGTTTTGTGCCATTTGCCGGTCTATGTGGGGTCAAATTAGCTTCACGAAGCCGCCGCCTTACAGTCCACTCGCTGATGTCATCTCTTCGGGTCTCCCGAAGTTGGTTTTTCACTTCAACTGCAGTGAGATGCCGATTTCGGAGCATTGTTGTTACAATAAATCGATCTTCTCTAGCCGTAGTACATCTCGGCCTGCCGGTTCCTGGTCTTCGAAGGTTCCTGCCAGTTTGTAGGAAACGTTGGAGATGGAGGACCCTCTGCACCGTAGATAGTGACACGCCTGTTCTTCTTGCTGTATATCTCTGACTTCTGCCTTCTTGTAACAAAGTGACGATACGTGTACATTCATCTTGTGTTAGCGACATGATAGTAATTCAATAATGACCATCAAAGTCAACAAAAACTGCCTTTTATCATTTTGCTTTGACAGATTGAAAACAAAAGTGAGAAAACAATCAAAATTGAAATAAGCTCAATTTGAATTTGGTACCAAATTCGACTTTTTTTTAAATAAAACTTTTTCCAGAATTCTTGTAGAACATTGAAGGTTCAATTTAATTCGATATTAAATTCTCTTTAACTTTACTTTAGGAAACTAACTGTGTATACAGTTAGTTTCCTGCACATACCGCTATTAATTTGCAAAATATAAGGGTGTTTGTCACTGACCCGTATTATTTGCTCGCGAGTGTATATACAAATACAAATATAAGACATAAGACAAGCGAATAAGTTACATTGTATTTTTCAGAAGTTAATCTGCAGTACCTACATCCACACGTGCGGGCTTTGTGAAACGATTCAATACAGTCTTAGTTACAAAAAATGTTCTCGAGCGAACGCAAAAAGCCAGAAACATTTATTTTGATTTATAATGTACCTATCGCCTTTAGAGCAGGAGTTATGACCGCTCATATTTTTTACTCCCTTTATATTCGCAACATTGTCAGATGGAGTCACTTAACCAAAATATGGCGTATTAAATCGCATAAAGAAAACAGTGTTTTCGCGAAATAGTTGAAGATAAAGGAAAGTTGTAAGAGCGTCGTAACTCGGCACATAAAGCCGTTGAATGGCTTCAAAAGAATGTATAGAGAATTGTTAATAAAGATATAGAGCGAATATCGGACATTAGTGACGTTTTACGATGAGAATGTCGGGAGCCATTGAATGCACCCGTATGCCTGTGAGCCGATAACCTTTCATCGGAGATTGCCAAAGGATAAAATATAGATAGTAACACGATCATTATGCTATAAAATTATAGTGTGAAAAGCAATGCGTTGGAAGGACATTAGTATGATATATTTATCATTATTTAACTAGGTACTTATACACTCTGTTAAGATACCTAAAATAATCATATTGATTAGGTACTTACTAGCGCAAGTTTAAATTGGAACTATTATATCGTTGAAATAACCTTTGAATGCCTACTAAAATATTTTAGTAACTAAATCTAAGAATATTTATAGTGTAACTTGTATAATTATATGTATATAATATATAGGTATATATATATATATAATATAAAAACGCAACATACCTATATGAACTTACTCTGTGTCTAAACATAATTAACAGGCACGTTCGCAATTTTTTTCCAGGTGAAATTGTTACCAAGTATTCATAAATTCAACCCATTTTGATACCTAAATGTTATACCTATACTTATCTTGTAAAATAATTCTCGATGCAAATCCTGTCCAATTTCACATAGTGAGTCCAATTTATTCCGCGAAAGAGTACCGTGTTTTTATCAGCGACCTCCCCAAGTGTCCACATAAAAGTACCTAAGTCTCCGAAAGGGCCTGGAACGCACGCCACCTACATATCTCAGAGAGCCATAAATGTCTTGACCGGGATAATATTTTACGACGGCTTATGCGAGCCCCCGCCTTATCTCTTACACATGTGCGCAGTGACATCCAAATTTATCGACTTAAAAATACCCACAAGATTAAGAAGAGATATGCCCCCATCCGCTCGGCTTTTATAAAATATTATTTTTAGACACAAAAACTTTTTACACATTTATGGATGAATAAATTTTATGTAGAGATAAGTATTAATTTAAAATCTGACAACGCAGCTAATAGGTTTTTGGTGGCTTTTGTTAACATTTGAACGTGCTACGGAAATTACATAGGTAACTTTTATGTATGTAGGTATATTTTTTACTTTTGCATAGGTATTTGCCTGACTAGTTTCTAGAAATAGGTACCTACTTGTGTTATAAGCATTTTTAGGGTTCCGTACCTCGAAAGGAAAAAACGGAACCCTTATAGGATCACTTTGTTGTCCGTCCGTCCGTCTGTCTGTCTGTCAAGACCCTTTTTCTCAGGAACGCGTGGAGGTATCAAGCTGAAATTTATATCAAATACTCAAATCTACTGTCCCTTAGAGCTGTGATAAAAACAAATTTCATAGCCAACGCAATCAAAAGATACAGCCGTTTATGCCGCAAATTTTCGAAACAGATTCTGAGTTCACGGGTGCTTCCCGTGAACTCAGAATCTTGAAATTTGGTACGAAGCAACGTCTTATAGCACCGAAAAAGGAAACATTGCGAAAACCGTAAATTTTTAGTTACATCATATAATAAAAATATTTTTAATAATTTCAAAGTTACTACCCCTATAGGCATACCTACAGGTTTGTATTGTACGGAACCCGCGGTGCGCGAGTCCGACTCGCACTTGGCCGGTTTTTTTATCTTTATAAAGGCCACAGGTGGATACAAACCTATTTACAACAAATAACATTAAAATTAAATTCACCTACCGTTCAAAAACCGATATTTATAAGTAAACAAACGTTACGTGAAAATTCACAGTCTTTGCAAGAGATTCGTCGAACACACAACAAGTACCTGAGAAAACATATGGATTGTGGACTGTCACAACGAGGCTAGAATACATAAACTGCGAAATAGAAGCCAGATGGGGTCGTACCTATCTTGTATTTATTTTTATTACAGAATGTTCTACAAAGTACGAGTACCTAAGGTATGTTTGCAATAAATACCTAAGTAATTCTGAACTTGAAAATATTTTGTTTCTCTTCACTTTGTTTTCCTTCTTTGTAGAGCTACTGATGGTACGTAGATTAGGTACCTAATACATACCTACAGCGATTTATCTCATGTCCTACGACTTGAGGCTAGAGATATAGTCTGAATTCATAAGACAAAAACCCGTTTATATTTTTTACAAAATACCTACCCGACAATTTTTGTTGGGAAAGACCTGCGAGTAAGCATAACGAAACAAGACATAGCATCAGCCTACACTGAGTGGATAGAAATGTTCTGTCGCCATCACAGATAAGTTTCTAAATCGAAAGCCCTTCACGGGCTCACACAGACACATGTGTCGCTTACGCAGCGGCCATTTTCTTTCTGTCAGGTTGGTAATTTATTTGTATTTATCTTTAGGTAGAGTATTTTTTTAGTCTGGACTTCTTGGGATAGAAAGGAAATCCCACGCCACATACGAGTGTTGCGTCGATGGTTATGTAGTATATTACTATAGGTATTTTATGAGTAATTATTTATAGCTTATGTTAGACGTTAATTATTTGAAAATAAGTAGGGTAATTGTGCTAGTTTCCCGTCCAGGTTCAGTTTACCGTCCACTTGATTAAACTGCTGCAAATAAATGGGAAAAACATTTTAAGGTCAATATAGTTTATTCTTTAATAGATTTTTTTTTTAATTTTAAGCTTTTATTTTGGGAAAAACTTGAAGATAAACATATAAATAAATATGGACGGAAAACTCACAAGAGTAACGAAAACTAGTACAATCACCCTACTTACCTAAGCCTGTACTCGAGTAATTGTTGCTAAGTATCTGAATTTTTCATGTAGGTACTATCGGGTTCAGAATTGCATGGCCAATTTATGAATGAATTCATTGACCATGCAATTTTGAACCTGATGGTACCTAGCTTACTAGTTTGTTATGCAACCGTTATGTTCTCTATCAAATAAAATAAATAAATAAAGAAAACCTTTTTTTAGGATCAATAATCGATCGATCGTTTCGATTGTATTTGTAATTTGTTTTTATGTAATTTTTAGTTTTATTTTTATTTCAATTTTTGTAACGTAATTTTAATTAGTTATTATTATTAGTTAATTCTAATTCTTGTGTTAATTGTAATATGGATGATTTATATCTGAAATAAATGAAATTGAATTGAATTGAATAATATTAGCTGTAGCTTTGAAACTTATCAATTACCACCAGCTTGTCTATATGATTGTAATTTTAATTGAGTGTAGGTATATTTTTACCCTAGTTTCAATGAAAAAAGAAACAAATACGCCTACGACGCCTTGTCAAAACTTATTGCAGTAACAGTACAGTCATTTTACGGGCGGCTAGTATGGCGAATTGGAAATAATTAATAATTGCTAATATTTTTAGTCTAACGGATATATCATGATACTAGTATTATTTACGCAATGGATCTTACAAAATATCATTATTCGCTAAGCACCACAAATATGTAGGTACACACATATTACAAGCGTTTCTCTTGTGGGATTTTAGTGAATATATTGTTACTAAGTTTTTTTAAGGTGTAAGAACAAACTAACACATATTACTATTACCACTCAATCATTTATTATTTTCACGTCATTATTTCGTACATAAAACAATTACTATTTGTTTCTAACGAATTTGAATATAATTATGTGGTTTTACATGGACACGGTTTCTTGTTTTTCGTTTTCAACAGAAAGAAGACTAAGGGCCGGTTGCACCAAATCGTCTGTTAAAGTCAACGTCATCGTTAAAAAAATCTTGTATGAAAAGTTTGACAGTTTTCTATGGGATGACAGCTCCGTCGCCAATGTCACCATATTTAACGTTGACGAGTCCGATAATTGTGCATGGTGCAACTGCAACCCACCCTTAGGGTGAGATGCACCACACACAACTAACGAACTCATCAACGTTAAATATCGACGGAGCTGTCATCCCATAGAAAACTGTCAAACTGTTCATATAAGATTTTTTTAACGATGATGTTGACGTTAACGGACTGTTTGGTGCAACCGGCCCTTAAATATCGTCGTATTTACAAATAAAAATAATACATACTATTGTAAATAAAAATAGTCAATTTTTTTATACATATTTTTTTTTCCTTTTTAACTACCAACGTCCGGGTGAAAAATTTGTAGCGTTTTTGCATACATATGTTATCTTTAAATATCCCATAAGTATGAAAAATAAAAAAATCAGGCTATTATAAATTAATGTTAGACGCAACCGTATCCTTACTGGGTTATACTGGCTATATTTTTTCCTTTGCGTTGTAGTCTTGATTATGATTTCACTGTATCAGAAGTAAAAATTCATTTAGTATCTTAAAATGGGGTGAGTTAGTTCAAAACAGACATTCAAACCTCGATAAAAATGTATTATTACATGTGGCACGTTGATTTTTATACATAAAAAATGTTCCAGCCGTATGAATTTTAGTTTTTTATTGATTATCTGCAGATAAATACGTTAAAATTATGAAATTAAACATGACATGTCGTTTAATTTCATAATTTTAACGTTAAACACAAAAATAGTCGGAAATCCCATCTCATCCCATAGTGGAGTTAGAGGGGATAGCAATGGGGTGACCCGGGAAAATGTATGGGGATAAATTTTCGGATTTTAAATTTTGGATTAGTTTACCTCGATCTGCGTTTTCCGTCCCAACTCTTCGCTTATATTTATGGCTCCTCTTTCAGCATGATCGCTCCCCGCAAACCTGGTTCCACTCCAGTACGAGTATCTTCCACATCTCACTTCTAGAGACTCCACTTTTGTTTAATGGTATAATTTGGCTACTCCGTGTTGCCGCAAGATAAGAATATATGTGTATATAATAAAATTACTTTTAGAGCAACCTGAGCAAGAATCTTATTACAAGTAGCAACAAAAATATTCGCGCCCCATCTGCCCCCTCAATCCCGGTACTTAACGGTAATCAAACGGTACCTATTAAGTATTCCTATATCGGTTAGTCATTGATTAATTGAAAAGCCGACAATATTATGCAATAGGTACCTAATAGAAGAGGAAGGATAATATCAAATAACCTGAGTTGCATCATCGTTATTGAAATGTTCCCAACTTCCCACAAATCATAAGGTATAAATATTTAAGTACTTACTGAAGTACACCTATCGTTAGTCTCTAGTTAGGTAATCAAGTAATTTTACAATTACATACCTAATAATGCTGTTGGATTTATTGGTACCTATATTAGATAGGTGAATCTATTCATTTGCAATTAGTAAGGAATGGACTTTGGACAATTACCCATCTACTATTAATTTTCGTGTCTGAACAGAACATGTTTTAAGTAGGTACATAAATGAACTCTATTTTTGCGGTCCATGATATATATTATAATAGTACATTATGATACAAGTGTGCTAAGTTGATCATTACATACGAAGCGATATTGTGCGCACGAACGCACGTGAGTGCGCATAAGGAAGCTGAGCTTATGTAATGATCAAGCACACGCGTTTCATACGAGGTTTTTCAACAAACTTGCGAGGAAATAACAGAATAGTAAAATTTATAACTTTTGATAAATACATTAATTGTCAGAATGTTTACAGGATAGAGGTACCTACTTACGAACCTAAGATAATTAAATTTAACTAACCTTTTTTGTGATGTTATTGAGTATCTGGAACTCTTTTTCAAATCATTTCATAAAATTAAATACTTCACATTTATTGTGCAATAAATTATAGTATTTTTTTCTTACATATTGCTCACTAGATTTTTATGATGACATTTTACTAGTATGTATCACAATTTTGAAATATATCCAGAGGTTAAATTAACGCTAAAGTTGTCTTCTTATTCATTGAAAATATAATTTGTTTAAATTAATAAAACACTACGAGAAAAATATAACAAATAAACAATGATTTGAGGTTAACTAAATGGCGCGCAATTTTCTTTTTTGGATGTGCGTGCAGCTTGAGGCAAAGGCGCGGACGTATAATGCCAAACAGCCAATATTAAAACACAATTCGTGTTTAAAACGTAATTTATTGTGTATTACGAGTAATATAATAAGTATTATAATAAGTATTATTTATTGTGTATTACGAGTAATATAATAAGTATACAGGATTGTATAATTTGTATTCTATCGTAAATGTGTATATATTTAATATATAAGTATTTACTTTTTTTTACTTTTTTAGAATGTAACCTCATAAAGAGTTAAAAAAAGTAAAGGTAATAAAAGGTAATAAAATATGTTAAAATTTTAATATTGATATGATCAATCAGGTTAATGCCCTTGTAGAAGATGCTTCCGTACCTAAGTGTCTATTAGTACATAGTCCTAGGTAGGTATGATAGTTAAACACGTTACCTCTCTACCTCACCTAATTTCTATTTGTGATTTTTGAAGTTCCTGGCGACGGTTACCTGACTAAAAATAATCTTTGGTTCTATTACTATTAGCGAATATGAGTTCCAATATCATTTAGCTGTCTGACTAAGAAGTATAAGAAACACATGAGCTATATTCGAATTATAAAATCTTGATTTGTTACGGATTTGTTTTAAATATGATCTGCTTATGTCATCAAAACGGTATCAAAACAAATTGTAATTCTGACTGTCAAAGTATTTAACGTAGCGGGCGTATTAAATTAAAAATAAGCAATAACATTTTGATAACTTTTGGTAAGAATCTATTTACTTTTGGTTAAACCTACATTGAAAAAAAAAAAATTCAACTAAGATGCATTTTATCTTAGTTGCTAATAAAATGTTTGGAATAAGAATATATTTATTTACTATATCTAAATTTATGATAACTTTTACTCAGTTCTCTTAGCTTCAACAGACAAGATCTTATTAGGCTTATATGCAGTCAAGGTGCGTGTTACATTAAATAAAATCTTTATTGAAGCAAACACATCTTTTTTTCAGTATTGCTTACAAGAAAATGACTGTCTGAATAAGCCAAACATTTCTATATTTACTCTGCTTTACTCACTTGTATTTATTTATTGAAAAAATATTTCCCATTGGTCTTGCTTCATCCTGATCAATATCAAAACTAAATGAAACCAATATAAAATTATATGCTTCGAAAGAGTTGGAGGAGTTCAGGAGATTCATTCACATGTTGTGCCCGCTGTTAGATTTTTCTTCAAACTTAAGTATTATGTGGTGTGATGGAGCTTGGACGCAGGCATGAACTGGACCATGATGGTCGGAGACTATGAAGTTAGAAGAATGAGTTATCACAATCAAGTGCAAAATTTAACGCTACCTACTAGTAGGTAGGTACTTATTTTTTAAATATATGATCCGAAAGCTTGTCAATACATCCATACTTGAATACTTTTTAGCATGTTAAACATATTAGAAAGAAACCCTTAACTTTTGCACATTGTTGTGAGTAAGCCACGAAACTTTATGAGAATTACCAGATGGGTATATTTATCATACAGATTACGGAACATATATACGTACATATGTATATGTATACCTACTTTGTTAGATCGTTAGCAATTCCTTGAATGCGGACCTCGGGTTTCGAAGCAGTAACTGAGGATACTGGAGTATAAACGAAGACAGAGCGAGACCGCAACAGGCTTCCTTCAGAACCGCACTATCACTGCACTAGAACGATTTTTTAGCTATTTTCTTGTTCAAGCTTGTGGTGTTGGACTTCACTCGAATGAGTTTGAAATTGGACTAACATAGTTACTGGCCTCGCACGTTATATGAGCCGCCAATAAACTGACCGCATCTATTATGGCATGGCCAGGCAGCTGACGTGGAATATAAACTTTATGACCACACGTATTTGGACCCGGTGACCTTACACCGGTGGTTTTTAATTGCCTTCAGGACTTTGACTTACGTATTTAGATTGTTTATGGAATTGTGCCACATCATAATTGAAGGATTGTTGGTTGCATCAACATTACATTACGACACATATTTGGACCCGGTGACCTTACACCGGTGGTTTTTAATTGCCTTCAGGACTTTGACTTTGGCTTACGTATTTAGATTGTTTATGGAATGGCGCCACGTCATAATTGAAGGTAATATTCATATCAAAATTACTATAAATAATGTACTCCATTAAGGTGTCAACAGCGAAAATGTTCTCAAACTTAACGTAAGCCATAGAGACAAACAACGAACAGCCGTAGAAGGCATCCTTAAATTTTGCAAGATATTCTTCAAATGCCATGGAGCTCCACTAGAGTTGGAATTAAACCAGCATCTTCTGCATTTGCGGCAGACGCCCTAACGCCTAGGCTACCCGAGTCACAAGGATCCTACATAAGTTAAATTAATTTATGTTTCAGTATTTGTTGGGTTACCTATAGGTAATTTAGCAATCTAGTTATTGGCACGAACTTAGGTCAGTAGCATGCCATATAGTATCTAATTACTCAATTAATTTGACTTCTGTAGTAAAGCCGAAAGATGACGCCTAATCTGGTTTAAATTCGACACGTTAATGCGAAGTATCTCACACTCCAGCCACAAAAACGAACATTACTAATATTTAATGGCAAATATCGGTCCTAAAGTCTCATACACACTAAATATTGGGACTCGGGTTCGTTAAGCCGGCTCAAACTGATGTAACAAAGTGTGCAAACACGCCGTGTGTAACCGACTTATTAACAGATCTTCACCATGCCTTAAGCGCAGGTGCTAAACATCCTATCATAACAAAACCTCTCTAAGGAATAACCTACTTTAAACCTGAGCTGTTAAGGTTCCTTTTGATATAGACAAACAAGATTTTTAAATTGCATGCGCATGATCCGGTCAGCGTTTACTGCACCCAAGGCAATTCATCCCGAGTTAACGTTTGACTAATTTGTGAAGTATTATGATGGCTCGTAAAATGCCGCCTTATAACGGTCTATCAGCTGATAGAACAGGTGAAATGGAAACCAAGATTGATTTGAAAGGGAAACTAGAAGCTGTTTAGAAATTGAATTTCCTGTTAATCGAATACGCTAATTGGCTTTACGATTGGATGAATTACGACTTAGAGTTCTGTTGCGGGAATTTATTTATAAGGTAGTATTTATAGGTAGGTACCCTAATTCTATATTGCAAGAATAGATGATTGCATGAATGATAGATAGTCGTAAATATCAAGGAAATCAAATAGATTACCTGCATTTTGCCTCCTTCTTAAGAATCCGAGCTTCAGGACTGCGACACATTAACTTCACTCCTGTCTGCACTTTCAGTTTTAAATGTAACCCACGTGCTGTGCAGCACAAACCAAATCCCCAACTGGCACTTCGCTACCTTGAACCTCGTTTTCACTTTTCGCGTTCAAATAAACCGGCGTTATTGTTTTTGCTTAGTGTTATGCAAATGAGAATCGCCAACAGTAGCCTGTTTATGAAAGGGTTTCCTAAAAACAGGGATAAAATTGAGAGTGAAAGCCAACTGGGGGCATATTGTTCTATCGTCACGCTTGCGCTGGGCTGTTTAAGAGATAAATATTTACGTTCCGGCATGCAAAAGAAGTTTTTACTAAGCGCGGCTACCGGATTGCCTTTGTTATTCAAAACAACAACCCTTTGGCAGCTTTCGGCGGACTTTGTTTATTGACACCGACGGACAAAAAGCGTGCGATGTGTCAAATTGCATGTTTAAATATAGTTTGGGTGATATCTTTAAACAATCTGTGCTGTCTGGGCTTTTTCGGGATTAGGGTTCACGGATATTTGCTATTCGGTTTATGATTAGGTAAGTACCTACTCCTATTCTGACTCTGATAGCCTAATTTCTTATGAAAAATAGGCTGGAAGGCCGTGACGCAATTTTAAACCGACTAATGTAATTACTGATACCTGCAAGTAATTTTAACCATCTATTATTGCATCACTTTACACGTCATCAAATTACGCAAATGTAATCTCGGTATCACATTTATTTATTGAACAGCTTTTCAACTTTATTGGCCTCTAAAAAGATCAACGCGACAGTTACGTCATTCCTACGAAAGAAATCTAATCAAAACAAAGAAATTTAACAATTCAAATAACGTAAAGAATTCGAAGTATGGCCGCCGAAATAATTCGTAGACAGTGCGGTAGCGGTATTAAAGTTTACGACGGGATTCGACGTCATAAAAGTGGAAATAAATCCAATCAGGGACCCAAGAAAAACAATCTCCGAGAGAATTACTTTTGGAACCTAATGTTATGTATTTTGTGATTAGATATCTAATTTTTTTTTGCGCACAGTGTACCTACCTATTAAGTATAGGATTAGATAAGATTATAAGTAGGTACCTACTTATAATATCACTGCAAGTTTAAATATGTTCACCAAATCCTTTTCTCGACTCAAAAATACTACAAGACCAGTTATATATTTTTTTATTTTTTGTCCACACAAAAACCCTTTCTCAATTAGTACACACAATGATTGTGACCAATAAACTATTTTCATTTTCATAATTCATAGTCTTCCGTTCCTTAGGTATTTTAAGTGAGAAAAGTAAACACAAAACGCACTTCGCACTCTCTGCTAATCCTTGAGACCTTGTTTTGTTGCATGGGCAACGGACATGCATTTTAAATCTGGCATCTTGAAATAGGGAATGACTCTACATTTTTCACCACAGCTAGTGACATTGTGGACGCCACGCATGACCCTAATAACATCAAACGGCAACCAGTTCATATAATTGTAAAATATAAAACTCCATATACCTAATAATAAAATTGGCTAAGAGCCTGTTTCACAATGTCCAAGTAAAGTATGTATGTATGTATGTATCACTTTATTGCACATAAACAAGTAGGTATAACATAATACAACAGTAACATATATAAAAGATATGTACAAAGGCGAGCTTATCCCTGATAGGGATCTCTTCCAGCCAACCCATGAGAAAATGAGAAAGAGTTAAATACAAATGGTGAAAGACAAACTATGCACAAAAGATACAAATAAAAAGTTCCAAAACACATAAAGCTGCAGGTAAATACTAATAAATATATAAGTACATTCATGTACCATACATACTTAAACTACGCTTAAACTACATATGTACATAATAATATAATAAACATTACTGTACACATATAATATCAGACGTTCATAAAGTATTGGATAGCAAATTAACAAATAAATTAACTGCCATCTGGTAGTTTTATCTAAAACTACCTGCCAAACTTAGCACTTTATCTACCAGTTAAGCTTATTTGAAGATAGTGAAACGCCAACGATGACTTTATTCGTCAGATAAGTGGCAATAGCTTATTCAGGACTTTACTTGGACATTGTGAAACAGGTCCTTAATATATAATGTAACTAGCTTTTGCCCGCGGCTTTGCTCGCGTAAAATTCGGGGTAACAGACCATACAAACTTCCACCCCCCATTTTAGGGAAATGGGGGGTTAGAAAGAGACAAAAAGTAGCCTATGTCACTCTCCATCCCTTCAACTATCTCCACTTAAAAAATCACGTCAATTCGTCGCCCCGTTTTGCCGTGAAAGACGGACAAACAAACACACACATACACTTTTCCATTTATAATATTAGTATGGATTGGTTCGTAACAGTCATGAAATCAAAGCTAGAATACACTTATTTATGGGAAGTGCTTTCATCACAATACATAGATACATCGTGAAGTCACAAGTTTCCCTAAAAAACTTCATAATAACAAATCATATGAACGATTAATAAGGAAAAGCTGACTTGACTCGTTAGAAAAGTAGCCACTCATAAACCATATTTTTTTTGCATGGGCAAAATTATACATTTTCTCTTATTTTAAATAAAATGTCATGTCCCGAGAAGTGATTATCATATGTCGAATTAGCCGTCAGTCGCTCGGTTGGTTTGGTTGTAAGCTGGGTGTAGTGTAGGTCGTAGCGTAGGTGTAAGATCAGCTGAAAGCCCGTCTGGCAATTAGCGGAGGCAATGCAAACGCAGACCAGCAGTGTTGACTCGATACCGACAGAAGACAATTTTACATTTGTTGTGGTTTGTTTAAACTGTAGGTGCTTAATTAAAAAAGATTATTTATAATTGTTAGTTCAACTCGTACCTATTTGGGTAGCGGTTGGCTAATCAAGGGCTGTCATGCTAAACAAAAAAAACCGGCCAAGAGCGTGTCGGGCCACGCTCAGTGTAGGGTTCCGTAGTTTTCCGTCCGTCACAGTAAGTGTCCCCACTTAAGAGTTAATAACACCGCCATGTAGGATATGATATGAGAGTTCCACGTACAGCGACATCTATCGGCAAATTAAGTAAACTATTGCGCGCGAGCTTGAAGTATGGAAGATGATTTTTATGGAATAATTATTTATTGCGTGAACCGATTTTCACCGTTTTTACTTTATTTGAAAGCACGTAATTTCATTGTAATTTTGTAGAAATTACAGGTAAAATAAACACCTGCTTAGACGGTTAAATTACAAATTTAGTTCAGAAATTATTTTGTATTTTTTTTCAAAAACTTTTCATCCTATCAAGTTCAAAATAATTTTCCTAGAAAGTTTTTATAAAGTTCTACTTTTGAGATTTTTTTCATATTTTTAAAACTTATGGTTCAAAAGTTAGAGGGGAGGGGGGACGCATATTTTTTTACTTCTGGAGCGATTATTTCCGAAAATATTTACATTATCGAAAAATGATTTTAGTAAACCCTTATTCATTTTTAAATACCTATCCAACAATATATCACACGTTAGGGTTGAAATGAAAAAAAAAATCACTGCCCACTTTACGTATAGGGGTGGTACCCTAATAAAAAAAAAATTTCCACTTTTTATTTTACCACTTTGTCGGCGTGATTGATATACATATTAGTACCAAATTTCAGCTTTCTAGTGCTAACGGTCACTGAGATTATCCGCGGACGGACGGACGGACGGACGGGCAGACATGGCGAAACTATAAGGGTTCCTAGTTGACTACGGAACCCTAAAAAAATGGACTTCGTTTATTTTGTCAGAACGAAATCGCTATGGAACTTTATTTTATTATTTAACGAAATGAATTTACTTACTGATATATTTTTCTTTCAATCTTTATCTATTTTAAAAATTATGGATTAGGTATAAAAAATGTAGATACCTACGTAGGTAAGTACGAGTACATAGGTACCTACCCGCCATTCCTTTTACGATTGCGTAACGGTTATGTATAGATATGAAACGTCTGCGGGACAAATAAATAATTTAACCTTAATTATAATTGCCCTTTCATTCAATAATGTTTGCAAATGAAAGTGTGAATATTTTATAATATTCCGGTTTTGTGAAGGAAGTAAATAACCGTTATTCATTAAAAATAAGGTAGGTATCTACCTGATGGTATCTAGATTTCGTGCGGCGTGACGTGACTAAGTGACTATTCTTCCTTGCTGCGTGACACGTTGTCGATCGGATCCATCCATAGCTAATCTTACTACTGCTTATATTATTGTATAGCAATTTTTATTTATGTATTAATTATATCTTACTAAATGAGAAATTAGAAAATGAAATCTCGAAAGTAACGTTAGTAAAAAGTGTAAAAACTGTTGACAAGACACATAAGTTAATAATATTTTTAACTTTTTAATGTTAGGTAAATATTAAAATGTTACAGAATCAGGCCGTCAAATCTTAAACTTGATTATTACACGGACATTATATGCAAGCTGATACTTACTAAATTTTCTTTGTGATTTTCCAATCTGATGTTCAAGTTGACTTCAATAGGTAGAGGTACCATATAAGTACTGCAATGGAAAACAATATGTAAGCCACTTTCAATTTTTAATCATTTAAGTAAGTAGTAAATACATTTATTTATTTATGAGCCAAGAGTGTCCCACTGCTGGGCCGCGATTCGAAAAATAAATACACACACACTGGACAGACACAGCTCCAACCCAACTCAACCCAACTCAACTCAACGCTATAACGACATTGACATTTGCTATTCGAACAGATTTTCATTCAACATTGGTCTCACATTGGTCACACATTGTACCAATGTAAGACCAATGTGAGACCAATGCGAGACCAATGTTGAATGAAAATCTGTTCGAATAGCAAATGTCAATGTCGTTATAGCGTTGAGATGAGTTGGGTTGGAGTTGTGTCTGTCCAGTGTGTGTGTTTATTTTTGGAATCGCGGCCCTGGGCAAAGGCCTCCCTCTCCTTTTTCCACGTATCCCGGTCTTGTGCAATCTCCCACCAGTCAGCACGACATCAAATTCGGCTCTCCAACGTTTCCTTTGTCTGACCTGACGCCTGGTTCTGTCTAGCTAGTAAATACATAGATGGCAAATACCTACCTATTCAGGTTTAGGTATTTGCGCATCAATTGAGATTGATCTGACCATGTTATTATCGGTTAATAGTTAGACGCGCTATTTAATACATGCGTTTATTTAGTTTATTTATATCAATTGGTAATATAAATGTAACATGGTAGGTATTGGCAAATCAAAATCCGGTAGTGGAAAAATAATAACATTTTCAGTGGTGATGGTAGGTATAAGAAGGTACTAGCTTAAGAAAAAGACAGTGTGTGAGGTGTTCAATAAAGAATATTTATGTTGTATGGTATTGTATGTTTCTCTGTGTCTATGCTCGAAGGCCGAATGGTGCTCGAGTGGAGACCACGAACTAGCAAGCGCAGCGTAGGACGTCCACCCACAGATGAACAGACGATATTGTTAAGATCGCCGGAAGACGCTGGATGCGGGTCGCTTCCAACCGGTACGTGTGGAGGTCCAAGGGGGAGGCCTATGTTCAGCATTGGACGTCTTATGGCTGAGATGATGATGATGATGCTCGAAGAAATAATGATTATACCTATTTGTCTGACGCTACAGCGAGTGGCACCCGGCTACATAGTAGGCCGGCGCAGGCGCAGGACCCGAGTCAACACTCACGGAATGTGGCACGTGCACATCGCCTGCGATGCACTGTAGATAGATATTACCCGTGACCCCTTTAACAGACAGTGCCTAGAGTCCGACGAAGCTTACTCAGCTCGGAGCTCGGACGGACTTTACAGTGGCAATCCACATATTGCCAACATAAGCGTTCTTTCATATAATATTCTTTCATCTAATTTATTTATTTATTTAAACGTTATTGCACACAACAGAAAAATGTACAAATGGCGGACTTAATGCCTAAAGGTATTCTCTACCAGTCGACCATTGGGCTAAACAGAGACATGACAAAAAGGTGCAGAGAAAAGTACCTAAGCTCATTAAAAGCTTAGCTAAAAAAAAAGGGCCACCTCATACGACATGACAACTTTATACAGAAGATAGTTGAAGGAAAAATGGAAGGAAGGCGAGGAAGGGGAAGACCTAGAATTAATTATATAGACCAAATTAAAAATAATGTTAAGGTCAGGTCGTACCAAGAGATCAAAGAGGAGGCCTGGGACCGAAGCAAATGGAGAGCCCACTTTGAGTTGCACCGACAAGAGCATGGCTCTTAAGTGTTTGATTTGATGATAAAAAAAAAGAAGTTAATGATCTACATAAAAATACACAAATAAAATACTAGGAATATATGTAGATAAATATACTATTATCGAAAATCGAATTCTTGCTTTAGCAGGTTCTTGTGTGGCATCCGCTTAAAAGCAAACTTGCTTGAGGCTTGCCTTATATTGAGGGGAAGCGAATTCCAGAGACGGGTTGCCTGGAGTTACTCATGAAACCCGAGTGGTGAAATAGAATGGAAAGCATAGCTGGGCACCGTTAATCAAATAGTTAACTTCGTTAATCGTTAATCCGCTACAAAAAAAGTTAGCTTCGTTAAACGTTAAAGCGTTACATTTCGGAAGATTTAACGCAAGTTAACGTTAATCGTTAATCCGTTAATATGTGTAAAATTGCATTTTTATATATTTTCATTTGTGAACTTATAAAACCTGTTGGTTAAGGTTCTGTAATTTATAATAACAACAAACAAAACAGTCGTCACTCTAAGCACCGGCGCTAAGTAATGAAATGATCAAACGAAACAAATTTCTTCGCAGTTTTCTCACTCGCACGCGCCGGCAAAATATATCTAGTTTTGTTTTTGTTTCACTCGCTGCCACGCGCCGCCCGGCACTTGTCGTTCGTTTCATACTTGTCTGAACCTGTTTTTCGCGCGGCGCCGCGGTGCCGTGCGGTAAATAGTAGGCATTGGATTAACGATTAACAGACTTCTGCATATTAACGGAAGTTAACGTGTCCGTTAACATTTTTAAAAGTTAACTTAAAAGTTAATCCGTTAATCAAAATGTTAACTTCGTTAATTAACGATTAACGGATTAACGAGTTAATGCCCAGCTATGATGGAAAGTTTAAGAATTCTGGCAGTACGCAGCTCACAGCCAGGACGAGGGGCGTCAAGCAAGAACTTACTTTTTAGATCTAATATATTTTACTTTACCTACGTGGTACTATACGTTTTTAAGGCATTGAATAACAGGAGATGATAAGATTTTTTTTTGTCCTAAAAGTTGTAGTGAAAATCACTACAAGTCTATACTACTCTTTGATTCTGTCATAGCTGTCAACCGCCAAACATGGCGCACAAATTTTTTTCTAGATGTCACATCTAGTAGAATACATAATAAATCAATGTTTTAGGGCACTTATTTCTGTAACTTTGAGCCCCGCCCTACCCTATCTATCTAAAACAATACAGATGGAAAAAAATACGATAGACCTACGGGTCATGCTTTATCTAGGTACTTAGGTATCAACGCCTACTATGATATGTGTATATTATCTTAAAATCATATATTCTTATATTATTAAAATCTGTTTTCAAAATTACATACTTAAGTAAGTAAGTAGTGCTATGTTATGCCTATAGTTTGACCTAACCAGAACTACCAGAATCAAGTGAGTGGCTAAGATGTAAAAGAGGATTCTACCCATGAGACATTTTTGCCAATATTCTTACCTATACCTGTACCTAGCTAACCCTAACTGTACCTAGAATTATATTATAACGAACCCTCACTATATGATGAAAATAAGAAATACCTAATGGCTTATGGTCTTCTGTTTTCAACCGACTTCAAGATTTCGTAGAAGGAGAGGTTATCAATTTGTCGGCATCTTTGTTTTTTTTTGCTTTTTTTTTTACTGTATGTTCACCGATTATTTAAAGACGGCTGGACCGATTTGGAAAATTCTTTTTTTGTTTGAAAGGAGGCAACTGTTCAACTATTATAGGCACTCCTATGGTGTTTTGAGTATTTTTTACAGCAGGTCGAGCATTATTTGCTTTTTTTGTTTAAACTATTTGTACGTCAAGACTTTGGAACAAAAGTTCTGACTGACCAATAAGAAGAAACCGAGTAGGGAAACAGATAACTGCATAGGTACATATTTATTTGCTTACACGCAGGAAGTAGGTACCCTAACATTCCACGACAGCCAACTTTAATTAATTGGCAGTAATTTATTGTCCAAACTCCAAACACACATCCATAAACCGACCTTAATGGCCTGGAACTCTCGAGGATCGACTTTTATTCAAGTTTTATTGGTACGCAAATCAACTTGTGAAAAAGCATGGAAGAACCTATACCTAAACACTTAGAACTTTTATCGAAATCTTCAGTCTTATCTTACAACTCCTAACCTAACGGCCTCCTAGCCCAGTCGGTAGTGATCCTGCCTACGAAGCAGGACTCAGAAGGGCCGGGGTCCGAATCCTGGTCAGGGCATTCATTTGTGTGTTTATCACAGATATTTGTTCCGGGGATATTTTCTATGTATTTAAGTATTTATCCATATGTATCTATTATTTATATCATCGTCTAGTACCCCTAACACAAGCCTTATTGAGCTTACTGTGGAACTAGGTCGATTTGTGTAATATTGTCCTATAATATTTATTTATTTACTTACTATGTATTTTTAACTACTTTCAGGCAGCTTATTTTTATAAGAAGATAGGTAAAGTACCTGACTTATGCAATCGAGTGATATTTGAGTAAGTGTTGTGACTAAGTGCAACCATGTGCAAAAGTTAAGACTTTCTAATAAGTTAAATATGCTGCTAAAGCTTATTTATATGTTAGCTGTATCGACAAGCTTTCGTACCATATTTAAAAAAAAGAAAAATTAGTTAGGTACTACTATCGTTAACATTTGCATGGTTGTGACAAACTGTGCCTATTATTTAAGAAGTAACATTCCTGCACTTTTATTTAAACCAACAGCACAGTAAACCACAACACTGAACTTGCTAAAAATAGGTAGATATATACCATATTACATTATACATACGAAACACTAACGTTTCCATTACTAAGTATACTTGGAATTCGATTTAGTTTTCTGACGACTCGCAACATGTACTTAGATCTATTTAAATGTAGTATGTCAAACGATGACAAGGGGCAATTGTCGAATTTCACTTTTCAAAACGAATTTTATTGGGCATACTATGTAATATTAGAAAATATCACGACCTATGCGTGAGTTCCGATGTAACGATTTATTATTTAAAAAGGTCGAATACGCTCCTTAATTCAATTCCCGAATGCATTATAAAACAATTAAGCCTGCATTTATCATTATAACAAAAAGCACGCAATTAAAACTAAATAAACAGTACATAAGATAACTCTTGGCATTCAAGATAACAATGGTTTTATTCTCGGGTGCAATTATAATAAAATGACGAAAGCCGCATGTTTGAGTAGATAACCAGGCCCGACTAATGCCCCCACGAAAACCGACATTAGTTAATTATTTTAGTGAGGTGCTTCAATTAAATGTTACTTTGCGTTTTATAAGGTTTTAAAATTATCTTTGTATTGTAATGACTCGAGAACTATTAGGATACGTAAATCATACTTGCGGGCTTTTTACAAAATAAATACTTTTGCAAAATTAGGTAGGGCCTAGTGTAGGCCTGAAGGGTGATTGTGCTGGTTTCCCGTCCAGGCCCAGTACCGCCCACCTGATTAAACTGCTACAAATATATGGGGAAAACTTTAAGTTCAACAAATTCTATATCTATAGTTTATTCTATGGTCGATATTTTTTCAATTTTAAGCTTGTATTTTGGGAAAAACTTAAATATAAAGGTACTTTTAAATAAGTATGGACCGAAAACGACATAAGTTAACGAAAACTTGAACAATCACGTACCCATGTGGCAGTTTTCCGTCCATTCTAGGGTTTGCTCCCGTTCTGAAGTTCTTATTTTGTACGGCGAGAACCGAAATTTTCGGGATTATAGAAAAATAAGATAGAAGAAGAAGATAGAAAAAAAAAACGGGAGCAAACCCTAAACCATACCTATGTTATATATTTATATTCAAGTTATCGCCATAAATATTTGTACCAGCTTAGTCAGGTGGACAGCAAACTGAACCTGGACGGGAAACAGGTATAACTATTCTCTACAAGATTATTTATGTGTCATTTCATTTCCTCAGATTTGTATCTGTTATCTGTATTTTAATGTGTTTTATATTTACGCGTCGCCTTAGTATAGTAATACTAGTAATACTGTAATGCTTTACATGTATATAAGTACATAGTTACACGAACTAGTTACCTAGTTTGAAAAATAAATAATTATTTTAAACAAAAAAGAACCGACTTCACTAAGCATCCACCTTTCCAACACCAAATGCTCGATCTGCTGTAAAAAATACTCAAATCACCATAGGTGTGCCTATAATAGTTGAAGAGTTCCCTCGATTTCTCCAGGATCCCATCATCAGATCCTGACATGGTTACAATGGGACCAACTGTGAAGTATACGCTTTCAAACAAAAAAAGAATTTTCGAAATCGGTCCAGCCGTCTTCGAATAATCGGTGAACATACATAAAAAAAAAATAAAAAAAAATAGCAAAAACAAAGATCCCGACGAATTGATAACCTCCTCCTTCGAAATCTTGAAGTCGGTTGAAAAGATTTAACTACTTATAAAATTAAAATAAATAAAATAATGGTTTTATTGAATCGCTCGTCTTTGGTTAAGTGGCAGTATAAATAGATAGTAATTTTACTTAGATAGGTATCTATATACCTAGGTACCCTACTACACTTCTAACTACACTACTAACTTGCTGATTGAGCGTGTAACATCGTAAGATCATGACCAGGTCCACCATTTAAACTATTTAAAGTGTCGCGCTCTACCTATCGCTTCACGTAACGTAGGTTTAGGTAAGTAGGTATACACCGTGGGCCCATATAACTAGACAGATTTTAACAGTGTGCCTGATCATATTTAGATACTAAAATGTCATATAAACTTTTCTGGAATAAGTACGCCTAGTTTCGGAGTTAATACCAATTTTTAAAAAAATACACTTTTTATTATAACTCCGCACAAAACGCCTTTCTAATGGCGTTGTTGCCACTATTGGACATAGTTTACACGCCCCTATTGACAGATATCAAAGTGACAAGGAAAACTTTGCAGAAACTAAATTTTTACAAAAAAATTGTACCAATTTGTTTTAGGCGATAATTTTATTAGTAATATTTGCTTTTCATGTGCAATAAACAATCAAAAAATTTAAAAAAAAAACGAATAAATAATTTTTTTTTTTTGGCGAGATTGCCCTAAAGTCACATACTTAATATGTATATTTTTTCCTTCTTTTGGTCTTAGAAATTCGTGATTAAGATCTGTCGGGTTATTCCAGCCCACGGTGTATAAAATTTGGTATTTAAGAAGGTACCTACATGGCCTCTGAAAATGGTCTGATTATTGCTCCAGTTCTATTTATTGCCTATTACTATAATAACAACCAGCATTCGACAATTGTAATTATAAAAATGTGTATAAGCCGTGAAAGTTAAAAATCATGTTGGTCGCCTGCATGCAAAGGCGCGGAAACGTGGCCTCAAGTACTCAAATAATACATCTTTATTTGGATAGTGTTATACTGTACCGACGCTAATTTCGCACAATGAAAGTTTACGACGTTATAGAACCATAGCGCCGCCGTTTATTTTTATTAACATTACCTCACAACTATTTTAATTAGCATTTCCTTGCAATTTATTCTAATCTTATAGAAATCTGAGCATGCAATTAACATAAAAACCGCAATTAAGTGTAGTATCTTATCTTCGTAATATATATGCGTGCGAATCGGTTTGACAATCGTGTTGGGTTAAAAAAGTGAGGAATCGGCTAAGGGTCGATGGATACATTTCCCTCGTCGTCGTGTACATACCTACACTGCCATGTATAAGATGAAAGATGAGGGTCCATTAGGGCTGCCACGCATGAAAGGCAATAATTGATGTTTTTGAAGTAAAAACTTAAAACTTACGTAAGGATCCAAATCAGATCTTCATATTTAGGTACTTATGAATGTGGTAAAGTTAGCGGGCCACGTAGGTAGTTTTATAGTTTATGATTTACCTACATCAATCAAGAATAGAGCCTAACTTAAATCTAGGTAGGTGGTGTATCTATTAGGAGCTTATGGTAATTTCAAGCGTTCAAGGCTGTATTTATTAGAGTATAGATAACTACATACTAATTTGTTTACTGTTTTGCGAAACTTTAAGTATTGCGTATTATTATGATATACCTACCTACCTGTGGCTGCTGAATTAATACCAAAAACCATAGAAGTTTGTATTCCAAATGCGTAATCTCTGCAGCTGACTGTACTTAATAATGAAAACGATCAAGATACATTACATCAATAATTAATGATATTACCTACCTTTTGTAAAGCGACAACCATGATTACACATGGCCTATGGCCCTACAAGGCTAGCTAGTGGCAGCCCTAATCGCGACCGGCGCGCGCTTATCCGCGCCAGCGTCCCGGGCCGCGGCCGCCCGCCCAGTCGCTCGCTAGCCGCACTATGTCGCTCGCCTCCGCGCCGGCAGCTCGCTCGCTGCTCCGACCATAAACTATTAGTGCACATAATTAATTTACAACACAGTAAAAGTGATGATACCAGTTTATCGACTATAAATCTGTGTGTTGTGATCGCGTGTCGCAGGTAAGTGATAATTGCTCAGTCGTTGCCGCGCCGTTTGCGGGGCAAACACCAAACAGTGACAGTGTGAAACGCTGTTGGAAAACAATGCGTCGGTAACTCTTTGGCTGTCGGTCGGGTCTGTTTGCGCTTTGACAGTTGTTTGCGTTGTGTTTTTTTTGTGCGCGTTCGGTTACGTCGGGATTTCTAATTTAAACCAGTCTGAAAATGTGTAACATGAAACGGCTTGCGACATTCTACATAACGCTACCTTGCAGGGCTTGCGGTCACCATAAATAGGTACCTAAAATAGTTATGACTTGACTTGGCAAAAAAATTCTTCTTTATCGTTTCTGCTTTTCTTACCTACCTACACGCATTTTCAAGGATCGTCTTCGGCCTTACTAAATCGGTACGTCTGTAAGATCGTAGCTATAGTCAAGGTAACAAAACTTGCCTTTGCTTGTAGATATTATGCGATTTACCTTCTTTAGGTAGGTAGGTATGTCTAACTAGAAAGTAATAGGATATTAATAAGACAGTGCACGGACTATTTACTTAACTATTTAACCAACAACAATCCTACATACAGTTACCTAACAACTGCTTTCAAGTTGGTAAATATTTAGGAGGCTACCTATACCTAGTCTTCAAATGTGTAGTTTACCTTACCTTATAATCAGATATTTATCTTTCTAATCTGGTGTAGTCATTATGTACATAACTTGATAATATTGGTTTAACACAAACGGTTATATTACTCCTATTAATTTGTTGGTAATATTGGGTATTGAATAATTTCTAACACTTAAATAAAATTTACATGCGACGGAACGTAGTTATCAATGGCCAATTTAATTATAGTGTAATATAAAGTATAAAGAGAGTAGGTACTTATCTAATAAAATTAACGTCCGACGGAACGTAGTTAGCAATGGCAAATTTAATCATACTATAAAGTACAAAGAACGTTCTCTACCTACCCCTTATTAAAAATTACGTTAGCTATCCTGCAATGTACTGCCTTGATCTGCCATCATAAAATATTTTTCATAAATCAGCCGCGATTTTCCAGCTTTTCATTAATTCAAAACGCAAGACAAACATCAAAGGCGGCCGACTGCCCCTCGCTGAGCCAGACGTATAACATGTGACATGCCTCACATGCCCGAGTTAACCGGCAACCGCCTCGCGGCCGACGGGCGAGCCTCATTTGCATTCAGCATGCGTTTCCTTAAAGCAGGCGTTTATACCTACCTAGGTTTTGAGGCATAGATAAATTATAGGTAACATTTATAACGGATGTCTGTTAATGATTTGCAGCAAAAATAGGTAGGTACTTACCTATAAACTTAAAAGCTTGGTTTAATTAATAAAAGTAAACTGCACTAAGATATCTATAAATTCATTTTGTATTAAGCAGAACGTCTGCTAACAATACCACAATGCTTAGAAAAAATGGAAAAGTAGAAAAATCCACTGCCTCAGGCGAGATCTATAAATTGTTTAGGTATAGTTTCATAAGTAAATTGGCTATTTCCAAAACAGTATTTTTAGCTAGATACGCTAATATTATGAATGTCAAAACAACTTGTTACTAGTATGTATGAAGTTTTTATTTATTTATAGAGATTTTTAGTCAATTGTAAGAGCAAAATCTTTATTTTATTTTGTAAAGTAGGGACTATGAAACAATCAAATGTAGGCTTAAGGTGCTGATAAACTTTTGCATTCACTTGAAATGAGCATTCTACCGAATGTTACATTAAAGCTTAAAGCTCACAAAATAAACAGTAGCATTTTAGCGAGCATTTAAGCCAATCCACAGTAACTTTGCTTTAAACTATTTATGAAGTAAATAATAGAATGGCCGTGATGATTGTGAAAATGTTTGTAGCGATGTTTGGCTCTATGCTTGGTTCTTTTCTTTGTTGAGTACCACTAATTTAAAAACGGCGAATACTCGATGTTCTGTTACACATGAATGCTCAAGTTTATCAGCACCTTTATATGAAATAAAAATGGAATAAGAAATCAGGAAACTATTAAAATATACGATACAGCAAACAATAACAACATTAATGTTGTATAGATACCTATCTTACACGTATTTAACCAAAGATAAAAGGGTGATTGTGCTAGTTTTCGTCCACTCTTGCCAGTTTTCCGTCCATACTTATTTATATGTTTATCTTCAAGTTTATCCCAAAATAAAAGCTTAAAATTAAAAAAGAATAAACTATAAATATAAACTATGTTGACCATAAAAAGTTTTTCCCATTTATTTGCAGCAGTTTAATCAAGTGGACGGTAAACTGGACCTTGACGGGAAACTAGCAAATTTCTTAGGTAGGGTTACCTAAGAAGTGTTAACTATTTTATTAAAATAATAAACAAATAATATTATTTCCTTTTTTTTTTTATTTTTTTTTTTTATACTACGACGGTGGCAAACAAGCATACGGCCTGCCTGATGGTAAGCAGCTACCGTAACCTATGGACGCCTGTAACTCGACAGGAGTCACATGCGCGTTGCCGACCCTTTACAAAAAGGAGGATTCACTGTGTTGACGGCTAAAGGAACAAGAGGGTCCCTCATCGTCAACACACTGGGTCCTCTTTGAGCTCTTTGGCAACCTTACTCACCAGCAGGAACACAACACTATGAGTAGGGTCTAGTGCTATTTGGCTGTGGTTTTCTGTAAGGTGGAGGTACTTCCCCAGTCGGGCTCTGCTCCTTATAGGTTCTATTGCAAATGAGAGTAATGAGTAATGACACTCGTAGGTAGATACTTACCTAAGGTACCTACGTCTTACTTACGTATTAATTCAGTATAAAAACTGTATAATACCTAGGTAATGTTCAAATTCAAATAAAAACAAAATATGAATCATACCTACCTACCTACTAACCAACTATGATTTATTTTAAAGCTCGCTTGGACTGGCGATTCATTCGAAAAGTAAATATTTCTAATATCTGTCCAGGAGTCATCTTAACCGAAACATTTTTATGTTTTAGTTTGGAAATATTCTCTTTGATGTCTGCAAGCCTGGTGTTTCGAGCCTCGGTGTGAAACTATGAAGTTTCATTAACAAAATGAGACAGCTTTATAATATTCATAAAAACGATTTACTGCTGAAGTTTTTTAAATAAGTCTTTTGAAATAACGGTCAAATGTTTTCGGCGTTAGTAAGTAACTTAAGGCGTTATTCTTATCAATTGGAAATTAATTACACGCAATAGAAGCGTTCTGGCACTTCTGAGTCCATGACCTATACCTATACACGGTGCTCGTGAGCATTGCGAGAGATTTTAACCACGAATTTCTGAGGTCATAAGGAGTAATAAATGTTATATAACTTTAGGTCAATTTCGCCAAAAAAAAATTTTTTTTTTTTTTTTTTCGATCTTTTAATGATTTTGAACATGAAAACATAAATGTTATTGGTAAAACTGTCGATTAAAATAAATTAGTACATTTTTTTTCGTAAAAAATAGTTAACGTAAAGTATTCCTTGGCACTTTGATATCTGTCAATAAGAATGTCTAGACTAGACCCCATAAAGGGTGAAATCGCCATCAAAAAAGCGTTTTGCACTGAGTCACAATAAAAAATATTTTTTTATTTAATTGGTAGTAACTCTGAAACTAGGCGAATTCCAGAAAAGTTTATAGGACTTTTTAGTCCTATAAACTTTTTCCTACGACATTTTAGTCTCCAATTATGATCAGGAATGCACTGTTAAAGTCTCTCGCAATCCTCACGAGCACCGTGTATACCGTGTGTAGTCCTGTAACACAAGCAAAAATTTAAACCGTAGTTTTTTCTCCTCAAACTGGACAACGTTTGTTTAGCGACTTTAAAAATTAACTTGTGGTTTGATTTATGGTACACTTTAAACTTTATTCGAATACGCAATGGATTGCGAAATTGATTATGTCTGTAGGGTGACAAAGACTGACAAGCAATCTCAATTGGACGGATTTTAACGAACATTGATAATACTATTTAGTTTGTATGAAAAAGAGACAATCTAAAGACTGCATATTTTTCTTAAGTTGTTGAACAAAAGTTTTATAGTTTGAGGAGTAGAATCTACGTTTTAATTTTTTGCTCGCGGGTTACACGCCACCGCGCATTGAATTATTTGGATTGCTCATCATGCAAGAAATTTCACATGCTGTGTCGCTTAATTTCCACAAAATATAATAGCTACATTCCTCCTTATTTTGCAACATGGAAGTAACTATTATCTACTACGAATTAAAACTAAACTACCTACCCATATTAGAAGGTACCTACTATTACCTATAGTCTAATTTGCCTAGAAAGAAAATCGTAAGTCCTAGAGCCGTATTCTAACTTTAAAACACGTTTAGTTAGACACAATACTTACAAGGCCGCGATTCGAAAAATAAACACACACACTGGACAGACACAGCTCCAACCCAACTCAACACAACTCAACTCAACGCTATAACGACATTGAGATTTGCTATTCGAACAGACTTTCATTCAACATTGGTCTCACATTGGTCACACATTACAATATGTGACCAATGTGAGACCAATGTTGAATGAAAATTTGTTCGAATAGCAAATGTCAATGTCGTTATAGCGTTGAGTTGAGTTGGGTTGGAGCTGTGTCTGTCCAGTGTGTGTGTTTATTTTTCGAATCGCGGCCCAACTCCATGCATTAACAACGCAATAGAGTACAGCTAACGCCTAAACGTCTGCATGAGAAATATCCGAACTGCTTGAAAAATATAACTATGCAACTCCAATACAACTTCAATATTGGTTGAATATTTGTTGTGTATTGGCGTTATGTTGGGGATAGATTGTAATTTTAATGTACCTATTGTTTTGTTTATGTATTTTTATGTTTTATTTACAAACAGAAGGTTACATAAGAAAAATACAAACGCAAGCAAAACGCTATGGCTTAACTGCCGCTGGGTCCCTTATAAAGTAGGCCAGTGATGAAGATTGTGACTCTCCACAAAGTACTTTAAAATTAGTATTTTGAAATTAAAATACGGCACCTAGTTCTTTTATCATTGCATGTTATTACAACTCAAATGAGGAGCCTAATAGCCAGCTCTATGTTCATATAAATCCAGTTTAATGTAACAACAAATCGTAAAGCTTCACTCGAATCATTCAACTCAAAACTTGACCTCCATGCCTATTAATTTTACTGCTTTCAATGTTGCACAACGACTAAGGATAGCTCTAGTCCACTACTTGGGTGTCTACTTTTATGTTACACTATAGTCATAAATACGTATTGCGTTTTTAAAACTATAAATTGTTCTATTTTGAGTCTAATAGCTTTAGAAATAGAGGTGCTAGTTAGTTTTCGGGTATGGTTTTCAAAATGATCTCGACACAACTTTTTTAAAGAGAATAAGAGCGTGTGAAAATCGTCTTAAACACCTCACTTCTTAATATTAGATAGGTATTATACTTACCATAGGTAGGTACCTAAAACGTATAGGAAAAGGGGTCGGTAGGGGTAGGTGGGTAGGTATAGGTATTAAACTTAGATATAGATTTACAACTTAAGAATTTTTGTACAAAACTTATTTACAACGCGGATAGAAAAAATAAAGCCATACGATAATAATAATAGGTACCTATACTAGGTAGGTAGATTACCTACCTATTAGAGACTTGACTACAGATAATCTGTACAGTGACCTGAAATTTCTGTAAATATACAGACAAACCTGCGTATATATGGCAACACTGAAAACCGCCGCCTGGAATGGAGCGGTTTCTAATCAATATCCAATCAGCGCGCGCCGTAAAGTTAACTGAGCGGGAAATTAGCTGCGGCGGCTGTCTGCGCATGCGTCCGGCAGGTTTTAAAAAGAAATTTCAAATGCTTTTATCATGAAGCTACGTATATGTACTCTGGAGGGCTTTCTTTCACCAACAAGTCACAAACAACAAATTGAACAATTATGCCAACACATGACAACGAGTCGATAGGTATGTGTCAATTAATATGTCAATATTGTAGAACTAGAAGGTGCGAGTGAGACACCGCCCACTATTTTATGCTCTGTATCGGACCGTTTTTTCTTAGTCTCCATGAACAATTGTCTTTTTCGGTAATACCCAAGGTTCGACTTAAATAAAAAAAATGTAAAAGGGTACCTACTCCAGAGTCCAGAGTAATACTGAGAGTCAGCATGTAAACAAACACTTCTCAAGGAAATTATCACTCCTTTCTCTGGGATTATCACTTAAAATGTTGTTATATAGGTACTTAAATAAACTCACCTAGTATTAAATTCAACCACAAGTAACCACAGAAAAATATAATATCTAATAAAATTTTCTTCAATAATCGAAGTAACGAACCTTTGATTATTGAAATAAATAACCTCAAAAATAAATGACATGACACCAAGATGACACATTGACAGTATTGACACACGTTTGTTTACATGATAAGACAAGTACCTACATACCTACTTAAGGATAAATTCTGTATAGGTACAGTCATCGGCAATAGTATCTTCCTACATGAAGGCCGCAAAAATATGTGACGCGCTCTTATGGCCCTATAGATAACAGCGTGTCACATATTTTTGCGGCCTATTTTTGCGGCCTACGTGTAGGAAGATACTATTGCCGGTGACTGTACCTATATATAAATAGCATCATGGCTTTTACTCGTTCCATTACTGGCAGCGACTGAGGCTCTTTATCGGGGAAACTATCTGGCAGACTGATGATATATTACGTTAAACAGTGAGGTAATTACAGTATAATATAAACATACAAGTAATTAACTGAGTGGGAAATTAGCTATGGCCGCTGTCTTCGCATGCGCACACAGGTTTTAAAAGAAAATGTTAATAATTTATTTTATTTATTTATTTTACTCGTTCTATTACTGCACGGTCTGCAGGTGACAGACTGAAGTCATGTTTTAAATAAAGAACATTTTATTTTTTAACTTACTTTACTATTCTTTCCTACTTATAAACATTTGCATACCTAATAGTAAGGTAGGTAATTACTGTAGGGACTACCAACAGTACCTACATTTGCAGTGTAGGTATATAAAGTCGACAAATGGTTGTTCTGTTCACGAATTCACGGACCACTTTAACTGCTTCCAAGGACCACAAGTGGGACGCGGACCAGTGGTTAGTCCACTAAATTATCTATATATATGTAGGTAGTTACGGGAATAGATACCTAAATGAAAACAAATTGACTAATAGCAATAGCTTTCACTCAGCTATTCAGTGGATACCTATTAGGTAAATAGAAAAGAGTAAAAAATATTTATTACCTTAGGTTTAATGGTTACCTATTGTTATTCTTTACTAAACTTTTTATGGTAAGTTTTGTGCCTTAAATCAAAATTTCATTTATTTTAGTAGGCATAGCAACAAGGACTTTCGATGGGAACCTTCAGTCACAAAATATTATTTTAATCTAATAGGTACTTAGGTATTCTGAGCAATTTATTTATATCTACATCAAAAAAAGTATTTACCTATATGTTGTACAGATGTCAAAATGAATGATAATAATTTCAAAATAAAATCGTCAAAACTTGAAACTAAAATATATATAAAAATGGTACTAGTCTAGAATCTTTTTAAATGGAAACAAAAAGTCAAAAAATAAATTCTTAAAATTATTATTAATTTAAATTTCATTTCATTAATTGTCCCAATTAATCTCACGGTGTTTTGTCAGCCATGTAGTCTTGTAGGTACCTATGCTATAACTATAATAAGCTTAATTATTGATTGAGAGAGCAGAATAGCAGTAGGTATTAGCACAGAATAACTAATAGTAGGGTAATTGTGCTAGTTTCCCGTCCAAGCCCAGTTTACCGTCCATTTGATTAAACTGCTGCAAATAAACGGGAAAAACTTTTTAAGGTCAACAAATTTTATATTTATAGTTTATTCTTTAGTAGATTTTTTAATTTTTAGCTTTTATTTTGGGAAAAACTTGAATATATACATATAAATAAGTATGGACGGAAAACTGACAAGAGTGGACGAAAACTAGCACAATCACCCTACTACCGTAGTATTAGGTTTGGTTGGACATTTACATTATTTGAGTTAGGGTACTTAGGGTAATTGTGCTAGTTTCCCGTCCAGGTCCAGTTTACCGTCCACTTGATTAAACTGCTGCAAATAAATGGGGAAAACTTTTTAAGGTCAATATAGTTTATATTTATAGTTTATTCTTTAGATTTTTTAATTTCAAGCTTTTTGGGAAAAACTTGAAGATAAACGTATAAATAAGTATGGACGGAAAACTGGCAAGAGTGGACGAAAACTAGCACAATCACCCTATATTCGTTTTGCATCACAAAGCTAGCCAAATCGATAGATAAGTGAATGAAAACTAGCACAATTAACCCTATATGTTTCTAAAACCCGAATACTGTCACTTTAAGAACTCACACACTGTAGTTAGGTACTTTGGTAGGTGCTTTGCTTACCCACCTACTAAAGGATTGGATACCGGATTTACCTCCTAAACACTTAGAAGTAAGAACACAATCACCGCATTGAGGCAAACGGCCTATTATTCCTGCGTTATGAAGTTTTGAGTTCATAAATCGAGTTAACGGCCCTGACGTTGTTGTTTCTCGTAAACGTACAAATGGACACTAAACCAGTCGCGGGTGACGGGCTATCACAAATTACTTGCTACTAAGAAGTCAACTTAGACTGACTTGTAGTTTAATGGGTAACTTTAACTGTAAACTGTTTTTTTATTTGATATAACAAATCATACATCAGCTTTACCTACAGCTAGAGTCCTACACGAAGGCCGCAAAAATATGTGACACGCTCTTATTTGTAGGGCCATAAACGCGCGTCATATATTTTTGCGGCCTTCGTGTAGGAATATACTAATGCCGGTGACTGTACCTATCTACGGCCAATGTTAAGTCAAGAAAGATTCATTTTACACTCGAAATTTTATTACGAAAAAGGGATATGCATACAAAGTTTGTATGCAGGGGGGGGGGGGGGTATTTTTGGTAGAATTGTGCTGGGCAAAGTCGTAAAAAGTGATACGCCAATACATTTATGACATTGCCCACTATCACAATGACGAAAATAATAGAGATATGATGTTCACATTTAGGGTGGGTTGCACCACGCATAACTAACGAACTGATTAACGTTAAATATGGCGACGGAGCTGTCAACCCATAGGAAAATGTCAAACTTTTCATACAAGATTTTTTTAACGATGACGTTGACGTTAACAGACGGTTTGGTGCAACCGGGCCTTAGTCTACTTCATTTCTGAGTTGCATTATATTTGCAGTTAAAATTACATAACTGTAGGACTTTCCTAGACTGATATTCCACCCAAGTTCTTTAGGTCCTTTTGGCCCACCAAAACACACATCCGTAATCACAGCCGGATCACGCGTGACTAAAGTTAGATACCTACGCGGCAATTAATTTCCCACTGTTGCCAACAATATGAGAAGCTATAAAAGTTATAAAACACAGATTTGTAATATTTCGCTTTTAATGAAATGTGACGGATTGGGCAAAGTTATGTTGAAAAGGCAAAGTTGTAAGGTTTTCCGAAATACCTACTTGACTCTTTCTGACTGATAGATAAGACATCTATTTCATAGTTTGTACTTATAACTTTTATAAGAAATTACACCACCTACCTAAAGTGGTTATACCTACCAGGGTTCGAAAGCATAATTATAATTATCGCGATATTTATCGTGATTTTTTTGTCTAATAATTATCGATTTGATAATAACCCAAAATTTGTAAAGGCGGAAGGCACAAGTAAATATCGCGCGTTCAGTTCAACTTTAGTAGTTGAATAGGGATTTTTAAAAAAATCGAATAATTATCGCGATAAATATCAGAGATCATAATTATCTTGATAATTTCGAACCCTGATACCTACTAGGTAGTTTCCCGTCAAGATTCACTTTACCGTCCACCTGATTAAACTGCTGCAAATGTATGAGAAGCACTAAGTTTAACGTTTTATTTTCTATTCATAAGATTTATCATTTAGCAATTTTTTAATTTTAAGTTTTTATTTTGGGAAAAACTTGAATAAGTATGGACGGAAACTGACACATGTGGACGAAAACTAGTACAATTACCCTACCTTCTAGGTAACCTGTTTTTACAGTTACATAAATAAAACACAAACCGATATTTGATATTTAAATAATATCAGCATAGGGTAAACATACCGGTTATCCGGCCACTACCCCTTTTCGGCCAATTTGCATATTTTTAAAGATACTAATAATATAATTAATACATCCTGTTCTAATCTTCGTTCATTGGATCTGGCCATTCTTCATGTTTCAAAACCTGACTGTTTATTCTCGAAAATTGCGAATTGACTGAGTAATGACCGATTTAAAAATTGGATGTGATGACAAATGTCAAATTAAGCAAAAAAAGTAGCAAGTAGATCGACTTTGGAAGACATGTTTTAAAGTTTTAATCTAAGTAATGGGTTATACCTATATTGAGTTTGTGAGTGTAAAACATGTTTATTTACAATATTCAAAGACTAAAACTCGTAAAACTATCTTAATTTCTGATATTTTTGATGGCTGGTGAACAGGTTAAAAATTTGCTTCAAAAACTAGTTTTCGGCCGACAGGCCGATTACCAGTTTTAATTAATGCCCATTTTTTGTGATTATTGTGAAAACCTTAAAGTCATTTACAAAAAGCCTATTGTATTTATGATCTACAACATTGTGTTTCATTTGCTACCAGATTCCGGCCGCCAATACCGTACATATTTTCAAAGATATGAGTTATAGAAATACAGAGTTTTTAGCGGCCGATAATCTGGTCCACGTAAAATCTGTTTTCGGCCGCTCATTAGTAGGCCGAGAACTAGTGAATATAAAACCAATTTTCGGCCAGCAAACTAAAGACGGCCGAGAAATAGTTAAATGAAACCTGTTTCCGGCCACAGAAAATAATACAAATTAAAAATGATACATTAGTAGCGACCAAAGAAAATGAATAGTACCTATACTGTAAATGGCATTTTCATACTACTATAAACCATATTCGCTTATTGATAAGAATCATATTCGTGGTGATTTAAGTGGCCGATAGCCAGTGCACAAATGGCCTAAAACTAGATCTGAGGGCCGATAACCGGTGTTATAGCCATTTTTACGAAAAAAAAAAAATTATGAGTGAAAGGTACGTCTGTAACCGTTATGTTTTATGAAAGTAGACTAAGGTACCGGAGGTATGTAAGGCCCACCTTATTTAAATTTTACTTATTTTCATAAAATACGTAGAGAATAAATAAACAAAATTTTTATTTAGTTACACAATGAGATCAACTTTTTGCACAATATTGTAATAATATTCTAGATAACATGGTCATTTTAAAATATCAATTCTGGGCTTTATTAAAATAAGCGCTGCTATTAAGGCCCAGTAAAATAATCAACATTAACAAACATTTGAGAGATTATAAACATGTCAAGCAGTCGTTTGTAATTACTTATGACATTTAAGATCACAGCATCATAGAAAATACACCTTCTTTTTAAAAAAAAATGGCCTTGGGCCTTATTAAACTAACGACTATGAAAAATATTAACATTTTGCTTTAAAATCAATTAAAATAAAAAACTATAACAAACTTAGACTGAGCTTTTTGGACACAAATCTTAAACTAAAAATTAGTAAAATCTAACCCTTAAATAAAAATCTCTTAATTGTCTGGGCCTTATTGCACCTTATTGCACCCAGCTTTTTGGTAGGCACTCCAGATTTCAGATGATTTCTTAAAGTTCTTCGGGGTATTTTGTAACATGCGGCTGCTTGATGTTGGGTCAGTTGATTATTTATTACTGCTGCCATTGCCGAACACATATCGGATTCGGACCATAGGGCCCGTTTTTTTTGTGTGAGGATCTGACATTTTAACTGAAATAAAATGAAATGACCTATCAAAAACTATAAAAGTGAATATGAAATTCACAAGTAGCATTTTCAGTTCTAATTTGAATTTTCAGCTAAAAATATTGTTCACAGGTACCTATAAATGTATAAAATAAGCTTTTAAATTCAGTTGCAAGGCTACATCTCAATAATAAAAGAAATTTCCATAAAAGCGTGTATTGTATACATGATGCCTAAAATTTGTTTAAATCAGCATTTTAATTAGTAATATTCGTCAAGAATAATATTGCGATACGAATCAACAAAAACTTTCTTTATGCTTGATGTGTCCTCCAAATTTAGTTTCATACGGGTATAAAGGCCACTACCCGGGCCTTAATGCCCTCAACAGCATATGGCCTTATTTGCTCTAGGACACTCCTAAAGTAAAACAACCATATTGCTCTTAAAAATAAGTAATTATGTTATCTTACCTTGTCAATAAGAGCGTAACGAGCTCCAGCACTATTATTAATAAGTAGAAAATACGTTTTCTCTGTGAAATTCTAATAAATCGACTTCATCTTTTTCGCAAAACAGTAATAGGCACACCCACGTGAAGCTTCTCCGACTATTCGGCCACTCCTGACAAAACGGCGGCGCACACGATGCGGCGTGCCGTTGCCAGCTCGCTGTATTCTTAAGGCCTTGACGTGTATAAAATCATTTGACGAATTTGAACCTTGTATCAGTAGTTTTTTTGAAGTGGGCCTTACATACCGCTGGGCCTTATATACCTCAGGTACCTTATCTAAGGAAATTGCAGTAATTACTTGAGACATGCAGGTGTACAACATTAGGATAAAAATCACTGCTGAGTTCGGCAACTCGCATAAGTGGCTGAGAGAAAGAACAAATACCTACACAGAATACAAAATTACTGCCATCTTCTGGTCTGAGTCACAGGAAAGTTTTGTCAACTATTATATAATCTGTGGTTTTGTGTTTTAAACTGCCATCTTGTTAAATTCAAGAAACCCGTCTAAGACACCCACTTTGTTATTCCGTTCCGAGTATCTGGACTGCTAATCTTCCAGTCCATCAATTTGATTTCTCTCCGGCCCCTCCCCCGCGTTTGATTGGTTGTCTGCAAAGATGGCAGCAGCAGAGGCGGGATCGTCGAACTGGATTCGGGGGCGTGGCCCGACATGTCCGGCCCTTTGCAAATGGCGCCGAATTCCGACCAATAGTGTGACGAGACTGACAATGGACTTTGACACTGAATTTTAAAAAGATGGATCATGAATTCTTTAAAATGCTGTCAGTGTGTTATCTTTTTAAAGAATATTCACGTTTTTAATTTGCTTGTTTGTTTTTAAATTAATCTTGATTGAAAATATGACATTCCATCATAGATGTAAGATTTTTTTTCATCCAAGCATTACATAACAGTATTACAAAAAATATATAGCGTAGGTGAATTATTATGGATTTTTATAAAACATGTGTCTTTTGTTAAACCAAACTTTAAATTTGAGGCACTAACCTATAATGTATTTACCAGACCTAACGCAGCAAGCACAATTTTACTTCATTATTGTAGGTATTATTGATTTAAATTTTATTTCTTTTTCAACACATTAACAATGACATCTATCCTTACGATGCACAGTTATCGGCCCAATTCACTCGCTTCGAGCTTTTAAAGGAACAGAGACTTTGTTACAATAGAAAGAAGTTCATAAGCATTCCGACAGATGTCACTTTCTTTACCACAGCGGCATTGAAGATGTCGTTTCTTTTTAATAGATGGCGCAAGATGCGAACAGAGTTCTGTGTCCCGGTGGAATTTAGCCAGCATGTGAAGATCATTTTGAACACCTTAGCGGCTTAGTTAATTCTGCTGCTGCTAAGGCTGACATAGGAAAAGTAGGAAAGCTTTTCGTACTATTTATAGATACCTATTATTTGCTAGAAGCGACATCTATCGCTTCTGCTCTCTATAAAAGTTTACTACATCCCATGATAGGGGTCCATGTTTGTCACCGAGGCAATTAAAGACTATAATGCGTGGCAGATGGCGCTGGTGGTCAAAAATATTCGTAGGAGATATTTGAAAATTCTACCAATGTGATATAATTAAGGGTTTTAATATCTTTAATTAAAATACGATAAGTACATAGTTAAGTGAAACTAGGTCATAGCTAATTTTAACCTTATTTACCTACAATCTAAATTATACCGAAGTATTGGTATATTTTATCATCATCATTTTTTATTTTCATATTTATTGTCCCTAGTATGTATTTCAAACGTGTAGGTGGCTAGACAGGTACCTATATTAGATGCATATAGCCCATTTTAGCCCCTTTGGAGTTGTGGGCTTTTCTTAATCATGTTTTCTACATAGACCTACCTACTTAAGTTATACAATCCTAGAAGATTTTATGCCAAATAGTACCTACTTAGGTATTTTTCTATGTAGCTATTTAATTATTAATATTACTGAAAAAAGCCAACTGTAACTCACAGTGTTTGTCAGTTAGTTTGTTGTATGTGTAGCTTACCTAAGGTAAAAATCTTGAAAGCCTGATTTTTGAACCGTTACCTACTGTTCTCCAATTGAGGTAAAATTAAGCATACTTATGCCTACTTAGGCATACCTACCTGCGTAACTTCTGATGACAATAGGTAGGTATGTTATGTACCCACCTAGATAGAATTCCATCATTTTGGTACCATCGAGCTGGTTCGATGATGGTCACGAAGGTGGTCATAAGAACTCTGTGTGATAAAACTATGGAACGGAATCGTTCGTTAGAATATCATCGCGGTAAGCAGTAGATGACTTATGTAAGAAAAATACAGTCGCCGTTATATAATACGGTTGTTAATACCTATTATTAAATTTTAAAAATCTACCTGTTATAAAAATTTCAATAAAAGCGTATCACTTAAAATATTAAATTTACCTACTTGTAAAAAAAAATTAAGTATTTTTTTAAATTAATTAATTTTAGAAACAAACAAAAAACTAGAATCATTTAATTTCTAAATAATAATGAAAAATATTTTGCTACAATAAATATTATAATTTAACCATTTAAATTTATCTTCATTCGTGGCTATCTGCACCTACCTATTATTATACCTACAACTTTAAATAAAATGGCCCAGGTCCCAGGTAAGCTACCTATTAGGTAGTACAATAAAATATGAAACAAAATAAGTACCGCATAGATATCTACAGTACTACCTACAGTTTACCCACGCTATCCACCTACACATAAATGTGCTATCTGACAAAAAGGTGCACTACATACCTACCGGTCCTACCGCTGTAAAGATTTATCTCTCCAATTCGTTTTCATAGTCTTAACTCGAAGCAGCACGGGTTATAATCGCTTGATTCCGCGAACAACAGACGTCACGTAGATGGGGAGGGTGCAGGGTGGTTTGCTGTATCGATCGGCGGCCATTTTTGGCGACGCATGCGTACTCCACGGCTTAGATTTTGTTTTTCTTAATCTAATTCAAATATAAGTAATACTAGTCAGTGTTCTGAGTAAAAAATATGATTATAATTAGAATAGGTAGTATTTTTAATTCAAGACGGTTATCTGATAGCTCCTGCCATACATTGTAAATCGATTTGTATGGTAACAGCTGTCAGATTACTGCCTTGAATTAAAAATACAATTTTAGGTCGTCAGAAAGATTCTCAAAAAATATTGAATAGGTGATTGTGCTAGTTTTCGTCCACTCTTGTCAGTTTTCCGTCCATACTTATTTATATGTTTATATTCAAGTATTTCCCAAAATAAAAGCTAAAAATCAAGAAAACTACTAACGAATAAACTATAAATATAAAATTTGTTAACCTTAAAAGTTTTTCCCATTTATTTGCAACAGTTTAATCAAATGGACGGTAAACTGGACCTGGACGGGAAACTAGCCCAATTACTTTCTTTTGTCAATGAAACAAAAAAAATATAAAAATAAGGCGCAACTAAGTTTTCGAATGGGAACTCTTGATAACGCGTGTAACACGGTGTGACGTCACGAGGAAATTGAACGGCCTGCATATATTTTCATATTTTTTTAAATTTCAATTAATAAAATACCTACGTAAAAAAAATACGTGTTCAATATTGTTTTATATTCTAGCTGACGGACTAATCGTACCTATCTTTTTTGGACACAAAATCATTCCAATTCAATTCAATAACCAACGCGTTCACGTCGCGACAGTGGGTCCGCACGAATAAACAATAAAAATGTAGGTAATGTTACCTACTTAAGAATTGACCTTGTGTTGGATTCATATCCAACTCTATGTAGGTAGATGGCGTTGTTCATTTCATGCAATTTATTTTACAATGGGGTAGGTATTTGTCCCTAGCTCTGCGTTGAATGACATTAAGGGTCCATTGTACTTATCCGGAGCACAATGCAATTCGTAATCAAGAAGGCAAAATATGTTATCTCATGTTTTCGGCTCAGCAAATTATATATATTATTTTCTTTGTAGGTTAAATTATGAAGGAAATAATGCTTACGTAGTGTTTACGCAATAAAGATAAGTGATATTGCATTTATGAAGCTATAGGTATTTTTCCGTCCCACAGCTATTTTGTAGAGTTGGCAGGTATTACAATTATAAGTAAAATATACTTAGGTAGGTAGGTACTAGAATTCTTCAATGCACATACACATATGTACAAAATACGCTATAAGATATATTATGATTATGTTGGTTCCTACTTATAGGACTAATTCTGATGATACCTTATTTACTGATAGGTATAGGTAATATACTTAACAAAATAAACAGATCTAGTAGGTCAAATTACTGCATGCCGCCACGTATGTAATTATAGCTTAGGTAGGTAGGTTAGTAGGTTTACCTACCTAATAAATTACTGCATTAAGGCCACTAATTATTGCAGTTCCTACCTACCTATTTAAGCAGCATATTATAAATTTTATATATACTTACTATGTACTTACCTATCTATAGGTAGGTAAATACGAATTGGTTAATCTCCTTACTTATCTACCTAGCTCTGAGGTCTTAAAATACCTTAGGATAGAAGTAAGTATTGAAAAAATTGTATTAAGTACGTACAGCTAGGTAGGTACCTACTTAAGAATGATTTAAAAGAATAATAATAAAAAAGCTTTAGGTAGGTAAGTATTAGGTAGTCTATAGGTAGTAGGGCTGAAAAAAAACCGTGAAAAAGAACAGTTTTTTTTCTGGAATATGTTTTTTTTCAAAAGTACGAAATCTCAAAATTTGCAAGGCAGTTAATACTCTTATACGGTTGTTTTAGACTTTATGTTAACTATTAAACTAATTTAATTCAACAACTTTAATTTCTGGTTTTATTAAACTTATATTATTAATGAAATATGTAGTGGTACTATGCTGCTGATAGTTCTAGTGAATAAGTTCAAAGTTTTTTTTGCATTTACTGAGAATAGTTTAGTTACATAACAGACATACCTACTTTAATGTACTTAGTTTTAAGTTACTTATATGAATAAATCACGAAAAACCGTATTTGTCGTAATATTTGTTCATCTGAAAAAAAACCTTATTTAGAAAAAAAACAATGGTGCCAGGTTTTTTTTCATGTTTTTTTTCAAAAATTTGAAAAAAACATTTTGTTTTTTTTCTATTTGCAACCCTAGTCTATAGTTATGAATATGACAACAATTTTTATTCATTTTATTTCATCTTTGTTGCACATAAGAGAACTAATCGTACAAAAAACAGATTTAATGGCAATTTTGCCAATAAAAAAAGTTAAATCAACAAACTTTGCAGAGTTTTTTGTCTGTGGCGACTACGAATAATAGGTATACGTACCGGGTAGCGACGGCAGCATAGCGCGTCTTGCCGTCGGGAAAATTATAACTCAGAAATTATTAATTTTGTACACCACATGATAATTCATAACATACAATAACGATGAAACAACAGGCAGTTTCATTCCTAAAAAGAGATCTCTATACCTGTTAACGTTCCTTTAATTGCGTACCTACCTATTTGAAACACTATGAAGTGAACAGACAAAACATATAGATGCATGATGGATGTATGTAAAGGTGTAGGTCGTAGGTATGTTTCGTCTACATAGGTGAGCTTTCTTTCCATAATATAAAAAAATGTAAAGAGTAAACTATACAATACAATAGTAAAGAATAATCGAAAATTGGTGAACTTATAAAGATTTTTCTACATAGATAGATATTTGTAGCAGTTTAATCAGGTGGACGGTAAAATGGACCTGGACGGGAAACTAGCACATTCACACTACCTACTTAAATTCCAATTTACATGAACTTGTTATTTATTCTAAATGTGAAATCTAAATTTATAACTAATGTAGACGGGTCTCCAGAGTAAGTAATTGAAAAATGCCTACTTTATAATATAGGTAATCGTCTGAAAGAAGTCAAGAAGGTACGTTTTACCTTTCGTTACTCATCTTACCAAAAACTATTGCAAAACTAGAAAAGAAAGAAAGAGGCAATGATAACCGGCAAGGGTAGGTTTTATGAGCGTTATGAATAACGCCCGGGCCAGGGCCCTTCCCAAGGGATGACCTTTTTGTTACGCATAAAATTACCTACGCGGATATTTGAAGTTTGGAGTAAGTAGCATTTTTGTAACCTTTGAACTATGTACAGTCGCCATCAGATATATCGGAGCGACCAAGGTGGTCACAAATATCTGAACAACGCTTCTATTGTCAAGGCGATAAAGTGCATGTTCAGATATTTTTGAGTACCTAGTATATGTGATGGCGGTTGTACCTATACTTACTTTGAACTATAGGTACTAGATCATCTCGTAGGTCTAACAAGAAAAGGTTTTTCCTAACTAATGTTTTGATATACAATTTTATCTAGGGTGTTAGTTCAAACACTATAGAGATCATTTCAGGCATTGACTACCCTAGACCCTACTAGGCACACCTACCTAAGTAGTCCATTTTAATTTTTTTGTCGGCTACCAACCCCTAATTTTGTTTATTATTTAGATATCTACGTATATTTTTGGAATAGCCATTAGATACGTACCTAACTTAGGTATAACTGAATTTTAAATAGTTAATAACTACCTAAATACGCATTCAAAGTCAAAGTCAAAGTCAGATAGTTTATACCTTTATTATTATTTTCCATTATTTTGTATCTTTAAAATCTAATGTACTCGTATTCCTGTTTTGAAAAAATAAGTCCCGCCGAGTTTCTTGCCGGTCATAAATTCATAATACTTCTCGGGTTAGGTGTGTAGGGTTAGAACCAGTGGTATTTTTTTTCTCTCTGACACTCATAAGTGCATTGTAATGTGCCTAGATTGAAGAATATCTTTTATTTACTACTTCCAAAAAAAACTAAATTCAGCAGCCAGTGCCATGGGACGTTTAAGCTACGGATATCATAATTAGTATGCGTGTGACGAAGCCTGTAGCTAATCTTTTTGCATTCACCCAACGAATCTTACGTTGCGGATTATGAACTGTGAATGTTTTTTATTGTCTCGTGTATAAATTATTTCCTAAACTCAGCTAACTTAGTCAGTGCAGTCTTGTAACTTCGTCCAAGTTCCTATCGTGACCGTGGGATACAAATATAGCCTGGTGCGCCCGCGTCTGCTCAGGATATTTTTACAACGGGGGCGACGAACGCTACACGGTTTTGCTAGAGTTTGACTTTTTTATGTGCCGCCCATGGTGGAATAATGAGATTGTAAATGCAAATGTTGCAGGCATATTTGCAGAATTACTTGGTATATACCAAGTAAACAGCAGTGCTGTTGAGCCAGGGACTTTGTATTAGGGAACTATTAATAACGGCACCGATGTAAAAATATAACCGGTAACATTCTATAGAGATTCCGTTAAAAAGTTTACAAACCGACCCGTTTTCATTGTCCTGTACATTGGTGTGCTCTGCAAAGGTTTTCATCGCGATTCTATAACAATTAGACACCCACATAGTCCACCCACATACTATAGATAAGTGTAGGTAAATTATACTCTACCTATCTAATTCGTTACGTATCTCACGAAGCATAAAACGTACAAACCGTGCACCTAGGAGAATACAGAGCTGGCGTCACGTGTAGTAATAAAAGACTGCTATCAGAGGGAGCTTTCTTACATTTTCCTTGGCGTTACGTGCCCGCCGGGACGTGACGTGACGGTGCGACAAATTCAGATTATATTTGAGATAGGACTTCGTTACTTTTAAGATTAAAACTTACTTATCCAATTTTATTTGTATTTTTTAGGCATAGATATACTTATCTACAATAGGACAGCCTTTGATAATGACAATGATCTTGGCACGGCTTTATTATTAATAAAATAAAATAAAACGGGTGTAAGGGTAATTTTGAACACCTCACCCGCTTAGCTACCCACTTGGCTGGGCCCGTTATGAATTCTTTTCGAATGGCTCATACGCAGTCACCCATTTTACATCAATGACACAAATACATTATCCACCGATCTATAATAGGGTGATTGTGCTAGTTTTCGTCCACTCTTGTCAGTTTTCCGTCCATACATATGTTTTGCCCATTTTTTTGCAGCAGTTTAATCAAGTGGACGGTAAACTGGACCTGGGCGGGAAACTAGCACAATTACCCTACTTTAATATGAGTCTTTCCATAGCGTGGCTTAGGTAAATAAGGGTTGGCAAGTAGGTAGGTACCTACCTACTCTATATCTAAAGGAGCGTCATTAAACTTCTCATCCGGAAACTTCGTTAAGCCAGAGATTTCAAAGTTAGTTGAAATTCAAATCGGTTACCCTTTTACGAGAGCCTCCGCGGTGGGTCGGAGATAATTAAAATCTTACATCAATGACATTTATGCTGATGATGAGATCCTGCTTAATGAGTAGCGGCTCTTTGACTCTCCCTCTTTGATCCGATGGTCTCGTGAAAATGGAATTATTTTGTTAATGCGAGATTAAATCTCTAATGATGATCCTACCCAAATGAGATTTTGAAATCGGTGACCCAAAATTCCAATATCCCGGGGATATGTCTAGATATATCCTATCGTATTTTTAATTAAAGACAGTAATCTGACAGTTATCTCCATACAAAGTGATTTACAATGTAGGGCAAGGAGCTGTCAGATTGCATTACTGTCAGAGTCTTGAAATAAAAATACGATAGTATAAAAAATATTAGAGAATTGAATTCTCTAGCGGTTTCGCACTACGTCCGATCCGAATCCGATCTGAACTTGTGAAAATATGGTCCGAAGTAGCCGTAGAAAGTAATTTACGCACTAGATCCGATTTCGGAAAGAAATCGGATGGATCTAGTGCGTAAATTACCAGAGAAATAGTTCTACGGCATAAAGCTCTATAAATGGAGTACGCTTCGCCTCATCTTTCCAGACAAAAAAGTCTGCCAAAATCTGAGGGGGGCGAGGTAGCACGCATGTGAAGTTTTCAAGTCAAAGGTACATCATTGTCGGTTGTTAATACAGTTTATTTCTAAATGAATTTTTATGGCAGCAACGCTTTATTGACAACCGACAAAGATGTACCTTTGACTTGAAAACACCAAACATATTTGACATATTATTTTTATACTTCATAACACTAAATGGAGCAATAAATAGTCGACTGTACAAGTGTTAACATATGGTTCATTATTGGATGCAGTCTTTGCAAATGTCAAACAAAAAAGCCAAGGATCATTTTTGATTGTATTTTCAAACAAAATATAGAAGACAGCAATCCTTAAGCGCATTAAATATGGAGAAGTGTCAAACGTCAAATAGTTACTGCCCGTCAGAAAGAAAACGATTGTCTTTGAATCGATTCTGTAAACGAAGCTTGATTTTCGATTTAGGTTAAATCTTTTATTACGAAAGTAATGGTAAATAAAGTAAAACTGTACTTACATCTGAAATGGTATTTCATCTTTTTGTAAACTAGATGAAATATAACATTTTTTTACATCCAAAAACAGCGCATAAGGGCATTTTCACGGAGCTTGTTATCCATCGACAGCGATGACGAAAATGGCGTGACATCGATTATTGAAATAGTTTTTATAGATGTACTAGATTTTCCGCCAATACTTTTGACAGAGGGGAAATAATACTCAGGGCCTCTCCTGGTTTAGAACTCTCTGTTCTACGGCTACTTTGTACCATATGTTCACGGATTCGGATCGGATTCGGATCGGACGTAGTGCGAAACATCTCTGACCTTACCTAATACTTAGATACTTACCTATAGGTTGTCTACATACAGAGAACTATTAACTTACTAGCTGACCCGGCAAACTTCGTACCGCCAACTACAATTTATTAATAGTTATTCTGCTCAGCTGTTCCGGGCGGAAATAAATCCAAAAAATCAAAAATCATTAAAATCAGGTTCAGCCGTTCTTGAGTTATAAATGGTGTAACCGACACGACTTTGTTTTATATACAGTGTCCTATCTGTAGAATATTGTACGCACTTTATAATTGAAGTAGGGTGATTGTGCTCGTTTCCCGTCCATGGTCAGTTTCCGTCCACCTGACGGTTCTGCTACAAATATATGGAGAAAACTTGAACGTAAATGAATTTTCCTGCGGAAGTTTGGTCTTGTTGCGATCCATAATATCTAAGAAACAATTCTACTATCATAAACAAGTAATTTGACAAATAGTGCCTTTAAAAATAAAACATTAATAGCCGCCTCGAATTCGGCCCTAGCAAATGTCATCGCAATGAAGAAAAAAACTTGTGGCGGGAAAAGTTTATGATGAGTTTTATTAATGATTTAGGCAGTGCACTAAATATGTTTGGCATGAATTATCTATTTTAAAGTTAATTGTACAATATTTTAAGTGGAGATTAAAGTTTTAGAATATAATTAATATATAAACTTTGTGGACCAAAACTAGCAGAGCAATTTGGTATAAATTTCAGTTTTGCGACCACCTGATCCCGGAAATCTAGACAGCTAGGTAAATATTTCTAATGGTTATTTTACTTCAAAATACTTAATTAATACGTAATATTATAGTATATAGTAGTATGGTAATATTATATTTGATTACCTACACACTTTAGTTTCTGTCCATTCCTCATATAATGTTACGTAAATAAATGTAATAAATAAAACATTTAAATGACTTGAGCAAAGACTAAAACTAGCTCTTCTGTTGCATTGTTATCGTTAATATACGAGTTATTTGTGAGAAGACAAAACTATAATTAACATTAGAATGACCAAATGGTAGTAGAATAACAATTATAACCTCCATACTATGGCGTGCTCTGCTTATTTCACTTCAAAAGAAAGCTTTGTGATCGTGCCATTGCCATCGTCCGTACACACACACACTCACACACACCCGTACATCTTTCACAATGAATATTATCCGTTATTTTCACTAAGCACTATCACATCATCTTTATCTATTTACCGGCAATTAAAACCACACGAAAACAAACAAACAAAAACATGCGTTGTTAAATATTTGAACAAATATGGAAGTCTCGTGTTTTGATCTGATTACTATGAAAAAAGCTACTTTTTTAAATAGTCGCATAACCTTCGGATCTGATCGGAACCAATCGGAAACCTTTCCGGGTAATGCACGACCCTTAGAGAATTCAACCGACCGGAGTCGCCATTGACAGGCGTTCCCCCTTTGCCGAAAACATATGACCAGTGGTCATGCTTACACCTATTTGTACGTTACGTACGAATAGCCACAGAATACACTTGACGTTCCCCTTCCCCGCAAAAATCGGCAGACTTGCTTTGTAAAGAAAACGGCAGACATGGCTACTCCGGGTTGAATTCTCTAAGGAACGACCCAATAATGAACGATCCAATGCGCGGTTGACTACGCTAGTCGTGTCAATTGCATTAAGCCTTGGTCAAACAGCAAGCGTGGCGCAGCGCCACGGTCGCGCGGCGTGACCGCGGCACATGTTAACAGGTTAGCGACGTCAAACAGACTGCGTCCCGCCGGCGCCGCGCCCCGCTTCTGTCGCGCCCCGCGCCGCGCGGCCCCCCGCGTCCACGCGGCGCGGGCGTAGCGCTGCGCGGCGGCACGCTGCGCCGCGCTGGGTCACATCAGTCGGACAGGCAGCGCGGTGCGTCGTGCGAGCGTAGCAATATACTGTGATTGTGATTATGGATATAGAAAAAAATATCTTCTCTTCGAAAAAATAATCTTGGCTTCGGAAGGAATGAGCGAGTCACGCCCGCATCGCGCGCGGCCGCGCCGTGTTCACGCGCGCGCAATGAGGGCGTGTTGAGAGCGCGAGGCCGGCGCGATCCGCGCGCGCCCTGTTTGAACAGTCATCGCTTCGGCGTCACGCGGCGCAGACGCGGCGCTGCGCCACGCTTGCTGTTTGGCCAAGGCTAAGGTACAAACAAGTTGGAACCCGACCGCAGGCCGCAGCAGTACGTTCGCGTATGAAGTTATATTCAAAGTCAGTGACACGAAGTCAGGCGATATGTCGTCGCACGGCAGGTCGCGCCGCGCGACCGCGGCGCTGCGCACGCTTGCTGTTTGGCCAAGGCTTTATAGTACAAGCAGTGACAGTGGTTAACATTAAAGGCCTACAATATCATTGTTTGGTGATAAAATGCCTTAGTTATAATATTCGATTGTTTGGTTGAGTTAAATATAATACCGTGATCGATTTAACAATACATACTTGTATGGAAAAAACAAATTTATAAAAACTAACTACGCCATTTCGTTTCCTTAATCGTACCTAACTGTATGCTAATATTAACGGAAATAAAGAAACACGGTGTTAATCCTTATTAACATTAGTTTTTAGGATTCCGTAGCCAAAATGGCAAAAACGGAAACCTTATAGTTTCCGTATTTCGTCCGTAGTTCGTCCGTATGCCATGGCCATTTTTTATTTGGAGACTATAACTAATATTCATGAAATTATAACAGGTGTATTTGGTATACCCCTACTTAGTATTGTAGTAAAATTGCTGAAAAGATTTTTTTTAGGGGGGAGCCACAAGGGGTTTTCCATACATGTAACAATTTTTTTTTACCAAAACTCATCATGTTGCACATCAATCGATAGGACTTTAAAAATAACATTGAGGTTTGTTTCATCATTTTTTGATTAAGTGGATATTTTCAGAAATAATCATCCTACTCACTGGACGAAAACTAGCAGAGCCCAGGACGGAAAACTGACATTTATGGACGAAAACTAACGAATACCCCACTTTTTCAAATAATATTTTTTATACAAAATCTCGAAAGTATGGATAATTATCGCGTAATATTAACATAAACTAGACTATATAAGCTATAAAATGAAATATAATACATTTAAGTAAGGGTACTTTAAGATATTCTTTTTGCATCACAAAGCTGGCAAAATCGATAAGTGGACGAAAAGGAGCACAATTACCCTATTAATGTTTCAGTAAGTAGGAAGGTGTACTTACAATGTGTATCATCCATCTAGATACATAAATAGTAGGTAACTACGATTAATGTTAGATATAATATATTTAGGTATACAATATAGGTATCTATTTGACTATGATTAAAGTAAAAAACCGTCCTGTAGGACATAGATATCGTTCGGTCGACAATTTTCGTCTTAGAGCGTACAGCGTGTCTCCGACTTTGAGGCTTTAATTGTAAGGTTCGATTCTACTCACTTAGCTGATGTAATTTTGTTTTGAGACTTTAAAAAATAATAATAATTTAGATACTTTATTAGACCTCAAAGTTTAATCGTTAAGTCAGTGTATCAGAACTAGCGTTAATATCGTTATCTCGTGGTACGAGGATGATATTACCTTGGTACGGGGGCTGTTCAGTGACAATTTTCTGTTCCGTTTACAAACTTTCTTTTCTAATGTGCCATAAACAGGTTTGTCTTAGTTTTTCGCCTTTACGTAGCCACTATTTGATTAAAAAACATTAAATTGTCAATCAAAATTTTGCATTGACATCTTTCTGTCAAATAAATTTTATTCAGTATTTTTTTTTCAAAATGCCGAATCAAATGTTTACAGCGGCAGAATTAACTGATATGGTGTTGTTGTACGGGGAAACACAAGGCAATGGAGCCCGCGCACTCAGACTTTACCAAGAACGGTTTCCCAATCGTAGGCATCCACACAACTCTCGTGTAAATTGTAAATGCTGTTCAACGAATAAGAGAGGATCGACCGATTACCGGCAATATGCGGGCGGAAGTGGGCAACAACCCTTTGCCATTACCAGTCCATGACAGAGTTTTAGATTATTTTGCTGACAATTCTCTTGCAAGTACAAGGACCACTGCTAGAAATTTCGGAGTCCACCACTCGGTAATTCATAAAATTTTGAAGAAGAACAAATGGCACCCTTTCAAACCAGAAAAAGTGCACGCGTTACTTCCGAGGGACTTGCCAATACGTAGAGCTTATTGTGAATGGTTTTTAAGACAACATGGTGAAAATGAAGATTTTCTAAAAAGTGTTTTCTGGACGGATGAAAGCACATTTTGCCGCAATGGTATGTGGAATCGCAGAAATGTCCATTATTGGTCAGCAGAAAATCCTCATTGGGCTAAGGAAACTGGTCATCAATATCGTTGGTCCCTGAATGTATGGGCAGGTATTATTAATAACACCATTATTGGCCCCGTGTTCATTGATGGCACATTAAACTCCGATAAATACCTGATGCTTTTAAATGAGCACGTTGTTAATTACATAAATCGGTTGCCTGTTGGCCATGCCGAAATTTGGTATCAACAGGATGGTGCACCAGCACATTCTTCGGTTGCCGTCCGTAACAGATTAAACGAAATCTTTGAAAATCACTGGATTGGAAGATATGGTCCTCGTCGATGGCCACCAAGATCACCAGACTTGACGCCGCTAGAGTTTTATTTATGGGGAGCCATTAAAGATGATGTGTATGCGACAGAGTCTGATACGATTGAAGAAATGAGAGAAAAGATCATTGCCAGTTTTCGTAAGATTCGTTTGGCTAATAGTTTACGATCAGTTCACAGATCAATCTTAAGAAGATACCAAACTTGCATGCGACGAGAGGGTAGGCATGTTGAAATTTCAAGACGGAACCTAGAGTGAGTGTTATTTAACTGGTAATTAGGAGCTGTTTCGATTTGAATGTTAGTTTTTGTTGTGATTACTCTAAACATTAAATGAGGTCTCTTACAAAAAAACGTTTCTTTACTGTGGTTTTCGTAACGATTATCTTCATAACAATCAAAAGCTTATGCGGAGTTTTCACCTACAAGTTACTACTGCAAGTTTAAAACGAAGCAAGACAGAGATGCAGATATTTACAACTCACTCTTACCTGTAGTTCCGTTTAAATACTTGCAGCAATGATTTACAGATGTAAACTCGATATTAGCGATACTTGCGACTAAATTAGTTTACAATCTAATGAAATTGACGTGACATTGTTCATTTGACATTTGACGTCTGATAAAGATAAACATTTATCAGTATGATGTCAAGTTAGCATCGGGTTGCGTACCTACATTGAAGGTATTATTTAACTTGTATGAAAAAAACTTTAAAAAAATAATGTATTTTTAAAATGTTGCAGAACAAAAATTAACCAGTTTGCAGAGCACAATTAAACCCTGCATTTAAAGCCCCTTAGTCAGAGACACCCTGTATACAACCGACTGGAGGAGTTGCCATTGACAGGCGTTCCCCTCTGCCGAATACATATGACCGGCGGTCATACATTACGTCATCTCTTGTATGGACTTTTTTTTTTTTTTTTTATACCACGACGGTGGCAAACAAGCATACGGCCCGCCTGGTGGTAAGCAGTTACCGTAGCCTATGGACGCCTGCAACCCCAGAGGATTTACATGCGCGTTGCCTACCCTTTAGGAACCTATACACTCCTTTTTTGAAGAACCTCATACTGTAGCCCACTGGGAAAACCTCGGCAGGGAGTTCATTCCACAGCCGCAGCGTTCGTGGGAGGAAATTCCTCTTAAATCGTACTGTGCGCGACCCATTGGGCTCCAGGGTGTGGGGATGAACACCCTGCCGGCGGCGAGCGGTGCGGTGATAAAAAGCTGCCGTGGGCATCATATCAAACAGTTCTTCAGAGCACAACCCATTGTACAAGCGATAGAACACGCATAAGGAGGCAAAGTCCCTCCTAAGACTCAAAGGTTCAATATCGCTCGTGAGTTTGGGATCGTCGACGATCCGCACAGCGCGCCTTTGCACCGAGTCAAAGGGCCCAAGCTGGTATCCAGGTGCTCCCGCCCAAAGGTGACAACAGTACTCCATGTGGGGTCTGACTTGCGACTTGTATAGGAGCAGTCTCTGCCCCGGAGTGAAGTATCGCCTCGCTCTATTGAGCACACCGAGCTTTTTGGATGCCAGCTTGGCCTTCGCTTCAAGGTGACTACGGAATTGGACGTCACTGGAAATGTCCACACCGAGGATCCCAATACTCCCTGACATTGTAAGGGTTGTGCCTTGGAACTGAGGGGCCACAGTAAATGGGGTTTTCTTAGCGGTGAACGCGCAAACTTGTGTCTTTGTGGGGTTGAATCTGACTAAGTTGTCCTGACCCCACACCGAGACTCCAGAAAGAGTATTCTCGATATCGGACACAAGTTTTTCACGACTCTCTACCACAACGGATCGAGGGATATTGGCACGGCCCGTGTAACAAGCATCCCCAGTACTGACGTTTATCTGAATTTTTTGTGACATAAGAATGCATTAATGTAAATATTTTGTTATGCTATGTATTAGTTAGTCAATTTTTATTTCTTAATATTTGTACCTACGCAATAATTATGGTAAAATAAGGATTTAACTAGAATGTTTGTAACACACCTTTTTATACCCTTATTTATGCAAATACATTTATTAAATTGAATTGTGGGTGGTGTGTGTACTTAAGTTACGTACGAATAGTCAAACATTTGACGTTCCCCTCCCCCGCAATAATCGGTCTTTTTTTTGTATAGAAAATGACAGACCTGGCTACTCCGGGTTGAATGCTCTAAGATTTTCATCACAAAAATCTTTACGTCCGGTATTTTTTTTACAATTTCGTGTCTTTTTTCTTTATTCGCTAATAGTAAGGCAAGCTGGTGGTAACTCAGTGGTAAATAAGTTATGGAGACCACTTGTTTAAAACTTCCCATCATAATAAAGTGTTCAAAGCCGTAGAATTTATTTTCCGACTAAAGCTGGCAATAAACGAGACTCCTCGTATATCATTAAATAACCATTTAATAGCTTTTAAAATATCTCTATTTGTAGCAGATTAAACGTAGCGAAAAGAAATCGGAACTCAATGGCGACCATAAACTTGTATACAAAATGAATAATCTACTTATTAGAGCATATACGAAGGGTAACTTTGCGACTTTGGATATACAATTTAGGATTTTATTGTTTGAATAAAGTGCTAAGGGTGAAAACTTAAAAGCATTACTATAAATGATATGCCTAAATAATATTATAAAGGCAGGATTTATTTTTAGTAAAGATTTCCTTCGAGCAGGTGCGACAAAATACATCTGGGGGGTGGGGGCGCGGTAGTGCCCCCGCCAAGTCGAGCAAAACAAATAACAAAGGCATTATTATATTATTAGCACTAACACTTTTCGTCTTACTTACGAAATTATACAATTGAATAAGGATAGGAGGTACTTACAGTTAAATATGTAAATATATGATAACATTTAAATCAATATTTAATTTGCTGTTCCTCCACATGCGAGCTCACGACCAAAGTAAAATAGACGTTACCTGCAAGGAGGTATACATTTTTAGGTTAGGCGATACTATGAAGAAAACAGGCTTATTTTACATTTCGTTGTACATAAAATTTTGACATTTTACGTAAAATGCACATTTTGGAATACTTAATTGGCCATTACTTCCATTTGCTGTTTTGTGACGGAGAAAAAGGCTTATAATTAGACTATCAATCCCGATAGCTTAGTAATTAATAATAACAACTGTAAATACTCTATAATCACACTAACTCAGTGGTCCTTGATTGTCTCCCGATTTGTACTTTTGACATTAATCAATATTAATTTATTAACAAATTCCTATTATTTGGTTCAGGTATAATTTTGGTTATAGTAGTTTATGCAACAGTTGTATAAGAGGGGTCAAAAAAGGTGAGTGGCGTGGGTAACAATTTGAGCCGTAGGCGAAAATTGTTAAGAAAAACGCCACGAACATTTTTTTACCTACTTATACGACGTTGCATACAATACTTTTTCTACGAATACACTTACTTTTACATAAAATGCGAAATTGAAATCTTCATGGATATCGCAGTTATTTTGTCAACATAATCAACAATCATTTAAGTTTTACCTTTTAAAATACTATTTTTCAATAATACTAACATTACTAACAAAAATACCGTCGTTATTTGATCAATTATTAAAGAGCTACAGAGATTAGTAAAAATACCTAAATTACTTTCAAAGTTTGCAATTCGCCCCAACAAACGAACGGGAAACGTAAAATACTACGAAGTAGGTCTGTGGTTCTTATAATTTTTTTCTTTTTTAAAGTTTTTTTTTCTAAAAACGCTGCGTTTATTTAGGTTTCTTAGGTTGGCAGTAATTTATTTTATATTAATAGCCGTGTTTGCACGCGATTCCGCGATACTATTTTGGCGCTTTTATAGAACAAGTGTTATTTTGGGGAATAGACTAGATAGACTTTTCATCGAGTGTATTATCTATGTTCTTATAAAGGTGTTATCGAATGTATAAATGACAGATAAAAGTACAGGAGTAGAAAACCAATTTTATACACGAAATTCAATATAAATAAAACCAATACAACCAACCACCACCAATACCAATAAAATATCTGTATCTGTATCTGTAAATAAAAACCGGCCAAGTGCGAGTCGAACTCTCGCACCGAGGGTTCCGTACAAATCTATAGGTATATAGGGGTAGTAAACTAAATATTATTAAAAATATTTTTATTATATGATGTAACTAAAAATTTATGGTTTTCGCAATTTTTCCTGTATATGTGCTATACTATAAGACGTTGCTTCGTACCAAATTTCAAGATCCTGAGTTCACGGGAAGTACCGTGTAGGTTTTGATTCCCATGCGAGTTTCGAAAATTTGCGGAATTTTGGGGCATAAACGGCTGTATCTTTTGATTGCGTTGGCATAGAAGTTGAGTATTTGATATAAATTTCAGCTTGATACCTCCACGCGTTCCTGAGAAAAAGGGTCTTGACAGACGGACGGACAACAAAGTGATCCTATAAGGGTTCCGTTTTTTCCTTTCGAGGTACGGAACCCTAAAAAATAGAAAACACGAGACGTTATTTCGAACCATACTTACAAACAAAATATACGAGAAGCGCTATGATATCGCTCACGTTAAAGCACACAGGGCCTCCTGCAGCGACCGCTTTGCCCAACAACACACACTCCTGGCAAATGAGGAGGAGGCCTATGACTGTCCAGATAAACATTGCCAATATATGCACTTCCAAGGCACTTTTTATCCACTGAAAAACAGGAGGCTACTGGTACAAGAGAAAAAAACTGAATTATCTGTAAAGAACAATTAAAGTCCTCCATCAATAACCACCTCCTTCTAGTCAAATACAAAGGTACACAGCTTATTTATCTTCATGGCATAGAATATTATATACTGTTGCTTTCTATTAGGTACCTAAATATACTCTCTTTGTTAAAATACCTGCACATATCAAGTGTATTTTACAAAATTCCAATGTTGTTTGATTGAATCCTGTTTGTTTTACTTACCACGATAATCCCCACAACGAACATTATATTGGAACTGAGATAAAGGATCGACATGACGAAGAAGCACCATCTCAAGACGTTGACGGACAAGTTTCCCTCGCCGGCCGCCTGGGTCAGGTACAGGTCGCATGACGGCGTGACGCTCATTCCTATCCCGTGCAACCCTGTTATCTATGGCAACAAATGATAGACTGATATTCCAAATGAAAAGATAGAACAATTTTAGAAAAACATTAAAATAAATAAAACTTTATTGTAGACAACTTATAGTCCATATATCTTGTTAGCAATAATAATAAATTAAAAATATAGGAAATGTCTTCTCAAATACACTTTTCGCGTAGCGGAACGGGATCTAGTCTAGTAGTAGCCGCCCTTAGGTGGCCTACTTAGCTTTCTTTAGTTTAGGTTAGTTTGGCTCTAAATAGGTCGATCTATGTAGGATTGTCCCCAAATATTAATTAATTCATTATTTATTTACGAGTTTACTCTGGTAGGTGCTATGCCATATTTATATCGGCTATTTTTATCGCTTAACCTATAAACCATTCGATCACCTTAAATTTACCTAAATTTGAAATCAATATGATGGTACATAGTTTTAAATAAATGGTATAAAAACAGCATTTGGAAGATAGGATCTAATCCTAAAACTACGAAATGAATCGTCACTCTAATAGTTGTAATATGTTCTAAGTAAATAAGAAAGATCATACCAGACAATATAAACTAATTAAGAAACAAGCAGTTTTTAAGTTCCTAATACAGCAACAGCGTGTTGTTCTAGGGAGAAATTTGAATATTCCCATATTTATTTGAGCACATGCATCGACTTAATAATTTTGCACTTTGTTTTTTCAGAACTACATTATTTATAATTTCCATATTTTGTCTTACATTTCATTTGACTTATTATGACTTTTCAAGTCACACGTGACGTAAGTCACACGTGACGTAAGTCACAGACTTAATACGATTGCAAGCTATTTCACAATAGTGTCAATAGTGGTATTTGCACATGGTGCATTTGGTTGGACGGAAAACATATTATTCTATGCTGCCCACCTTCTGCCCACCGATAAAATTGTGTAGGTACCTTAAACACATCCAGTCCAGTCTTGGTCAAACATCATAATCAATGCAACAAGACATGAGCTATTAAAATATATAATTTATTAATAAAAAAAATAGCAAATTATATACAGGTACAGGTCAATAAAAATATATCTCGACTATACTTAATACATTCAGTCAGTGTTCTAATAATGATCTTGATGTTAATAACAAATTGTTCTTCTGGTGCTGCTGGATGCTGGATTTCCTGGACCATAAGGATGATTAAGAAGCAAATGGATTCCCTTGTCACTATGTCGGCAGCGCGCCACCTTGGAATGGTATTTTTTTTCTGTAGGCATTAACTACCATTAAAAAGTAGATCCACACTGAAAATACAAGATTTGTTGAGAATTTGTTTAATATCTGAATAGATTTACGATCCACTGGCAGCATTCGTAAATAGTATTTGTGGAAAAGCGTCCTCGTTTGACAGAACTACGGGGCCGTCCGCCGAGTTTAGACCTTAAGGTGTTTCGTTTAGACCTCGAGAAGGGAGGACATTTCGTTCGATCATCGCGTTTAGAATCATTTGCGCGCAATTCTTTCTCTATATACGATCGTATCAATAATAAAAAGTAGGTCCACACTGAAAATTAAATAGTTTTTGAAATTTAGACGGATGAAAGGTAAACAAAAAAATTGGATTGTTTCAATGTCACACTTATATATGGCAGATGATAAATAGAAAAGATGGTACACAGGCTTCAACTCAATAAATGGCGCTATCAATTTGCCAGGGGTTTAATGTAGTCTTACACTCCTTTAACATGCCAAAGTCGTAAGATCTGGACATGTGGCATGCATGTGCAGCCAAGTTCAAAGATAAAGGTTTTACTTACATCCCAGGTCGATTAATGTTAAGAGTAACTGACAGAGGGCTATATCTTTCCCTCGGATGGCGCACACGGTGGGATACATTAGTCCGTAAACAACAGACAAACATATTGACACTAATGCGGTGATCATAAAAGCTATAGCAAATGCACGCTTAGGATTCTGAAATGGAAGAATAATTACTTAAAAATCGTATTATTTTGTTACGCCAGTTTTAGGTGAATTGCAAAGTTTTTGTACGTCAATCTTTATTTATTTATTTTACTAACTAATTCACTTGTGTTCCGAAAATTAGTCCTGTTTATATGGGTTGCAAGATTCACCGTTACAACAACATATATAAATAGATAATTCAACGTCAGCCAATTGAGTTAATTTGATTAAATATAGGTGCCTCGGAAACACAAACACACATCCTATGTGTTATGAGTTATGAATAGAGAGCGGATTTGAAGTAGCGATCTCAATATTAATATGGATATGACTGCTATAATTTATTATTTTTTCTACATACAAAAATAATGTAACTTATCGGAATAAAAAAGTAAAAATCTTTTTGGAAGCTTTTGTAAATATTGGGCAAAAATTATGATGATAATAAATAAAAACATCGTTTGTTATTTTTTGAAATAGGGTGATTGTGCTCGTTTCCCGTCCATATGGTCAGTTTCCGTCCACCTAACGGTTCTGCTACAAATATATGGAGAAAACTTGAACGTAAATGAATTTTCCTGCGGAAGTTTGGTCTTGTTGCGATCCATAATATCTAAGAAACAATTCTACTATCATAAACAAGTAATTTGACAAATAGTGCCTTTAAAAATAAAACATTAATAGCCGCCTCGAATTCGGCCCTAGCAAATGTCATCGCAATGAAGAAAAAACCTTGTGGCGGGAAAAGTTTATGATGACTATGATGAGTTTTATTAATGATTTAGGCAGTGCACTAAATATGTTTGGCATGAATTATCTATTTTAAAGTTAATTGTACAATATTTTAAGTGGAGATTAAAGTTTTAGAATATAATTAATATATAAACTTTGTGGACCAAAACTAGCAGAGCAATTTGGTATAAATTTCAGTTTTGCGACCACCTGATCCCGGAAATCTAGACAGCTAGGTAAATATTTCTAATGGTTATTTTACTTCAAAATACTTAATTAATACGTAATATTATAGTATATAGTAGTATGGTAATATTATATTTGATTACCTACACACTTTAGTTTCTGTCCATTCCTCATATAATGTTACGTAAATAAATGTAATAAATAAAACATTTAAATGACTTGAGCAAAGACTAAAACTAGCTCTTCTGTTGCATTGTTATCGTTAATATACGAGTTATTTGTGAGAAGACAAAACTATAATTAACATTAGAATGACCAAATGTTAGTAGAATAACAATTATAACCTCCATACTATGGCGTGCTCTGCTTATTTCACTTCAAAAGAAAGCTTTGTGATCGTGCCATTGCCATCGTCCGTACACACACACACACGCACACACACCCGTACATCTTTCACAATGAATATTATCCGTTATTTTCACTAAGCACTATCACATCACCTTTATCTATTTACCGGCAATTAAAACCACACGAAAACAAACAAACAAAAACCGGCCAAGAGCGTGTCGGGCCACGCTCAGTGTAGGGTTCCGTAGTTTTCCGTCCGTCACAGTAAGTGTCCCCACTTAAGAGTTAATAACACCGCCATGTAGGATATGATATGAGAGTTCCACGTGCAGCGACATCTATCGGCAAATTAAGTAAACTATTGCTCGCGAGCTTAAAGTATGGAAGATGATTTTTATGGAATAATTCTTTATTGCGTGAACCGATTTTCACCGTTTTTACTTTATTTGAAAGCACGTCATTTCATTGTAATTTTGTAGAAATTACAGGTACAATAAACACCTGCTTATACGGTTAAATTACAAACTTAGTTCAGAAATTATTTTGTAAATTTTTTTCAAAAACTATTCATCCTATCAAGTTCAAAATAATTTTCCTAGAAAGTTTTTATAAAGTTCTACTTTTGAGATTTTTTTCATATTTTTAAAACTTATGGTTCAAAAGTTAGAGGGGGGGGGACGCATATTTTTTTCCTTCTGGAGCGATTATTTCCGAAAGTATTTACATTATCGAAAAATGATTTTAGTAAACCCCTATTCATTTTTAAATACCTATCCAACAATATATCACACGTTAGGGTTGAAATTTAAAAAAAAATCACTCCCCACTTTACGTATAGGGGAGGTACCCTAATAAAAACAAAATTCCACTTTTTATTTTACCACTTTGTCGGCGTGATTGATATACATATTAGTACCAAATTTCAGCTTTCTAGTGCTAACGGTCACTGAGATTATCCGCGGACGGACGGACGGACGGACGGACGGGCAGACATGGCGAAACTATAAGGGTTCCTAGTTGACTACGGAACCCTAAAAACATGCGCTGTTAAATATTTGAACAAATATGGAAGTCTCGTGTTTTGATCTGATTACTATGAAAAAAGCTACTTTTTTAAATAGTCGCATAACCTTCGGATCTGATCGGAACCAATCGGAAACCTTTCCGGGTAATGCACGACCCTTAGAGAATTCAACCGACCGGAGTCGCCATTGACAGGCGTTCCCCCTTTGCCGAAAACATATGACCAGTGGTCATGCTTACACCTATTTGTACGTTACGTACGAATAGCCACAGAAATCACAGAATACACTTGACGTTCCCCTCCCCCGCAAAAATCGGCAGACTTGCTTTGTGAAGAAAACGGCAGACATGGCTACCCCGGGTTGAATTCTCTAAGGAACGACCCAATAATGAACGATCCAATGCGCGGTTGACTACGCTAGTCGTGTCAATTGCATTAAGCCTTGGTCAAACAGCAAGCGTGGCGCAGCGCCACGGTCGCGCGGCGTGACCGCGGCACATGTTAACAGGTTAGCGACGTCAAACAGACTGCGTCCCGCCGGCGCCGCGCCCCGCTTCTGTCGCGCCCCGCGCCGCGCGGCCCCCCGCGTCCACGCGGCGCGGGCGTAGCGCTGCGCGGCGGCACGCTGCGCCGCGCTGGGTCACATCAGATCAGTCGGACGTTAGGCAGCGCGGTGCGTCGTGCGAGCGTAGCAATATACTGTGATTGTGATTATGGATATAGAAAAAAATATCTTCTCTTCGAAAAAATAATCTTGGCTTCGGAAGGAATGAGCGAGTCACGCCCGCATCGCGCGCGGCCGCGCCGTGTTCACGCGCGCGCAATGAGGGCGTGTTGAGAGCGCGAGGCCGGCGCGATCCGCGCGCGCCCTGTTTGAACAGTCATCGCTTCGGCGTCACGCGGCGCAGACGCGGCGCTGCGCCACGCTTGCTGTTTGGCCAAGGCTAAGGTACAAACAAGTTGGAACCCGACCGCAGGCCGCAGCAGTACGTTCGCGTATGAAGTTCTATTCAAAGTCAGTGACACGAAGTCAGGCGATATGTCGTCGCACGGCAGGTCGCGCCGCGCGACCGCGGCGCTGCGCCACGCTTGCTGTTTGGCCAAGGCTTTATAGTACAAGCAGTGACAGTGGTTAACATTAAAGGCCTACAATATCATTGTTTGGTGATAAAATGCCTTAGTTATAATATTCGATTGTTTGGTTGAGTTAAATATAATACCGTGATCGATTTAACAATACATACTTGTATGGAAAAAACAAATTTATAAAAACTAACTACGCCATTTCGTTTCCTCGTACCTAACTGTATGCTAATATTAACGGAAATAAAGAAACACGGTGTTAATCCTTATTAACATTAGTTTTTAGGATTCCGTAGCCAAAATGGCAAAAACGGAAACCTTATAGTTTCGTCATGTCCGTAGTTCGTCCGTATGCCATGGCCATTTTTTATTTGGAGACTATAACTAATATTCATGAAATTATAACAGAAGGTGTATTTTGTATACCCCTACTTAGTATTGTAGTAAAATTGCTGAAAAGATTTTTTTTTAGGGGGGAGCCACAAGGGGTTTTCCATACATGTAACAATTTTTTTTTACCAAAAATCATCATGTTGCACATTAATCGATAGGACTTTAAAAATAACATTGAGGTTTGTTTCATCATTTTTTGATTAAGTGGAAATTTTCAGAAATAATCATCCTACTCAGTGGACGAAAACTAGCAGAGCCCAGGACGGAAAACTGACATTTATGGACGAAAACTAACGAATACCCCACTTATTCAAATAATATTTTTTATACAAAATCTCGCAACTATGGATAATTATCGCGTAATATTAACATAAACTAGACTATATAAGCTATCAAATGAAATATACCTAATACATTTAAGTAAGGGTACTTTAAGATATTCTTTTTGCATCACAAAGCTGGCAAAATCGATAAGTGGACGAAAAGGAGCACAATTACCCTAGTTTATTTTTAAGTTTTCCTTTAATATTTCTTCTGCACAATGCACAGTTAAAAAAATTATTACGACTCAAAGAAATGAAAAACCGGCCAAGTGCGTGTCTGACCACGCATAGGAGGGTTCCGTACCTTCAATGTAATAAGAACCAAACTAATACCAAAAGGTCGTATCTGATGCCTATGGAAGAAGTTTTTTGGAGATAACTCAAAAATGGCTGAACCGATAATGTTCAAAATAATTTTCGTAGAAAGTATATGATAAGGCACATCACCTCAAATTTTTTCATATTTTTTGGACTTACGGTTCAAAAGTTACAGGGGGGGGCTACACAATTTTTCTGACTTTCGAAGCGATTATTTCAGAAAATATTCACTTAATCACAAAATGGTCAAAGAAACAATGTTATTTTTATACCTATCGGACCTATCGATTGATGTGTCACATGTTGATATTTGGTTAATTTTTTTATTTTATTTAGTTACATCTATGGAGCGCCCCCCTAAAAATATATTTTTTTTCAAATTTAACTACATAACTAAGTAGCGGCATACAAAATACACCTTATGTGTAAATTTTATTCAGATACGTCGTATAGTTTCCGAGTAAAATGGCTGTGACATACGGACGGACAGACAGACAGACATGACGAATCCATAAGGGTTCCGTTTTTTGCCATTTCGCTACGGAACCCTAAAAATTAAAATAATTCGGTTCCACAGTGCTCACAGAAGAATTCATTAATTTTGAGGTAGTTTATTGGTTCTTCCTCAAAATCGTTTGCAGATCAATAGTTTTTTGAACTAAAATTGCCAAGACATTTGAGTATAAAACTGTTTTTACAATCGTTACCATCGTGGACGGTAAACATAACGGATGATAATGTATTTTTTAATACAATTGCTCAAAAAGTTTACTTTACGTAGCTGCAAATCGTGCGTAAAGTTTGATTTTATGCACTAGTGCTAAAAAGTAATCTGATCTGCAAATCGTGCGTAAAGTTTGATTTTACGCACGATTTGCAGATATATTGCATTTCAAATTGACCAATCAGAACACTTCACTATATTAAATCCACCACTCACAACACATATCGGAGTTAATCGGAACGCTAGATACTTTTTTGGTGCGTATACTGTGTAAATAATTTAAGTCCTTAAAAAAACATTGTATTTAATATCAACCAATCAGAATACAGCAATGTTAAAATCGACCAATCAGGAAACGCAATTTATTTATCAAAACATGAGGTTTTTTTTTAGTTCCTACTTCACAATCATTAAAAAAGATTTAATTTTTTGGGAAACGCTTTAAAGTGTGTTTAAACTGTTAAAACAGCTATTAGACATGGCAATTTGTAGGGCCCAACCTGTTGTGTTGGGAGGTGTAATAGGAGGTTGGGCCCGTAGGGAGCTGAAGGAGGGTGTGGGAGAGGCAGGGTACACAACAGGTTGGGCCCTATAAATTGCCATGTCTAATAGCTGTTTTAAAGAGCTAATTATACCGTCGCCTGTGGCATTTATTCGAGGTATTGATATTTTGTATCTATGTCAAAGAAGTTAAAAAAATTGAAAGACCGTCAAGTTATACCATAATTTCACCTTAGTTTAGTTATTGTGCGTAAATAATAAGTATTTGATATTTTCTCGCAATCGAAGTGAAATATTGTATTCATTACTCTGATCTAAAAGCCATATTACCACTCGAACAATTTTCCCTCACTTCGGTCAGGAAAATAACCACCTGGTGGTAATATGGCCTACTTTAGACCCTTGTCAAACAATCTACTATTATTTCATTGTAGTTTTTTCGCAATTGTATTAAAAAACGTTGTTCGACACACGTGCAGAAGTGTCATTTTCACTCGTCCCGAGTCTTGACCCTCGCCTCTCGGCTCGGGCCAAGTAACCTCGGTACTCGTGCAAGATGACATACTTCTCGCACTTGTATCGAAAACTACTACTATTTCGACGGTGTATGCTTAAAATGCAGTGTAAGTGAGTATCATTATTGCTTTGACTTGGTTTTTGAGAAAAAACCAATAGCTACCTCGAAATTAATGAATTGTTCTGTGAGCACCGTGGAAGCGAATTATTTTCATTTTTCATTTCTTTGAGTTGTAATACATTTTTTTACTGTGCATTGTGCAGAAGAAATATTAAAGAACTTAAAAAATTAACTATTTAAAAAAATAACAAATGCTTATTTGATTTATTATCATCGTAATATTTGCCCAATATTTACAAAAGCTTCCAAACAGGTTTTTACTTTTTTGTTCCCATAAGTTACATTATTTTTGTGTGTAGAAAAAAAACAATTAATTATACCAGTCATATCCATATTAATATTGAGATCGCTACTTCAAATCCGCTCTCTAGTTATGACTTAGCAAGAAAATAAGTAAGGTAACCTTACTAATGTTGTTTATCCTACATACATACTTGTAATCAAAAGTAAATTCAGGGTCAATAGACAAGTAAAATAAGGTAAACAGGCTGACTGATAACTGCATTTCTAAGCAACAAAAGCATTTGACACATGACATAACAAAGTATTATTAAATAAAGTCGTTTTCACTGAAATTTAAGTAATTAAAGGATATTTAAGTAATTAAAGGATAATAACAAGTTCATAATGAAACCATGATTGTTTTTTTTTAAGTGCGAGAATGGTCAGCAATGAATGTAAATGGGTTTGTTTAAATTATTTTACTCTTCTATTAACCCCGAATTTAGGTAATATTTCTACTTTGTAGTCAATTTAAAGAGATATTCAGATGTAATATCTATTTAAATATATTGGCCTATAAGTAAAAAAATAATAATTTACCCGATAAATCCTCATAAGAAATAAAAAACTGGTGACCAGATGTGCCAGGTCAGCGATCAGTACAATCCACCCTAGTACCTTTATAATTGTATCGGCCACTCCTGCTTCTTGTTGAGATTTGGCAAGACAGGAAGTCCCCAAATCAGCGCTGACGCCGAATCCAAAGCTAATCTGAAAAATAACAAACAACATTATTTTTTTTAAACCACGACGGTGGCAAACAAGCATGAGGCCCAACTGATGGTAAGCAGCTACCATAACATATGGACGCCTGCAACTCCAGAGGAGTCACATGCGCGTTGCCGACCCTTTACAAAAAGGAGGATTCACTGTGTTGACAGCTAAAGGAACAAGAGGGTCCCTCATCGTCAACACACTGGGTCCGCTTCATTGGTCGAAATTCTTTATAAACCCTTAAGATTTCTTAGGGGGCGTCCATTAATCGCGTCATACGTTTTTGGCTGGTTTTAGACCCCCCCCCTCCCCCATGGTGATCTTTGGTGATATTTTCAGGACCCCTCCACCCCTGTCCAATATGACGTGTAATTTTTTGCTAACAAAAGTAAGTACAGTTTTCTAACACGTGAACCTACTTACGTATCGTACGTACACGTAAAGGGTAAAAAAATGAAACTACATGTATACATATAAAATGAAATTCTCTTTAATAGAAAAAAACCGGCCAAGTGCGTGTCGGATCACGCGGTTTCGTACCTACTATCGAAAAAGTAATATGAAAAGGTCGTATGTGCGTATGAAATGAGTTTTTAGGAGATAACTCAATAATTCCTAAACCGATAATGTTCTCAATTTTTTTCATATTTTTTGGATCTCCGGTTCAAAAGTGACAGGGGGACACAAGTTTTTTAGACATACGGCGTGATTTTTTTCTTAAAATATTCACTAAATAAATTTTTTTTTTGACAAATAATTACATGTATGGAGTAGTGCCCCTCCTTAAAATATCTTTTTTAGCAATTTTACTACAACCCTAGGTAGCGGTATCCAAATACACACCTTATATTTAAATATTTATTAAAATACGTTTTATAGTTTCCGAGTAAAATGGCTATGACATACGGATCGACAGACAGGCAGACGGACATAACGAAACTATCTAAAGGGTTACGTTTTTGCCACTTTGGCTACGGAACTCTAAAAATCTACTTCACAAAATAATATGTCAAATGCCTTTACAAATTATTTACAATCATAATGCTAGTGCAATTTTACTCTGCTTTTGACAGATCTTTTTTTTACGGGTAGGTGAATAAAACGAACCACATCACTGTTCACATATTTTATTAGAAAAAATAGAATTAAAAGTAATTTGGATAATTTGAAACAATAAAATTGATGGTTAGATAATATAGTTTACCTACCAGTAGTATTCAAGCATTTCTCCAGGAAGTTACATTGATTTTTGCACTTTCACCTACTTCAACTGTCAACATCAACACACTATGTCGGACATCAACTCAATCCAAGGATCAATTGCGGAGCTCACTAAAACCTTCAATGCCAGGATGGCTGAGATGCAGAGTAATTTGGACAAAGCGGGCTCAAGCAACCCTGGGAGCGGTATTGAGGCAGTAGCGGCGGACTTCACTAGCTTCAAAGCATTTGTTTTGAACTCTCTCAATATACTCCAGAAGCAGGTGGAGCTCATCGCTCAACAGGTCGATCAAATAGAAATGCGATCTCGACGCAAGATGCTGGTCATCCATGGTGTTCCGGAGGCTGACAAAGAGGACACAACGGCCCTTGTAGCTGAACAGCTCAAAGCTGTTAAGGCTGACGTGACTGCAAATGACATAAGGCGCAGCCACCGACTTGGCCGTCGCAGAGGCAGCAAACCCAGGGCTATTGTGGTGAAGTTCTGTGAGACTGCCGTCCGTGATAAAGTGTGGTTTGGTAAGGTGGCATTGAAAGGTACCGGCGTAACGATAGCCGAGTTCTTGACCAAATCACGTCAGCAGACCTTCATGGCAGCTCGGGAGCGGTTTGGCGTCAGAAGATGTTGGACCTGGGACGGCGTTGTTCATGTCTTGGATGCGAGCGACGTGCGCAGGCGTGTGGTGAGCCTTGCAGAGCTTAAGGCGATCTCGGATGCGCCAGAGCAGCCTGTGACTCCGACCCCAAGCGTAGATGCTCCTCCCAAGGCAGATAATTGCAGCAAAGCCGAGAAACCGGAGAAACAGATAAAGCCCAGACGTGCGGCTGCCAAATTGAAGCCTTAGTATGTACATAGTGTAGCTTTCTTCTGTATTTGTTCGGGTTATACTGCTTGACGCTTTTCTATTTCGACGTGTAATCACTGTTATTTGTTGTATACCCTCTTTAATAGTCTCCCGTAAATATTATAAATTAATTCTAATAACTTCATTGCTAACTTTAAATGTCACTTTGCCAAGTTCCAACTGACATTGACAGTTGACATGTGTGCTGACCATGAAGTTAAATACAATCTGGAGGTCATACTTCGACCACAACGTGAGGCCGAAAGAGAGGGTAATGTAGGGGGCTGCATCTCATTCTAAGTAGAGTGACCATATGATTATGTGGGATTGGGATAGTAGGTATGAAGATAAATATAAAATTAAATATGCTTGTCGTCTAGTAAGTATTGTCCAGAAAGAGAAGTCTCATAGTTCATATGGGAACTTATACATTCTACTGACTTAATGAGCTGGCCACTTCAGATACGTTGACGCAATAATGAGAGCAGAGAACCCCTCTAATTAGTTTACTATTTTAAACTTATTGCTAGATCCAGGCATCTGGCAGCTATTTATCGGAGGACGTCAGAGTGACAGACCAGCAAAATATTTCAGTTAGTAGGTAAAAACTGTCGAAGCCTATCGCTAATATAATAACAAAAAAGTAAAAACATTGCGTATCGCTACGGAAAACAGTAGGTAGGCGACAAACAATACATTAACGTAACGTCATTTTGCACTATTTTCCCCCAACAGAAACTCCTGAAAATGATATAATCTTATTAATTACATGATACTGCACTGCATCAAACCTATAACTGTAAGATATTTATTTCTTACAACTCGTTGCATAACACCGATGAGCAATTGCCAGATGTCCGCGTCTTAAAATAGGGGATAGTTAGTGTAGCAAACTAAAACTAAGTAAGTACAGGGGGTTCGTGGCTCTCACTATTGCGTCATATCTAATGTGGACAGTTCTCCGACTTTAATGTACTTAAAGTTAAAAAAATCGAATCCTGGTCAGGGCATTTATTTGTGTGTTTATCACGGATATTTGTTCCCGAATTATGGATGTTTTCTATGTATTTAAGTATTTATATGTATATATCTATTACATATATCGTCTTCTAGTACCCACAACACAAGCCTTATTGAGCTTACTGTGGGACTAGGTTGATTTGTGTAAGATTGTCCCATAATATTTATTTATCATACTGCCACTACTACAATTTTTGTATGGCCTTGTGCCATTTTAGGACCCTTTCGAAAGGGCCTAAAAAGACCCGCGTGCCACTCGTCCCGTGTAAGTAATACTTAGGAACAGACCATGTACTTATGTACATTTCTGTAAAAACAACAAAACCGACCCGCAGCTTGCCGACATCATAGTCACCCTATTGTTTGACAATCTTAACTTGTTGTTAAATCGTAAAATTAAATGATTGTGGATTACCGGTGAAAGGAAAGTCCACTTTATTGTAAAGTCTCACCCCTGCACCCTTTTACGCAACATATCTTGACCATTTTTACTTAAAAATGTTGTTACGAAATGTTGTTGAGCTGAGCGGCATCATTTGAAATAATATGAGTGACATATTATGTCAGTGATGGGACTGATGGGATGGGGATACCAGACCGTATTTTAAATATTACAAAACTTACTACTGTCTGCAATATTAATTGCAATTCTTTCATTCAATGAATGAATAATATTTACGTCGTAAAAAAAATCAAAGCAGCTAAAAGGGAACAAAGTATTAATTCAAATCTTGCAATAAATTATTATAAGTAGGAAGTAACTTCTAGTGTGTTACTAAAATAAATGTAGATAAATAAAACCACATTGGTAAGTTTCATAAGTTGGCAGCATTGTGCGAGTGAGACACCACCCCCTACATTATGCTCTCTATCGGACCGTTTTTATTACTTTTTACTAGTGACCTATGAACGACTGTTTTGCTCGGTAATAAGGTTCAACTGTGGTTAGGGAAATATAGTAAAAGTACTATCCGGATTGTCTTCTTCTGATCCGTGGTGCTGACGGATGGCAGGTATAGTGTTGCCAACTGTTAAATTGCGGTCCGCTTTACCAAGTTAAATATTTCCTTATTAAATTACGTTCCGTTTTTCTTAGTTAATTATTTCCTTAGTTTTGTGATATAACTTAATGCCTGTCGAATCTGACGCCAACATGTATTTTTAAATTGAACTTCCGTTTCTTTATAAGTGTATTTCTTTCTTTATTTGCTGCTGGCGGGTAGATTGTGGAGTTTTTGTTTAGTTTTTACTGTATATATTTTTATATTTATTGAATATTAGTATACACTTATTATATACTTATTATATTTTTAACTTTATATATATTTTTCAGATGCCTTTCAGTGATAACAGTGATCAGTATTTATCTTTTTCCTCCTTAGAAAGTGTAAGTGAAGACAGTTTCCATAGTTTGCCTCCTTCGCTTCACGACATTCTGGAATCTCAGTTTAATGACGTACCTAAAAATTTTAACGTTGTGCATTTAAATGCGCAAAGTATTCCTGCACATTACAGCGATATAAATAAATAATAAATAAATAAATATTATGGGACAATCTTACACAAATCAACCTAGTCCCACAGTAAGCTCAATAAGGCTTGTGTTGTGGATACTAGGCGACGATATATATAATAGATATATACATATAAATACTTAAATACATAGAAAACATCCATAACTCAGGAACAAATATCCGTGATAAACACACAAATAAATGCCCCGACCAGGATTCGAACCCGGGACCTCCTGCTTCGTAGGCAGGGTCACTACCGACTAGGCTAGGAGGCCGTTAAATGTCGGCCGTGTATGTGTGGCCGGATATGTTACTCTCTTTTGACATTAAGAACATTCATGCTATTTTAATTTCCGAATCGTGGCTCAGACCAGCTTTGCCTTCAACGTCTTACTCTTTACCTGGTTTCAATTTAATTCGGCACGACCACCTTGGAAGAGGTGGCGGTGGAGTTACGATTTACCTTCGTTCTTACATCCCCTATTCAATTGTTAATGTATCTGCCAGCTCTTCTACTTCTGATGCCGCAGAGTATATGTTTCTCGACGTTTCCCTCTCTCATTCCAAACTTTTACTTGGCGTTTTTTATTCCCCCTCCCTTCACGTTAATTACTTTGATTCTCTTGAGAAACTTCTCGAGGACCTTATGCCTTCTTATAATCATCACATTCTTATGGGAGATCTAAATACGTGTCTTCTGAAGGATGACAGTCGATCCCGGCGCCTTAAATCCCTGGTAGATGCATGCAATCTAACTATTCTCCCTTCAGACGCCACACACTATTTTCCAAATTGCTCGCCTTCTCTTCTTGATTTAACTTTAGTTTCTTCGACTTCTCATGTGTCTAAATTTGGACAATACTCCGCGGATGCCTTCTCATATCATGATCTGCTCTATCTCTCTTACAAAATTCGTCCTCCCAAATCTAAATCAAAAATTCTTTTGCAGCGCAATTTTAGTGGATTAAATGTGGAAAAGCTTCGAGATGACGCTTTAACAATCGATTGGAGCAGTATCGCTCGAGCGGGTTCGGTAGACGATCAAGTTTCTCTCTTTAATTCGCTCCTCATACAACTTTATGACGCTCATGCTCCTGTTCGTGCAATAAAAGTCAAGCATCTCCCTGCTCCTTGGCTCACTGAGGATATTAAAGCCCTTATAGAGAGGAAGAATCAATCTAAATCTAAGTATAAGGCTAACAACTCTGAGAAAAATAAACTTAAATATCATACCCTGCGCAATCGCTGTAGCACTATATGTCGAGATGCTCAGAGGCGTCATATTCACAGTTCTGTTGAAGATGGAAATCCAGCCAAAGTGTGGAAATTTTTGAAAGGTCTCGGAGTTGGCAAATCTCAACAGGCAACCAATTTAAACAATATTAGCGTTGACCAGCTTAACCAGCATTTTTCATCGTCCACCTGTTTCAGTGGTCCTAAGAAATCTAACTCACTTCATCATCTTTCATCACTTCCTGCCTTAGATTTCTCTTCTTTCTATTTTAGCCATTTCTGTGAGAGTGATGTTAGGAAGGGTATATTGAATATCACTTCTAACGCCGTTGGTGTTGACTGTGTTAGCCGAAATATGATACTCCCTCTCCTTGATTTGTTTGTTCCTATTATCACCGGTATTCTGAATTTTTCCATTTCATCAAGTACTTTTCCCAGTCTGTGGAAGGATGCCAATATTATTCCTTTACCCAAAAAATCCAACCCCAGTTCCTTCTCTGACTATCGCCCCATCTCCATTCTTCCTTTCCTATCCAAAGTCCTCGAACGGCTAGTGCATCAGCAACTAACTTCCTTCCTGAATAGAAATGACCTCCTAAACCCATTTCAATCTGGTTTTCGTCCGGGCCATAGTACTACCTCGGCTCTTGTCAAGGTTACCGATGACATCCGTTTGGGTATGAATGACCAGAAGCTTACAGTTCTTGCACTTCTAGATTTCAGTAATGCCTTTAACACGGTCGATTTTGACATTTTGCTCGCGTTCTTACAGTTTTTTAACATATCGGCTGCAGCGATTGACTGGTTCCGCAGCTATTTGGTTGGTCGTCGGCAAAGAATAAAACTAGATTCTTCGTGTTCTTCCTGGTGCAGCACATCAGCTGGTGTTCCACAGGGTGGTGTGCTGTCTCCTCTTTTATTTTCTATCTTCATTAATTCCATAACTCTTGCTCTCTCCTCTTCGTATCACCTCTATGCCGACGACCTTCAAATATATTCGCAGGGTATGCATAGCGATCTCAATTCAGTTATAGAAGCCACGAATCTTGATCTGCTCCGCATATCAAATTGGAGTCAAAATTACGGTTTATAAGTAAACCCCCTAAAGTCACAGGTAATTGTGATGGGTAGCGCTAAACAAATCTCCAAAATTGACTTTCTCAGGCTCCCTCCGATAGTCTTCGATGGTATCTAAATTCCTTTTTCCAACCAAGTGAAAAATCTTGGCGTAATCATGGATCGTTGTCTATCATGGGTGCCTCAGGTGAGTGAAGTGAGCAGGAAGATGTTTGCTGCCATAGGGTCTCTCAGACGGCTCCGGAATTTCCTGCCAAATGCTACTAAAATTGCGCTTGCTCAGTCGTTACTTCTCCCCATTCTTGATTATGCAGATATCTCCTATTTAGACCTAACCGAGGAGCAACTTAATAAGCTTGAGCGTATTCAAAATGCCTGCATTCGGTTCATTTTCGGATTACGCAAATTCGACCATGTTTATAGTTTTCGTTCTCAACTCAAATGGCTCCCTATCCGTCACCGCCGTAACTCTCACATACTTTCTTTACTCTTTTCTATACTTTTTAACCCTGCAACTCCCCGCTACCTCAAAGAGCGTTTCTCTTATCTTAATTCTATTAGATCCTCTCAAAAATTGCTCCTAAAAGTGCCATCTTCATCTTCCAAATTTTATAATTGCTCATTTACGTTCCAGGCCGTTCGTTTGTGGAATTCTCTCCCTCTCAACATTAAACGCGCGCAATCTATTGGTAGCTTTAAATCGCAACTTAAGGAATACTATTTATCTCTTCCTTAGGTTTTTAAGTTGACACTGTTGTTTCTTATTGTGTGTATTATATATGTATATATGTACGTATATGTATGTTTATTTTGTATTTATTTAAGTATGTACATTCATATGAATGTGCTGTGTTATCTATTTCGTCTCTTTTGTTTCTATGCACCACCTACTGCTTATTGTTTTTCTCTAGTCTCCACTACCCAAAGGTTGTCTGGAAGAAATCGCTCATTAGCGATAAGACCGCCTGTTGTTACCTCTACCTAAATTTATCTAATTGTAAAATTTGTGCTTGTAACTGTATGAGGTGTGCAATAAAGAGTATTTATTATTATTATTATTATTATTATTGATTCATTTAAAAGTTGTAAATTTTTATTTTAATGACCATTATACAGTACTTATAGCACAAGGAACAAAAAAATTACACGTGATATGTGTCCAGACCCCCCTCCCCCCTGTGGTGATCATTGGTGATTTTTTCTTGACCCCCTCCCCCCCCCCCTATACAATATGACGCGATTAATGGACGCCCCCTTAATAGATTTTAACTTTTAGCATTTCAAAGTAGTCGATCTTGAATTAATTATACGTAGGTAGGTATAAAACAGATTTACTTAGGCGTATTTAGGTAGGTAATCTCGCCTTGGCAGGTTATAAATGTTTATAATAGTTCAAGTATCCTAGTTTGCTGGTGGTCCCTTCCGGCTCCTTGATTGAACTCGATTCTTGATTGTTATTAAGACCTAATCTGTTATTCAAGTAGGATATTATTATGTTCAAAAACTTCCGCTTGCGTTCAGTACAGATTATTTATAAGCGGCAATGAAACGGTTTATATTGCATGTGAAAATTTTAAATGACGTTACTTACCACATTATTAATTTTGAGGTCTACTACATCGATGCGATCGGTCGCCGAGAGAAGGCACGACACGCGCAGAGCGTAGGAGTGCTGACTCATTAGCCACGCCAGCAATGGATTTGTAATCTGCAAACACATAGGTACATTACAGCGCATAGTTATTGTGGGTATCTTTTACATTCATAAGTATATATTAATTTTGTATTAAGCAGAACGTCTGCTAACGATACCACAATGTGTAGAAATAAAGGAAAAGTAGAAAAATCCACTGCCTCAGGCAAGGCTCGAACTCGTGACTCTGGGATACATTCCCATCGTTCTGACCAACTGAGGTACTGAGACTTAGATGGCTGCTAATTTCTCCTAACCTATAGTTACTCCATCATAACACACATACCAGTGTATGTGTGTTATGTTATGATGGAGTGTCTTTTAAATTGACGCAAAATGCTTTTCTCAAACGAAATCATGGTGCCTTCAGTGTTAATAGGTACCACAAGCACTATAGCAACAAGAAATTCGTGTCAGGAAACTAATTATATTCATAAAGGCCCATTTACACATTGATTAGTGTTAAGTGCGAGTCCATACATTTTCTACTTGTATTTAGTAACAAATGTATGAACTCGCACTTAACACTAATCAATGTGTAAATGGGTCCTATAGACTCTTAAACTATTTATAAATAAGTCCTTCATATGCTTATTCCCTCCACCACTTAGGGATCGGAGAGCTAGCTGTCTTGTTTTCGTTCAGTGCATTGGTTTCGTCATCTAAGCGACGTGACGCAGCCAGCCTTATGGGCATCTTATAAGATAACAGCGACTAAGAAACACACTAAGCGACATTGGGGCCAACTTGAATCAAAGCTATCAGAAGTCGCTTGACAAAAAATTATGTTGAAAATGGTTCGTGCTCTGCGGAATAACTTACCCATCAAAAACATAAATGTGAAAGGCTGCCAAGTTCGATACTATGGGAATGCTTCGCCTATAAAAGAAGTGAGATCTGAATAAGTACCAAGTTCCATAAAAATACCTCAAATCATAAATAGTTATAGGAATGCACACTTGATTTCCAGCAGTTTTTAAGGTACATTTTGAATAAGTATCACGTTACATAGAAATACCTAAAATTATAATAGTCAGAGAAACGCACACCGGTTTTTTTAGCAGTTTCCTGATAACATTTATTATTTTCAGTACTTTTTAATGATGTTACTTGGCAAGTTTTCACACACCACACACCTTTTCAATGCAATGAATCGACACCTTTGGACAGCAATGTGTCAAGTATATAATTTTCTATTAAAACTTGCCAAGTTACATCATTAAAAAGTACTGAAAATAATAAATGTTATCAGGAAACTGCTAAAAAAACCGGTGTGCGTTTCTCTGACTATTATAATTTTAGGTATTTCTATGTAACGTGATACTTATTCAAAATGTACCTTAAAAACTGCTGGAAATCAAGTGTGCATTCCTATAACTATTTATGATTTGAGGTATTTTTATGGAACTTGGTACTTATTCAGATCTCACTTCTTTTATAGGCGAAGCATTCCCATAGTATCGAACTTGGCAGCCTTTCACATTTATGTTTTTGATGGGATTTCATTTATTTTTGTTAGGTGTAGGTTCTTTATTATTTTTTTATCACTTTTGCTTTAGGAAATGTCTCATTCCACTTAGGTATGTACTTTATACTATAACCCTTTATACTAAGCCACAGTGTGAAATTTTACATCAAAATCGGACATGCCATTAACCGGAGGCAGTTTATGGCATTAATAGATAGCTTTAGAGGTGTTCGACGAAATAGCAAGGTCTGTCTATGCAAATTAATGATAGTTTTTAAGATATTCATATTAATGTGCCGACTTAATTTTTTTTCTAAAAGTGAAATTCTTAATTTTCTCCAAATGCTTTAATTATTGGCTTGAACTTTACCGCTTATCGTCAGTATATTGTTACACAGTATTTAAGTTTCAAATAGCAATGTTACTAATCCTTAAATAACAAAGATATTGTACTCTGTATAAAAAAACTAAATATCTGTCTTATTACCTTTTGATACTGTAAGCGAAGATAGTTTCAAGAAAAAAATATTCTTTTACTTACTTAAAAAATCATATCAAAAATTCATTAATTATCGTCTCTGGATTTTGAAGTTATTAAAGTTCTATGTTTTTCTGATAATTCTGATCTTTAGGGTTGTCACACGATATTTAGTTTAATAAAACAGAAATCGAATAACAGTAATTACTGTAAAATTACCTAACTATGCTCCGTTCATCCAACTAGTTATTATCAATGATATTTACTATGGATGGGTTATACAAAATGAGCACAAAAAATACTTCCAGAGTTATGCCATAACCTAACAACGATTCATTTATGTTTATCTATTTTGACAATCATTACATCTGTGTCACTCTCATTGTTGGAAAATTACAGTTTTTCTTTTTCCCACGCGGGTGACGAGAGCTCATTGACATGTCCGCATCTCTCGCTTGCCGGAGCGTGACTAGCGACAGTTGCTTGAATTCACTCATATTAAGTTCTTCACTTTTGGAGCGTGCATAACCCATCTGTCATTATTATATATCATAGGTTATTATTAGTAGTAGTATTATTAGTAGGTTAGTAGGTAGTCTGTGATTGGACACCATACGTATAGATCGAGGACTTCACGGTGCTTCAATTTGACCCATTTCCTGCTGCCCAATTGAGCTGAAATATAGTGTAGCTACTTAACTCAGATGACATTACAATGTTTTGGTACCATCGAGCTGGTCTGATGATGGAGATCTGGAGGTAGCCATAAGGACTAGGTTATATAAAACAATGCATTAATTGTGCTTAGAGGTTTGTTAGAATCGTCTCGATGAGTAGTAGACGAGACGACTGTTGAAAGAAAAGTAAAGTCGGCGATAAAAGCTTGTCTTAAAGAAAAATATTTTGTCACAAAACTTTGTGACGCAAACGCTCTATGGAATGAAAAAAACAGTGTACATAGGCAAGGTAAAACTCTATCCTACAAGCTAACGCGTGAAGAAACAAGTCAAAACTTTTACTAAATTATTTTGCACATGTGTGAATAAAGCGACATTTTCCCAAACTATTTTTAAAGGAAAAAAAGTGAGTGAGAAAGTGAGAATAAGATCTCTTCTGATACCTGAATGAACCTGATACCTGTATGAAAGTTTTCTAGGATTTGAATTACTTCGTCCATCACGCCCATGTCACTTTTCTCTAATTTAAATTAAGTAGGTTTTGTAGGTAGGTACACAATTTCTCAATCTCAGTCCTCTGATTCCAATATACAAATGATGGTGGTTAACGTCACGTTTTTTTAATTATGTACCCTTTTCGTAATAATAAAATGCTATGTGGTAACTTTGCTATGTTAGATGAATCAGGCGCTTTACCAAGTAGCAGCCCTAACACAAATATTTAAATTGCTTTAAATTCTAAATCCTTTCATTAACGTTACTCAAATTAATAATGTCGACTAAATATGGTATAAAGAAGATCTCTAGTTAAGAATTAATTCCACATACCTTTGGATTTTTATTTAAAAAAATTAAATGGTTTAACTACTAAATTGCAAATTTCTCAGATCAGAATATATTTTTAAGGATATTTTTGGTCTTAAAATTATCAGTCGGAAGAGATATAACATTTAATATTACACGAAAGTTTATAAAGGCACGTATTCATGAAATATTACCACTTCTATGATTTTTTTGGAGTTTCTGAATGCAATCTTAAAAATGTGATTTCTTGAAAACCATAAGGAATTAACTAGTGGGGATTACATATTTATATTTAGTATTAATTGAGCGTTATATTACGCCATTATTTAACCCCTGTCCGATTTTTATGTAAAATTCCACACTGTGTAAGCGTCTAATTCTATTTTACTATTTATTTATAGGTGATTTTTACAAATAATTTGGTCCCTACACCTATAAAATGTACCTACTTACATATAATTACATACATCAATAACGTACTTTATTCTGTTTGTAAGTACGCTACCTACATAGATAATTAATAACTTGGTAATACCTACCTACCAGTAGGTATTATAATTGGTGGCCTATTATGTAGCCCTAGAAGTGCACCATCCCATCTCATCCCGTGGCGTATCGGAGGGTGAGATGGGCAATAGTATATATAATTCCATCTTAGAGTACTTGGCAAGTTTTAATAGAAAATTATATACTTGACACATTGCATTCCAAAGGTGTCGATTCATTGCATTGAAAAGGTGTGTGGTGTGTGAAAACTTGCTAAGTAACATCATTAAAAAGTACTGAAAATAATAAATGTTATCAGGAAACTGCTAAAAAAACCGGTGTGCGTTTTTCTGACTATTATAATTTTAGGTATTTCTATGTAACGTGATACTTATTCAAAATGTACCTTAAAAACTGCTGGAAATCAAGTGTGCATTCCTATAACTATTTATGATTTGAGGTATTTTTATGGAACTTGGTACTTATTCAGATCTCACTTCTTTTATAGGCGAAGCATTCCCATAGTATCGGACTTGGCAGCCTTTCACATTTATGTTTTTGATGGGATTTGAGATAACACGAGATAACACAACACGTAAAACAAGAATAAAAAAGAGGTATACTAACAAGCGCAAGTACAACGATAATAGCCACAGCTGTCCTTAAACTTGGAATACATATACAACATACTTCGATCTCTGGCAACCATTTAAAAGGCATATTTATTATTACAGATGAATTACGTGTAGTCGTATTACGCATAATTCAGATTATGCAGAAGTTGTAATATCCATAGTTCTAATTTAATATATGTAGTTCTAATGATCATGCTTGACTGACAGAGCATGTCAAGTTCCATAGCCAAAGATCTTTTACAATATTTTAAGTTTTGAGTTTGGGTTTGCTATAAAAGAAGGTTATTGACTGTAGTTCAATTTATAGATTGTTAGGGGAGAATTCAGAAAAAAAACCTCCGCAAGTCCGCACCAAGTAAGACAGTACAACAATCTTAAAGAATTTTTCCAATTTTACGACGGAGCAGTCTACAGCTGCATTTTTATAGTCCGACCACGCTAATTCTGCACAAACTTTGGAAGTGAAAAAGTGTGGATGACAACCATAGACATAAACAAAAAGGAAGATGAGTGACGTTCATAGTAAACAAAACTGAAATGTGGTCCTGCACCTACACACTTGTAGAATGCTACACACCGCTATAAGGTATGTGTATCATGGGCAAAAGAGATAACCCTATATAGTAAACACGGGTATGCAAGCGAGACCCCCATATTTTGCGCATTGCACAAAGTGTGACTGAGAGACTCTGCCACACGACTAATTCGATATAGGTGCCGGAACTCTTATTCGATGGCACAGAATCAAGCGCCTGGTACCATATCTCCCTTTTTGTATACATCAATGATGACAACCAGCATAATAAACGTCAAGTTGATATGAATCATTGACGATTACGATTGAATTAAGTGACAACACGGACCTATACATATAAAACCTGACCAGAAATATATGATCATGCGCCATGTTGCGGAATTTCATTGGAACTAATTTCTTACACTGGCAATAATTTTAATGACAGGATGATATGCATGTGAGTGCAAGTGATAGGCTGTCACAGTTGACAGTGTCATTGAGGCCGTTTTTTTTGAATAATAATAAAGTCTTGAATATTAAATAATAAACGACCAAAATTCCCAAAATTATCCATAGTCAAGAGTGAAACATTGTGAATAGTGTATATAATAAACTGCTCTGTAAATAATACGTTTGGGAAATGAAACTATTTCGCTGTGAAATATTTTCAAATTAACATCAGAGCTGACAGGTAAACAAATCAAGATATCACCATATCATAGAGAATGACTATACTGAACTGTTGCCATATAAATGAGAATAATAGCGCCCTCTTGACAATTATCATATGTCTTTGGTCAGGCTTAACCCTCTTCGACCGAAAACTTAGGCCGAAAAAGAAGTCAAAGTAGGGAACTACAACTAGTTTGATTAAAAAAAAATTGCCTCCCCATAAAAAAACGTCGACGTCTGAGCGACCGAAATATATGAAACAGACAAAAAAATTGTTCACTTCTCATGCTAAAAAAGTGTGTCATATTAAGCTTACTAAGGCGAACAAAAATAGTACATCTAGCCTCTAGGGAAAATATGTATACATATTTATGAGTTACAAAACATTTTCAATTGACCAATCAGAACACTTCACCATATTAAACCCACCAATCACACTGCGTATCCAAGTTAATCGGAACGCTGGATTCTTTTTGGGTGCGTAACTGTTTAATTAATTAAATTCCTTAATAAAATTGTATTTAGTATCAGCCAACCAGAATACAGCAATGTTAAAATCGACCAATCATCAGGAAACGCAATTCATATCTCAAAACATGAGGTGTTTTTTAGTTCCTACTTTACAATGATTGAAAAAAGATAAAATCTGTTGGAAGCGCTTCAAAGCGCTAATTATACCCTCGTCTGTGGTATTTATTTAAACGCGGTGTTTATAATTTCAATCTGTGTCAAAGCAGTTAAAAAAATAAAAAGACTGTCAAGTTAAATCATATTTTCACCTTAGTCATAGTGTTGTGCGTAAACATTGCGTAAATAATTAGTAAGTATTTTTATTTTTATTTTTAATTTTTCATCATCAAAGTGAAAAATAGTAGGTATGTATAAATAACTCTGGTCTAACAGCCATATTACAACTCGAACAATTTTCCCTAACTTAGTTCGGTAAAATAACCACCTCGTGGTATTATTGGCCTACACCAAAGCATACACCTACTTTAGACCATTATCAAACAATCTAGTATTGTGATTTCGGAGTTGGTCCCATATGGTCTAAGAGCAGGCCACGTCAGATATGACACAATAATGAGAGCAATGAAGCCTGTCTTGTTAGATTGCTTTACCATCCTTATTGCTAGATCCGGGCATCTGGCAGCTTTTAATGGGTGGAGGTCAGAGTGACAGACTTTCCAGTAAGTTGGAAAAAGTAATACCAAAATAGGTAAAAACTGCCAAAGTTTTATCATTTATAGAGGACAGGGCCTGTATTTTAACATTAGATTAAAAACCATTATCTTTTATTGCGGAAACAAAAGCAGTAGGTGACTAACTAAAAATTGCATTTTACATCATTTAGCACTACTTTCCCCCAACAGAACCTTCTGGATATGATATAACCTAATTAATTACATAATTTCCCATAATATTTCATTAAACCCAAAACTCAAGGATTTGTTTTCTTCAAGTTATTTGCATTCTTTGACATCCACCACTTTACAGCTGCCAGATATCCGGATCTAGAAATAAGCATAGTATTGCAAACTAACTAGAGGGTTTCGTTGCTCTCATTATTGTGTCATATCTGACGTGGCCAGCTCTCCGTCTAATAGTAAAAGTTGTTTAGTATGGCCTACCCATGGCCGACCAAATCGCCTCGCACAATATGGCTAGTTATTGAAAAAACACTTGTAGATCCGTGGCTGACAAACGCTGCAGAGTCTATGGAAGTTAGCTTGGTCGGGCTTTAGATAAGTTATTTATTATTCTACTTTTACTTAAGGTGCCAACACACTAATTTCGCTAAGGCATCCTCCGTAATACTCGGCTTAGTTTAAGCGCCGAAACCGGGGATCACGGCCTTATTGCCAGGGGCGCGATGCGGGCGTGCACAGGGCTGCGGCGTCAACGATAATTTCATTTTACATCACACCTGGCCATAATGTGAGTATTACCGCACGCTACGCCTACGGTAAAACTCGCATTATAGCTAGGTGGAGACGTAAAATTGTGTACTCACCACGGGCAGTAAAAAAGAAAGCCCTCTATCGCATATTTACAACCCTCGCCTGCGGCTCGGGTCACAAAAACCTGCGATTTCGGGCTTTCTTTCTTTTACAGTCCTTGGTAAGTAATGTACTATAATGATGCACTGTATTTTAAGATTTAAAAGGCCAATGAGCAGAGGCACTCGGTATCAATTTTTATTTTATAATACCTGTAAAAACTAATTAAAAAATTGACGTTGTCTGTAGAATTGGAAGCATAAAGAGAGCTTTATGATTAGAAGTTTTCTTGTCAATTATCTATAGTGAAGTGTATTTCAATAGAGTTTAGTTCACAATATATTTATACGGAATTTACTTAAGTACATTAGTGCTCATTGATAACCGTTTTGTGTATTTTTTATGACAGTTATTCAGAAATTTTATTAAGATCGTAAAATACTATTACGCCTTTTACTCTTAAGCAATGCGAGTTACCTTTTGTTTGATTTTCAACCGATTTCAAGATTTCGAAGGAATTAGGTTTTCAATTCGTCGGGATCTTTGGTTTGGATTTTTTTTTAAAGTAGGTATGTTCACCGATTAAACAAAGACGGCTGGACCGATTTGGAAAATAAATTCGATTGTTTGAAAGGATATACTTGACAGTTGGTCCCATTGTCATCAGGTCAGGATCTGATGATGGGATCCTGGAGAAATCGAGGGAACTCTTCAAATATTATAGGCATATCTATAGCGAATAAAGTATTTTTTACAGCAACTCGGGCATTTTCTTTTGGAAACGTGTAGTCTAAAGTGAAGTCGGTTCTTTTTTGTTTAAAATTATTTGCCTTTTTCTTTTTACCGTATAATTTAGTAACTTTTATTTCTGGTGTACTAATATTAACGTGTATATGTAGATAATTTGTTAGACCCAGCCTTTTTAACCAGGAGCTGACAGCATAGAATTTATATTTGCTGTGAGATGGTCACTAATTTCCACTGGATAAACGCCGCAGTAGGATATGCGTCGCAAAATGTAAATATTTGTTGTGAGAGTTTCCATTGTTATTACTCAAAGAGTACATCTGAATGTCTGTCGAATTAGACCAGCTTGACAGAACTGGTTTACCACGAGGAGCTGTTGAAAATATCTTTGCTACAGCTATGCAAAGCTAAAATAATTAATTATTGTAGAGAGTATTAATACTTTTTTTCCAGAGGTGGCATGACAAGTGTTGAAGTTATAATCCAATAAGCTTTGTAGTCTATGGAAAAATTGTCTACATAAGTATGTTACACTACTTCCCTAATTCCCTAAAATGCGTTCATACCCCATCTGCGTGACAGCAACCCTAGCTACACAAGGCCTCTTAACAAGATTACATTGGAGATAAAACGGGGCAAATAATAGCTCGCGAGTAAGCCCGGCCGAGCCCGGCTCTAAAACAAAATTAAAATTGGACCAAAACACCAAGTTTCGTTAAGATATACGCCAGCCTTACTTTCATTGCCGCTCGGCTTTGCCCGGAGGATTCTTTCTTTTATTACTCTGAAACCCAATTTTGTAAAAATCTTTAGGAAGTGTGATAAAAAAAAAATTATAATTCATAAGAATAAATACGGATATCCTGAAAAATTATAAGTAGGTAAGTACATAATTGTATTAATTGTGTACGTTAGCTTTATTAGGGTTCCTTAGCCAAATGGCAAAAAACGGAACCCTTATGGATTCGTCATGTCTGTCTATCTGTCTGTCCGTCCGTATGTCACAGCCATTTTACTGGGAAACTATACGACGTATCGGAATAAAATTTACATATAAGGCGTATTTTGTATGCCGGTACCTACTTAGTTATGTAGTTAAATTAAAAAATATATAAGTATTTTAGGAAGTAACTAAATAAATAAAAAATTAACCAAATATCATGTGACACGTCAATCGATAGGTCTTTAAAAATAATATTGAGGTTTCTTTGACCATTTTGTGATTAAGTGAATATTTTCTGAAATAATTGCGTCAGAAAAATTGTCCTGTATAACTGTGTGTAACTTTTGAACCGAAAGTCCAAAAAATATGAATAATTTGAGATTTCATGTACGAAAATTGTTTTGAACCTTATCGGTTCAGCCATTTTTGAGTTATCTCCAAAAAACTTCTTCCGTAGGCATCAGATACGACCTTTTGGTATTAGTTTGGTTCTTATATTCCATTGAAGGTAAGTACGGAACCCTCGTATGCGTGGTCCGACACGCACTTGGCCGGTTTTTTAAGATTCGTAGAGCATCTCTTTGTAATGTAGGTAAGTACCTAATTGTACTTACATACCTGCAGTTAGTTATGTACTTAGGTACTTACATGAGCCAAATATTCATTTGAAACAAGCAGTACCTACCTGAAAACACTGTCTACAACTATTACCTACATGCAAAGAACATTATCATACAAGTACCTACTCGTGTAGGTACTTGTATGATAATGCAATCGTTTGCACAAAGGCTGGGTACTGGGTGAAACCGGGTATAGTGCCACCCCCATATCGATCTGCCGTTTTGGAATTCAATTCGCGGAGTGGAATTACGGCGCCGTTTATCTTGGGCGGGTATCACCTGCGCTGTACGTACGTGGTCGGAATGTTTACTCGTTCTGATACCATCTGCCGGGAGAATTATTTATTCGCTTTCCTGTTAGGTACATCATGTACTAATAAGTATTTGACTTTACGAGTTTGGAAAACGGAATATTTGATAATTATAGAACTTAAAATAGAAGAACAATTCGGGAAAATGTAAGATAGCTAGGTAGGTTAACCTACCTACCTAGTTTTTATTTAGATTTTTCAATGTGTAAATATACCTAATAAGTTCTAATAACTAAGGTTGAAGTAAATGCATTAGATACAGATAGGTAGGTATGTTTAGCTTTATTAATCTAACTGACCGATATCCGTTTTTTGTCATTCGCCCGTGCGTCTCTCTCTTATTTATTTATACACATACCCATCCCAGTGCCTCCTCACTTCAATGAGGTTTACCGGCTTTTACAAAGCAAGTCCCATATTAAATATTATAGATAATATATGTTGAATAATAAAATACTCGTTTAGGTAGCGTGTACCAAGTATAAGTAGGTATATATACCGAGATTTTAGGATCAATGCACGATTATGGCGCCCGCTTGGTTTACGAGTATTTATTTATCGTAAGCCGTTTATTCAAAGCGGCACGGCAGAGTCAAAACTTGTTCTCACGAGCACCTATTACTTATTATAACAACTATTGCTGCAATATTAAACGAAATTTAATACATTAAGTACCTACCAACCAAATTATGATTCTCGTATGATTAAGATTCATGGTTTTTTTTCTGAAATCAATACCTAGAGATCAATAGGTAGGTAGGTAACTTTTGAAATATGATCTAACCAAGTCTCACGCTCGTCTGTAATATAAGCCCTTCAGCCCCGAATAGTTCCACGAATGACCATGTTCCAAACAGTCGCGTACCGGGAAATGTCAAAATATTTCACACAAAAAACCTTCTGTAAATATGAGAGGCGGACCGCAATAGATGATATATCTCTATTTTTTACTGCCACCGTTCTTATCCTGTTCGGCTATGTAGCAAAAACACGCCTCGGGCTCGAGTCACGAATTGCAATATGGGTCTCGTGATAAATCTTCACGAATTCCAGTTTTATTTATTAAGTTGTAGGTGGTTTTATGAGGCCGCCGCGGGGGCCATCATTACGGGGCTCAGCCGACGTGATGAAAAAACTTTTACCAACGGAATCTTCATTGCAACATTAATTAAACTCGAAAACTTTCCTCATTCTTCCCTCCTTGCCTCTGTATATCTACGCACACAATTCGCTTTGTAGCGCCTGTATTTTTATGATTTACGCCTCTGAAAGGGGACCTAGTTCCATCGAAGAGATGATAAGATATATATATACTGTGCTATAGATATATAGGCAGCAGTAAAAAACTGAAGACATCACGTAGACCGGTCCACAGAGAGTTTTATGTCGGCAATTCGGAGCTTGCACAAAAGAAATGCGGACTTAGCAGAGAACGTGCCGACCCGTGGAAAAATGGAAAATGTTGGGTACCTTTTGAACTTTAGATATCGTTTTCAAACTACATACATTTATTTTTAGCAAAGTACCAATGTATTTATTGATTTAGTTTAGTGGTACCTGGGAGTCAAAGTATTCTCCTTGGGTAGGTATATTTTAATTTTAAGCCAATTTAAATCACCCAAGGCAGGATAGTCCAATAATCATGGAGGGCGTATCTTGCAGTTAATTTATGTTACAATAACTCAGCTGGACAGCCGGTCAATAGGTAATTTAGACGTTCCGGCAACTTTGTAGTAATGAGAGCGCCTTTCCAGCCAAGTTTATTGGCGCGTTGAGGGACAAGCGAGTGGGTGTGCTGATGAGCTTGTAGGTTTTTCAATGCAATTACTGCGATGCTTCATTTTCAATCCTATGGTAATAAAAAGAAGGGTGAAAATTGATAGTATCAGTTCTAAATATCTTAGGTACAGTGAACATTCAAAAGCTATTAACTGAAGTGACTCGCGACCGATAATACTGATTCCAATTGGTATTGTAATTAGTATAGGTATGGTATAGGCAGGTACAAGTTAAATGATACCACTAAAAAGGCTATCTACGTTTTTCATCGTGTTATTACAGGAGTACCTACGGTAGAGGATTATTAACTTAATTTGTTCTCAACTAAACATCGATATTTGGTTGCACGTTTTATACAAACCCGTCTTGAAACGATCGGCAGTTCGGGCTTAAATGAAAATGCTCATAATGTATACAAGATACTGCTACATGTGGCAGTTTGTTATGAAGTTTATTGAAGAGCCAACGCGCTATGGTTGCAGGATTTAGAGAAAAATATAAGGTCTCGAGTGTTATGTGTCATAATTTAGAGATCGAATCACTTCGCGTCCCAAAATTATAATATCGTGAACGAAAACAGATACATTACGAGTAACCGGATAGTTACATATTTTACGTTTACGATACGTAGGTGTATGTATACAGTTAAGATAATCTCTTTGGGAAATATGGAACACGACGCCGGAATGTTATTAAAGTTTCAGTCGTAAAGTAGATCATAGGGAACGATTATACGGGTTAACTCTTTATAATGATGCTAGCTATCATTTGTCGAACACATTTCAAAGCCTTTATAGTTTGTTATTACTGGCGTTTGAGCTGATGAAGATGGGTTGCCGTCATTTAATTTAATATAATGGGAAAGGTGTTGTTTTAACGTTCATACTAATTGCTGAGCACAGCGCATGCTTGATTTTCTAAGATAAAATACTATTAATTTTACAGTAGGTATATGTAGCATATATACATATTTTATGACAAAGAAATGTTTGCGAACCCACCGCGTTGCATTTGCGTGGAGAATATGTAGATTCCTCGTTTAAGTTTAATCGTGGGGCAGAAGTTCGAACTATATTCTTTAGTTTTTATGAGTTGCATTGTATTTTTTTTCTCAAAAACAAACAATGAACGTGCATCACAAAATGGACCCAACTCAGCATAATGCCAGCTTAAAAACCGGCGCTGGTCTTCCGTAGGGCCCATTCGGTGATGGTATTTCGGGTGCACATCTATTTGATTCAAATTGTTGGTGTTCTCGATGCGTTCGAGCGCCGAAATATCTTAAGTTATTTTAGGTGCCTTTCATCTTTTGCTTTACCATTTACTATTACAATGAATCTATAGGCTTCATAAGTTATGAAACTTATGAATCATAACATTCATAACACTGAAGAAGCTGTTTATTAGAAATGTATAGTACCTACCTACCTATTAGTTCTTGAAAATGCATCAGTTCAACAATATGTTAATAAATGAGACAGTTAGGTTGTACCTAAATAAAGTTGTGGTATCAGCAACCACCCGACACAGAGGCGCAAAGTTAATGATTATGCGAAATACCTCTTAGTCTTAGCGTTCCTATGAAAAGTAAAGTAGTTATAGGTAGGTAAGAGATCTGGCGCCACATAATCGCCAGATTGTCGCTTATCGTCCCGCTAATGCCACCTCATTTCCCTTGAAATATTTTCATACTCGTTTACGTCCTTTTATTAAAGATAAAATACATTCTTTATCATTAATGTTTGTTTTAGACGTTTATAAAAATCTCTGGTCATTCGAGGAGGAGGTCGGGGGTGCAGGTGCGCTCGTAAAGTCAGCGTTTTATGGAAATATAAGATCCTTGTCGGGTTCAGTACGAGCCGCCCTATTCGGAAAATGAAAACTTTCCCTTTGCGTTCGACGCTTCAATTGTTTTTTACTTAGGTTATACACTACTCAACTCGCTAACAATTCGTATTCTAAAAGGTAGCATAATATATAATAAATTTATACAAATAGGTACAGTCAGCATCAGAAGTAGCTACGAAAACGAAGACGTCACAAGTCCTTTTTAAAAAGGGAATAAGAGCTTTTGACGTCTTTGATTGCGTAGTTACTTTTGATGCTGACCGTACACTAGGTTTTGAAGTAGACAGACTGTAGATGTGAGGTCAATGTTTAAAGGTAGAAATAAAAACCTATAGGTATGTTAGATAAAAAAATTGGTTTGAATAGAATTGCCTTGTCTTTTTAAGATGTCAATATATTTTATGAAAACTATAGGTATAAATATATTTTCATCGCTGTTTTTTTTTTTGGATACAATGACGATGAAAAACAATGCGTTCGGCATCGGCACTCTTGATGGTAGAGCTTATCAGCGCTAGTAACTCCAGTTAAATTCATACAGTTTATTTAAAGTTTTTAACACAGAATATGTCTTCTTGGTTCATCTCTTGCGCTCTTCATGAATACGTACATACATACCTACGTGTGTAATGTGGAGATATGATAAGTAGGTAGGTTTATATTTACATATGCATGCACTCTTGGAGCTCGATGCCAGATAATATCACATTATGAAAATAAATGTCGAATAGCGAATTGAGGTAGGGTCAGGGAGGGTACAGTCGCTCGGTGGGAACAGTGGCTTGCTGTGCGAGAAACGGAAAGAGCTTTATGTCTGTCCTCTACATGAATCGGAAGCGTTCCGTACCCTATCATGATAAGCGAATAAGATACAAGCCACCACTCGTATCTTAATCATTAAACTCGTTTTTACCGGCTTGCTTAAGACGATTGTCGCCAGAGTGTCCTTGAGCGTTTGGGCGCTGTGTACCCGCGCTACCCGCTTTACCCTCTCATTGCGATCGTACGTAAATCCGCCACACTGCACCGGAACGATGTTCAAAGAATATGACTTTACACAGAGGCGCGCGGGCAGCTTTATAATAATTAGAATCCTTTTGCGGATATTTTTTGATTTGAATACTGTGATTAAGTACTGCAATGGTGATAATTTTAGGAATGCTACTTACCTATTAAACAAGATAAGTAATAACGATCTCAATTAGTAGATTTTTATGTAATAAAATAAAACCTAGATTTTGAATTTGAAGTACAGTCAGCGGCAAAATATTGGTAAAAATATTCTACATATCAGAAAAAAAAACTGAATGCACATCAAAGCGATGTTTTCATGTGAATTTAGTTTTTTTGCTGCGCAAGTGAGTTTAATAGATGGTTATTTTTTTGTAGCGATTTTGAATATCAACCGTAAAAATCACTTATATGATTACGAAAAATTTACAAAACTAAAAAAGTTTCTTGAAACATGTCCGTTTGTCCGTCCGTCCATCCGTATGTCACAACCATTTTATTATCCATACTGATATTATGGGAAAGTGTATGTGTTTGTTTGTTTGTCCGTCTTTCACGGCAAAACGGGGCAACGAATTGACGTGATTTTTTAATGGAGATATTTGAAGGGATGGAGAGTGACATAGGATACTTTTTGTCTCTTTCTAACCCCCCACTTCCCTAAAATGGGGGTGGAAGTTTGTATGGTTTATTACCCCGAATTTTACGCGAGCGAAGCCGCGGGCAAAAGCTAGTAAAATATATATTGATAAAATTTTATCCATAGGTGTGTCTTGTGCCGCTACTTAGTTTTTAGCTAAATTGCTGAAAAAAAAACTTTAAGGGGAGGCACTCCAATATATGCCGAACTAAATGTCAAAACAATTTTTTTTTTGCAAATACGAACATTGTGTACATCTATCGATACGGGTTTAAAAATATCTTAAGTATACAGGGTGGAAAGATAAGTCGGGCCCTGGAGGAAAACTACCTTAAAACGTTGAGATAGCTCAATTCACTGAAAGGAAACATTCTTTAATTTCTTTAAAGGGACATAACTGCATTTACAAATTTTTGGAAAAGAGTACAGTTTTCAAAAAAAGTATTTATTTTGTAATTTTTGCCATATATAATTTTTATGACAATTGATGCCAATCGATCCTGTTTCCAACGAGGATAAAAACTTCTAAATACCAACCAAGTTTAGGGCACAAGAGAACCCATAAATAATAATAATAATAATTTTCATACAATTAGTATGGAAAAAAGTGAAAATTAAGAAAAAAACTGTGAATGCAGTTTTAGTTTTTAGGGAAAATAAAATAATGTTTCCTTTGAGCGAATTGAGCTATCTCAAGGTTTTAAGGTAGTATCCCTCCAGGGCCCGACTTATCTTTCCACCCTGTATATAGAGGATTTTTAAAACCTTTTTTATTGAGTCAATATTTTTAGAAATAATCACTCCGATAGTCTAAATAATAGACCCCCCCATCTAACTTTTAATCCGTAAGTCCAAAAAATATGAAAAAAATAAAGGAGATACGGCTTAGTACTTATTTTATGAAAACTATTTCACATATTATCGGTTGAGCCATTTTTGAGTTATCGCCGAGAAACTACTATGGAACCCTACATTATGCGTGGTCAGATACACTCTTGGCCGGTCTTTTAAAGATATTTGATATGTAGTATTAACCGTTAGTAGTAATATGTTTATTTACTTGTGTTGATAATTAATATAAATTTGTATTTCAGCGAGATAGTAAAGCTTTTTTTCCTTTATTCTTACTTACATTAAACTCTTAAATATCAGCAATTTTTAATTAGAATCTCGATCAGGCTTCGCTCAGTGATAGTTAGTACACTGAAATTTGTATGTGTTTTAATCACGCCGACAATGTGGTAAATCAAATCAGAAAAATAAAATGAAGTGGAGGTGATTTTTTTTTCGCTCCAACCCACGCGATTAATACGATACACGATAGTGTGTGGTATTATTGGACAGGTCTTCCAAAATTTGGATAAAACGCATATTTTCGTAAATAATAACTCCGAAAATTACTTATTAGTCCATTGTATTGTAGCAATAGCAGGTTTCCGCAACTCGACAACTAACGCCTGTTTTGCGTGACTCATCAGAATAAGTACTAATACATAATAATTGTAGTGTACTTACAAGACTACATTTGTTTTCAGGGCATTATAAGATGCATGAGTTCTGTTTTTTCTCCATTTTTATTTCATTTCTTTATTTAATTTGTAATATAGGTCATCTAAATAAAATACACTTTTTATAAGAACGTAAATACATGAACACACATACGGGTATATTATCTTAAAAGATAAATTGATTCCGACAAGACACGTTATGCCCGCACCGCATGAACCCTCTGCAGTTATTAAGTCTTTAGGCACAGTAAGTCCGATATTATTGCTCACGGGCCAAGCACAAGTATTTGTAGTACAAGGGAAGCACGGAGCGACGAGCGACACAGCCTCCTCGTCTCAAAGCTAGCTCACGACTGCCAGCAACGCCGTTTTCGAGCTACCAACGCACGAAATGTGGAATTATGATCAAGTTGTTTAAGAAAATTTAATCAATTTAAATATCCTACGTTGAGTTTGTAGTGTTTTGTAGAACACATTTTTTAGTTCAACAATATTTTAAATCGAATGAGCCGTTCAGTAGATATAAGCAAAATTAACCGTAAAACGACATTTCGTTACATTTAAATAACGGAGAAACTATACGTTACACGAGTTATTCAAACGTTGACAATGTTGTTCATGAAATGGTATTTAACATATATTTTTATCAAAATTTTTGAATGACCCGTTATTGAGATATATCCCTTAGAAAGTAACAGTTTTTGGCCACAATTAGCGCCTAGCGCCTTAATTATCTGAATTAAAATACGCCAAAAATAAGGAACACACGTAGATGCGTATGTTTTTACTTCTCAACGGTAACAGGCACAACTCGCTCCCGACATGTCGTGGCAACGTAACATTCACGTAACGTATATTCATTTTGAAGCGTAGGCTGTAAACCTTATCCTAAATACGACGTTTACTTATCTCGAGCAATCAAATTTGATAGCGATCGAATACGGAGTCTATTTATCGAAATAGCCGAGTTAACTTCCGAATTCTACGAGTCGAGAATCGATACTCGGTGCCTATAAAGCAGCATCGATTCGGTAAAACATAAAACGGATTCAAGTCTTGCGCTTCGTATAAAGCTAGAGAAGGGTTCCACTTTTATTGCATGAAATTTGCATATAAAGTAACCATTGAAGAAAAGCGATCTCCGTTTGGCTCCGTGTTTTTTCGTATTCATTGTTGGGAAGGCCGCGTATACGCGCACATTCCGTTTTATGGTTCATGATGCTTTCTTAGCTTTTAAATATATAAAAGCATCAACAGTTTTTTACGCGGCTTGATTTATTTTGAGAAAACATTTTTTTATGCTTTTTCTTGCGTCTTAAATTGTATCCACTCCATATATTGTAATGTTGATAAAGCTTTAATAACTCATCTAATGTTTTTTTTCAGGTTCATGGATAATTTGCAGTCGTAGCGAATATGGATATATAAACTGGTATAAGGTAAGCTTTATTTTTTATATAAATAGCTAAGGCATTAATTCTTAAAGTTATGACATCGCCTCGACGGGATAAGCCAAGCATACGAGATGCGAACAAAAAAAGTATTGACCACGGGGCGTTTCTGAGGATTCCTAATAAAAATGGTATTTAATTGAAGTCGATAACGCGTCGTGGTGAGAGGGCCAATAAACTGTCTTTATTATTATCGTGTTAGGCCGGCCGCGATAAACTAAACACTATCGCGCTCGACTCGACCGTGTAGCGGGCGAAATAATGATCTCTGGGATTTTGTTGCGCATAAGTATCCGGAGAGGTTTTATTTCGGTTTGTTTTTGTTTTAAGCTTTCGCTGGTGTGGGTCTTATTTTTGTTTCATAATTGTTTTTTTTTGTTTTTCTTTTTTAAGCTTTTAGTTTAGTTGGTATTTAAAAGTGTCTATAAAAGGGATGTGCCATTTAAAAACATACTCACGTCGGTACATATCTATAAATACACTACGTATGTAGATCTAGGAACCTCTGCTTGATCGTTAATATTTAAAAGTAAAATGTGAGCAGGCAGTGCCTTGCCTACTAGGCACGAGTACGTAGATAAGATACGTAAAAGGAACACACATAATATTAATATTATAAAAGTGGCTTAACTAGCTACCTATAGTAGTTATACCATTTAGGTTATGTATAGACATAGGATAGATGAATATATATATATCTATTTTATATCGATATCTGATGAATATATTTAACTAAATTGGCAGCAGCATAGGTAAGTACCTCAGTGAATATTAATTTAATAGGTATCATATATGTAGTCGTTATTTAGTTATTCACGAATTAATGTCACAACGAGTTAAGTTGATTGCTTTCATCTCGTTTAGTTTTAATAAGGCAATTTATATATATTTTAAACATCAGTCTTATGTGATCAAGCCTAATTAGCAAACCTGATTTGTTTCAAAAATAGCCAATACGGTGGTAGATAAGGTATTCTTAACTTAATAAGTTTGTATGGCGGCTATCACTTAGCTGCGGTTTCCGCATGCTGCATAACGCTCTGCATGTGTATGGCGCTGTTTCGTTCACCCATCTAGTTGCGGCGCCAGTGTGATAAACGTGTAAAAGTAGGGATAGCGTTGTTTTTAACCTAAGTTATGTACATAAAATTAACTAAGTACTATTTTAATTATTGTTCTTAAATCGAATCGTTGACCATGTAGTGATCAATTAAAAGTAAACACTAATCATACTGACCAACGTAACAAGTATAATCTTTTGAACTCAATTTTATTATCAAAAGACGGAAATCAAGGAGAATGTTACATACACTAAGTACAAATAAAATTTCGCCCACACTGCACTGTACTGCAGTGACTGTGGCCTGATTCAGCCTTATAAGTACATATTGGTACCTATACTACACTACGCCATGACGCAGCTTGCGTGCCGCTGTCGCGTTTTCAACATAATATATATAAGTATTTATACTTCCTTACCTTATACCTACCCCAGTCACTCTAATGCATAAACGTAAACGCGTTCGGTGTGGTCGGTCTTAAAAACTAAACAATTAAGACCAGTATAAAACAACATTTGAATGCTCACCTATCGCACAAAGTTGCACTTTTCGTCGGTAGCTCGACAAGAGTCGCTGTCACAATGGCGTTTAAGTGATAGTTATGGCAGTTTTTATTGGCAGTTAGATTTATTTTTACTGCACTGTTTGTTTAATGCGTCGAGGCAAGTTCGCGACAATTGCTCTAAAGCTTTATCTCCATGCGAGACAGAGACAATAATTACGGGGTAATCAGTACGGAAAGCTAATAGCGGTCGCTTTCAGCAAAAAGTGTTGATTGTCGCCATGTATTTTTGCGCGTGGAAATAATTGGTCCCCATTCCATTATAATGGAGGTGGAGGATAAAGAAACAGGTAGGTATATTTAGCTTTCCGTACCTAAAGGGCCCTATCTGCTTTTTTCTATTCTGCTATTTGATTTTGAGTTAAGGCCCATTTACACATTGATTAGTGTTAAGTGCGGGTTCATACATTTGTTACGAAAGGCTCATTTACACATTGATTAGTGTTAAGTGCGAGTTCATACATTTGTTACGGAAGGCCCATTTACACATTGATTAGTGTTAAGTGCGAGTTCATACATTTTCTACTTGTGTTTAGTAACAAATGTATGAACTCGCACTTAACACTAATCAATGTGTGGGCCTTTAAGCATGTATTCCTAAATCTACGTTAAACACGCTACTCTAACACAACAAAAAAAGTACCCCAACTAAAAATGTGTATAAGGGCCCTTTATGTATGGGACGCCACATATAACTTGAGGTCCATGTTGTTCTTTGCTCGTATTCCAGCTACGAACGAAGCGTTAAAAATTCTTTGTTTGTAACCATGAAAGAAAATTCCACGTTCGTAACCTGTTATACACAACTTGGTTGGTGGACGAACGGCTGTAGCTGTGTGTGTGTTATCTATCTATTTCTGAGTCTCTTCAGGTACCTACCTACATAATTGAGCATACTTTTAAATGCACATATTTAGAACAGAGTTATCCAATATACGTATTAAGAAAAGCTTTCTCTTAATGTTAAATTATGTCATTTCCTGACGTAGACTGGAGGTTTATTTTACCCAATAGCCCGATATTTTCTCTAGACGTTGGTATTAGACCTAAAAGTATACTAACATTGAATAGCTATGAAATGATACCTACCTATGCCTTTGTTCAGTAAGTGAGTAAACAATCTTGTATAGGGCGTTTATTATCGCGGAGGTTGGCGGAGTGGGCTTAATCAGGAAATATGGGCAATAAACTCACCGGTGGCTGCATGACCGAATTGACAACCCTGCGGGACGTCCTATACAGGGTGGCCCATTCAAATCGGTCAGTATGGGAAAGTCTGAAACTATAAGACATACGAAGATTTGTTCTTAGGAACCATGTCACCGATTTTGATAAAAAGAAAAACTGCATTCATACATTTGAAAAAAACACTGTACCCAGCTAGGGAATCGAACCCGGTTGTTTTGAAAAAATAAACTTACACTATTTCTATTCAGATATCGTTTGTGTAGGTCTTAAGCAGTAAATGTCTCTAAGAAACATAATGTCTAAAATGAATAAAATGCATTTTTTTCACATACTTTAATTTATCATAGTAGGTGTTCAAAGTGACCACCGTTACAATATTCAACAAGTTCAGGCATGTAAAATTGTCTCTATGGTTGTTTGTACCTCTCTACTTGTTACATACACCGTGTTATGTATCATGTGGCATTGGCATTGCATTAAACCTTTAAGGAAGTTTTGTTATCTACAGTAATATTATTATCTATTATTGCAACTGCTTACTTCTATTAATCAAACACTAACAATCAATTGAAAAGCCCACTTAAAGTAAGTATGTAGATATTTTAGATACAGAGACGTGTTAAACCTCATTTGAAAATGGAACGTCTCGGTGTGACTGGCCGAATAGCGATACAAAAAAAAAGAAAAAAAACTCGAGTGTCAAATGTTTCGGCGGGAACTGAAAATTAAAATCAATGCTTCGGTATTTTTGTGTCGTTCGCTGTGTGGTTGGGAAAATGCGTTTTACAAATTCTGAGCACTTTGATTTATTGGAAGCTTACTTTAAAAACGATAAAAATTGCTCCCGTGCACTACATTGGTACCATATCAAATATCCGACACGTATTTTACCTACCCGTAAGATATTCATCAAAATTGTGCACAATTTGAAGACTTATGGAAGTTTTAAAAAGCCAATTAAAGTAAAACCAAGAAAATGTGATGAAAACATGGAAATGAACATTTTAACCTATTTTGAAGCAACACCAGATGCCTCCACCCGTAATGCAAGTCGTGATATTCCTGAAATTTCACGAACACACATTCAAAGAACCCTAAAGAAACACAAATACAAGTGCTACAAGAATGGACATTGGGTGCAGGCCTTACATGCAGGAGATGATATCAGACGACTTGAATTTTGCAATTGGATAAAAGAAAGAATGGGTCTAGACAGACATTTTTTAAACTACGTAATATTTTCTGATGAAACTCAATTTTCCAATAACGGAATGTACAATCGTAAGAATCATCACTATTGGAGTCGAGAAAATCCCTTACGAGTGCACGAAGGACGCCGTCAAGTTAGATTCTCATTTAACTGCTGGGTCGGCCTACTTCACAATAAGGTACTCATGTTTAAAATTTATGATGGACATTTGGACAGATTCAAGTACCTTGCAATCTTAGAAGATCTTTTAGAGGCCGTAGGAGAAATGGCAGTAGAAGTAAGAGAACAACTTTATTTTCAACAGGACGGAGCACCGGCTCACAATAGTCGTATAGCAAAAGACTTTTTAAATGAAAACTTTCCGCGAAAGTGGATTGGTACGAACGGCCCGATCAAATGGCCGGCGAGGTCGCCCGATTTAACGCCTCTAGATTATTTTTTGTGGGGTTACATTAAAGATGAAGTGTACAAAAATAGCTATAACACCGTTGAAGACCTAAAAGTAGCCATAGAGTCAACTTTAACGCAGATTCACCACATGAAGATACAAAATGCAATAGTAAGATCGTTACCTAAACGTGTTGAATATTGTATTGAAAAAGACGGTGGTCACTTTGAACACCTACTATGATAAATTAAAGTATGTGAAAAAAATGCATTTTATTCATTTTCAGACATTATGTTTCTTAGAGACATTTACTGCTTAAGACCTACACAAACGATATCTGAATAGAAATAGTGTAAGTTTATTTTTTCAAAACAACCGGGTTCGATTCCCTAGCTGGGTACAGTGTTTTTTTCAAATGTATGAATGCAGTTTTTCTTTTTATCAAAATCGGTGACATGGTTCCTAAGAACAAATCTTCGTATGTCTTATAGTTTCAGACTTTCCCATACTGACCGATTTGAATGGGCCACCCTGTATAACTCGGTTAACTATATTTAATACTATCTTTTTCGGTTTCCAAGCAAACAAAATTAAGGGGAGGACATTTAAAATGTTGCGTTAGTCTAACTCAGCCATTCTCAAAGTGTGCTCCGAGGAGCCCTAGGGCTCCGCAAAGCCTCTGTATAGGGGCTTCGCGAGAATACTTTTAATATTGAGAAAAAAAAATCATAAACTAACTCTTCTATCTATCTATACTCTATGTCTTTAGGTATTTAAATAAAAGTAAACAAACAATTTTTACATTTTCGGGTAGTTATAACTTTTATTGGTTAACCAATAAAATACAAAACTGCCTGGATGTGTCACTTAACGACCTGGCTTTAACCAATATTATTTGATCGTGTAATGTTTTCATCTACCCTCAACTGGCTTAAGGAGCCATTTGAGGGTAGATCATATTTATTTTTATTTAAATACCTAAAGATGCAGAGTATAGCACATGTAATTTTTATTTTGGGGCTCCGTAAAATATTTCGCTTTCCAAAATGGTTCCGTCACCAAAGAAGTTTGAGAACCGATGGTCTAACTGCTGGTTCAGAACATGAGAATAACCAGGGTTTAGTCCGTAGACGGATAGCGGAAGACCCCAGGCGAGTCAGAAACCTGGACGGCAGTAACTATATAACTATTCAATAAATTATAAATAAATATATAAATAAATATTATAAGGACAATCTTACACAAATCGACCTAGGCCCACAGTAAGCTCAATAAGGCTTGTGTCATGGGTACTAGACGACGATATATATAATATATAGATAAATACTTAAATACATAGAAAACATCCATAACTCAGGAACAAATATCTGTGATAAACACACAAATAAATGCTCTGACCAGGATTCGAACCCGGGACCTCCTGCTTCGTAGGCAGGGTCACTACCGACTGGGCTAGGAGGCCGTTAAGTATTAGTATTCAATAATAACTCTACTTAGGTAGGTAGGTAGGTACTTACATTGTTTGAAAAATGGACATTTTTTTAGCGTAAAATTTTATTAAAATGTACTCATCTATTGGCCGCGATTCGAAATATAAACACACACACTGGACAGACACAGCACAAACCCAACTCAACCCAACTCAACTCAACCAATGTGTGACCAATGTGAGACCAAAGCGAGACCAATGTTGAATGACAATCTGTTCGAATAGCAAATGTCAATGTCGTTATAGCGTTGAGTTGAGTTGGGTTTAGGGTTTGCTCCCGATACTCGTTTTCTATACAAATACAGTACCGGAACCGGGAATTCCCGGTTCTCGCCATACAAAATCAGAACCGGGAGCATTCCCTAGTTGGGTTGGAGCTGTGGCTGTCCAGTGTGTGTGTTTATATTTCGAATCACGGCCATTGGGTACCAACCAAAAAAACTGAGTTGACTTTAGGTATACCTATAGGTAGGTTTGACATAAAGTTTTATGTAGGTTTTGATACAGATAGGGTACCTTTCTTACGAATGTTCAATAAATACTTGTTTGCATAAGATTACTAAATACAAATCTGTCCCCTCTGTGGCGTTGAAATGGGGGAAAATTTTCTTGTTAGCTCAGGCACAGACTAAAATAGATAAAATGCCCTCGTTATTTCAAAACAAAGACCTCATCAAAAATTTACCATGTGACTCTCGGGATGTATCCAATAAATCAGTTTTACAGCATTCCCGTGTCATTTCAGTCGTCGAACGGCATAAAATGATAATTTTACTGCGCTCCCCTTCCGTCTTCAGGACTTTACGACAATTGTGAAATGTATCGACAGTTCGGGTGTCACCTCTGAGGTGGACAAAAACCGAAGTCTTTTAAAAATTTTAAATTTCCCAATTTCCTTTGTCTTAAGGATTATAGTCGCTTGGCTTTAAATTTTCCCCTAGCAAACGGTTGAGTGGTTAATCAGAAGCATATGGTACCTCCCCGCCCCCGCACAAGGCTGATATTTTAAGAGTGCTCCTGAACGCATCAATCTTTCAGGTGACTTTAAAAGTAATGAATAATGGTTGTAGCGGGAAGATATTTTGAGAGCTCCACCGTAAATCTTGTACAAAATCATTAGGGAGTTTTTCATTTAGGTATTATATATAGGGAGGAAAATACATTAGGTGTGCCATATACAATATTGCAAAACAAACACGTATTATTGGATTTACATTTATTATTATGTCTGAACAAATTAAATTTTATTTTCCACAAATTTTGTAGTGTTCTGTTTTTAACCGACTTCAATTTCATACAAGGAGGAGGTTCTGTATTCGGTTTGGGCTTTTTTTTTATGTATGTTCACCGATTACTCCGAGACGCGTGGTCCGATTTGAATAATTCTTTTTTTGTTTGTAAGGATATATTTCCAAGGTGGTCCCATATTAATCTGGTGCTGTTCGATGATGGGATCTATGAGGAATTGAGGGAACTCCTCAATTTTTAAAGGCACATGTATGGTGATTTGGGTGTTTTCTTAAGCAACTCGAGAGTTTTCTCTCGAAAACCACCAATTTGATGAAGTGGAGCTGATAATGATGATTGTTTTGATGATAATGATGATGATTTTTTTTAATGTAGGATGTTCAGCGATTACTCCGAGACCCGTGGTCCGATTTGAATAATTCTTTTTATGTTTGAAAGGATGTACTTCCAAGGTGGTCCCAAATTAATCTGGTGCTGTTCTGATGATGGAATCCATGAGGAATTGAGGGAACTCCTCAATCTTTAAAGGCACATGTATGGTGATTTGGGTGTTTTCTTAAGCAACTCGGGAGTTTTCTCTCGAAAACCACCAATTTGAAGTAGTGGACCTGACGATGATGGTTGTTTTGATGATAATGATGATGATTTTTTTAAATGTAGGATGTTCAGCGATTACACCGAGACCCGTGGTCCGATTTGAGGAATTATTTTTTTGTTTGAAAGGAACTACCTCTAAGATGGTTCCACATTAATCTGGTGGTGTTCTGATGATGGGATCTACGAGGAATTGAGGGAACTCCTCAATTTTTAAAGGCACATGTATGGTGATTTGGATTTTGTTTTTTAAGCAACTCAAGCATTTCCTCTCGAAAAACCACCAATTTGATAGAGTGGACCTGATGATGAAGATTATGATTGTTTTGATGATAATGATGTTTTTTTTAATGTAGGATGTTCAGCGATTACTCCGAGAACCGTTGTCCGATTTGAGCAATTATTTTATTGGTTGAAAGGAACTACTTCGAAGATGGTCCCACATTAATCTGGCGCTGTTCTGATTATGGGATCCATGAGGAATTGAGGGAACTGCTCAATTTTTAAAGGCACATGTGTATGATGATTTGGTAGTTTTTTAAGCAACTCAGGCATTTCCTCTCAAAAACCACCAATTTGATGGAGTGGACCTAATGATGAAGACCACATATGATATGTGGAACTTTCCTTAGATTGAGTCCGTATTATGAACTTTTTCTACTATATCTTGACCGATTATTCCGAGATCCGTTATCCGATTATGATACTTATATAACTACTAAAAATGGAAAAATAAAAACTTTTTACAAAAAAAGATAAACCGACTTCAAAAAGGACAAAATAAAATATTATATTATTTATATGAGTTACAAACTGATATGTTTGAAGTCGGTGCCAAGCCAAAAAGTTACAATACCGGTCAAAACAGCTTCAAGTCTGAAAATCACAAAACATCTATACATACTTATATTGCAAAGGAGAATGTGATTGGATCTGTTACATTTTCACGTTTTAACTACTAATCCAATTTTGATGAAATGTGTTACCTATGTATATATACTCTGATGCACGTCTACTTTGTCAAAAATCAGAGACGGCAAATTTAATAAAATGTAAACGCGTAGGGTTGACATTCCATAGAAAATTTAAATAACGCGCCTTTTTCTACTGACAAGGTGGGCCCCACACACCCTGTGTGTCTGAGTATAGAAAGATCAGTATTAAATTAACAAACATCATAAGACGCATGATTATACTTTCTGTCTGTAATTGAATTAATACCTACATGCAATCAACACGGTATTAGAATAGTTCTATAGTATGAAGAACAATTCACTGAACACATAGCCTCGTTCGTATTAACTCTTCCAAATTTGGCTTGGCACCGACTTCAAACATATCAGTTTGTAACTCATATAAATAATATAATATTTTATTTTGTCCTTTTTGAAGTCGGTTTATCTTTTTTTGTAAAAAGTTTTTATTACCAATTTTAGTACAGTACAGACAGAACACCTACCTACCTACACTCACGGACAACGTATGGAAACCTCTACAGGGTGTTTGGTAACCGGATGCAAAGCCGAAAGTAGGAGATAGTCTAGGTCATGTAGAACATTTTTAGCCATACTTGTCTTAGACAAATGTTATTAGTTTTTTTTTAATTTAAATTTTAAGATTTGTCGGAGAAAACTGCAAAACTTCAGACTAAATCGATAATTAGTACTTTTTTTACTGCAGGTAGATTTTTTTTTGTTTTATTTCGTATTGTGCAATGTCTATCAAACACTAGAAAAGTGATTTCAAACATCTGTGTCTAAAGAAAACAAGTTGACAGCGATTTAAAATTTTAGTTACATGAAAATGTAAACGATTTAAGTGATTTCAAAGTACGATAAAAAAAAACTAAAATAGCCACGAATTTTCAAACCATTTTAAAAACATGCTTGGCTTTTACCCTTTTATTTAAGCTATCAAACACGACTGTAGCTACTGTATCCTTGAAAATAAGCCACCTAAACCAACTGGGTAGCTAAAATGTTTCACTCTACTTGTGATACTTGTGGTAGTTGTGGTGACGAATCTCATTATGATTTTACAATAAAACATTGGTTCTGAATACTAAGTTGGCGTTGACTTGACATTTGACTTGTTTTAAAAGGGTTAAGTGTACTGGACAAAACTACCACATGCAATTTTAACAAACAAAGGCTTGCGGCGGTGAGAGACAAAAGGGACTGATAGCGGCAGGCGGCGGGCGATAAGACAATCATGTCTCAAGCCATTTTATCTTTGAAAATAGGCTACCTGTACTAATAAGAGGGAATGTTTAGGGTAAATTAAAACAAAAGCATAAAAGATAAGTTATTTATTTTTACGATCAACACATTAAAATTACACATCATCGCTCGTTTTCAAAATGTGACCCGCCGTTTCGAATACAAGCACGAGCCCGTCTTCTTACTTCTGTGGTGGTTGTTCCGAATATCATTTCTTCCCTCATCCTTTCGAACGCCGCTTCTATCCTCTCCCTCAGCTCTTCTACGGTATTAATGACCTCTTGTGTGTAGACTAGCTCCTTAGCTCGGCCCCAAACGAAAAAATCCAATGGTGTCAAATCAGGTGACCGAGCGGGCCAAGGGATTCGTCCGCCTCTGCCGATCCAACCGTCCGGGAAACAGTTATCCAGATGCTCCCTTACAGCCAGAGAGTAATGGGCGGGACAACCGTCGTGTTGAAATGTCACTGCACCGGGCAGCTGGTCTTCGTCAATAAGCCTGGGCAAATCGTTTTGTAAAAATTCCAAATAATTTGCCCCATTTAAATTATTTGGCAAAAAATGTGGCCCAATAAGGACTCTGCCGATGATTCCAGCCCACACATTGACGGAAAACTTTCTTTGGAAGGACACTTGCTTTTTCCAATGTGGATTGTTGTTTTTGTCAGCCCATTGGTGTAGGTTATGGAAATTTGTGATCCCCTCCCGGGAAAATTTCGATTCATCGGTCCAAAGAATGCTTCGCAAAAAACGTCGGTCTTCGATATCCGCATTGAGTAAAAATCGGCAGAAGTCCACTCGGCGTGCAGGATCTCCTTCGTCCAAACCTTGAACTCCGATGCCGCGAAAAGGATATTTTCCCTCACGATTCATTGTGGCCCATACTTTCCATGTGGACAAGTTCAGATTACGAGCTACCACTCTGATGCTCGTATTCGGATCCTCTGCAAATGCCTGTAGAACGTCTTCCTCCACTTCAGGGCGATTACGTCCTGGATTCCCTCCATGTTGCACAGCAATACCATTCTCACGTAGCCTTCGGAATGAATTGTAAAACACTCTCACATTAGGCAATCTCCGGTTTGGAAAACGCTCTTGGTACATCCGTCGGGCCATCGCTCCATTACTGTCAGCTTTGCAGTACATGTAGATAATGTCGGCGTATTCTTCGTTCGTAAACTCCATGTTTACAATGAAGAAGTCGTAATTACACGTGAAGGAGCGCCTACGGCAGCTACAACTTGACACGGTAAATTGAGATGAGAGCGGGAAATTAAACCACAATGAACGTCTAATCGCAACTGAAGTTGTAACTAGACTAAATTACTAGTTTTTGCACAAATACTCATGTAGCTAATCAGTTTATCTTTGTCAATAAAGCACAAAACCGATCATCTTTGTTTAACGCCGCTCACCGCCTGCCGCTATCAGTCTCTTTTGTCTCTCACCGCCGCAAGCCTTTGTTTGTTAAAATTGCATGTGGTAGTTTTGTCCAGTACACTTAACCCTTTTAAAACAAGTCAAATGTCAAGTCAATGCCAACTTAGTATTCAGAACCAATGTTTTATTGTAAAATCATAATGAGATTCGTCACCACAATGAAGGGACCCGTATTCATTGTGTTTGAGTACATAAATAAGTACCTATTGAAGAAGAATATACAAAACAGTAAATTAAATAAAAGATAAACATTATTTAAGTATTGTGTTATCTGGTTTGCTCACGAGGGTAATTTCGAAAGGCAAGCTAAAGCTTCAGCTAGGACAGGGCTCAGAAAACTTTTTTGACAGAGAGCCTGATGGCAGAAAAATATGGAATTTTCGGAAGCTCATAGAGCCGCAGTTGTCTTTTTTATGTTTTTTTATTGTAATATTTGATTTAATAAAATATAAACATTGTTTAAGTGTTATCTGCTTTGCTCATAATGGTAATTTCGAAAGGCAAGCTAAAGCTTGAGCTAGAATTTTTATATCATCGGCGATAAAATATTTCAGCTATGGTTTATCATGGTTTATCGGCTATCGCATTTAAATTCACTCATCGTCTCGCTAGAGATAAAGTATGCTAAAAATAATGTCATGTCATAATCCGCTTAATTTTCCTCTGAGAGAAATTGACTTGAAAATTTTAAGAGTCCGGTAACGATTTGAAAACGAAATTCGGTAATAATGAAATAACGCACATGAATTGCATTTAAATAGATAGTTTGAAGTCTTTTAATTGCAAAAAAAATAACTTTTATTCATATAAATTCATATTTAATACCTGAAAACTCAATTTTTACAGAGCTTGTTTAGTGAGGACGTTGATTCGTGCAAATTCGTCGCCTGATTTATTGTATTATTTTTTATGCCCTCTGATATAATTATATTATCTGATTAGAGCATAAATCGCTCTAGCTAAACATCGTCTTGCTTAAAATATATATGAAAATGATCTTAAAAAGTATGTATACAAACTAATAAAAGTCTTGTTAGTTATTGCAGAATAGTGTCAAAAAGTTGTCAGAAATAGAAAAAAAAAACCGGCCAAGAGCGTGTCGGGCCACGCTCACTGTAGGGTTCCGTAGTTTTCCGTCCGTCACAGTAAGTGTCCCCACTTAAGAGTTAATAACACCGCCATGTAGGATATGATATGAGAGTTCCATGTACAGCGACATCTATCGGCAAATTGAGTAAACTATTGCGCGCGAGCATAAAGTATGGAAGATGATTTTTATGGGATAATTCTTTATTGCGTGAACCGATTTTCACCGTTTTTACTTTATTTGAAAGCACGTCATTTCATTGTAATTTTGTAGAAATTACAGGTACAATAAACACCTGCTTATACGGTTAAATTACAAACTTAGTTCAGAAATTATTTTGTATTTTTTTTTCAAAAACTATTCATCCTATCAAGTTCAAAATAATTTTCCAAGAAAGTTTTTATAAAGTTCTACTTTTGAGATTTTTTTCATATTTTTAAAACTTATGGTTCAAAAGTTAGAGGGGGGGGGGACGCATATTTTTTTACTTCTGGAGCGATTATTTCCGAAAATATTTACATTATCGAAAAATGATTTTAGGAAACCCCAATTCATTTTTAAATACCTATCCAATAATATATCATACGTTAGGGTTGAAATGAAAAAAAAAAATCACTCCCCACTTTACGTATAGGGGAGGTACCCTAATAAAAAAAAAAATTCACTTTTTATTTTACCACTTTGTCGGCGTGATTGATATACATATTAGTACCAAATTTCAGCTTTCTAGTGCTAACGGTCACTGAGATTATCCGCGGACGGACGGACGGACGGACGGGCAGACATGGCGAAACTATAAGGGTTCCTAGTTGACTACGGAACCCTAAAAACGTTACCGGACTCGTAGATACCTGCCTAATTCAAATTAATAAAGTAAATGTTGACGCAAGAGAACAAATTATTCTCAAGAACACACTAAAAGATTCATTCGATTTATTGAAAGTATTTATATTTAAGAACTCCTAAATGACTCTTGTTCTCTATTTTATGAAATTATTTACTGAAATAAACAATTGTCGAAATTTGCTCAAAACTCTAATAATTTTCGGTGGCCAAAACAAACCAGGATAGTTTGTTTCAGATAAATTAAACAACCTCAAGAAATCTATTTTTAGCTGTGAAAAGTACCTACCTACCTAGGTATTAATAATTAGATTTTTTAAATAGTTTTTAGAGAGTAAATTCTTAGCTTTAGCTTATATTTAATAACGTTTGTATAGTAAGGAAATTTATTCTCAATAAACGATAAATAAATCTGAGACGAGTAAACGTTTCCTAAAACCCGCTTCAAAACTTATCGGCCCATAAATAATCTAATTATCTTCCCGTGGCCAAAACACCACAGTAAATTATTTCTAACCCCTTGATGTTTATTGCTAGACAACAAAGGACGTTTCACACAATCAATGAGGCACGTTTCAAAATAAGGGACAGTCGTAATCGAACAATAAATTATGCAAATTATCTTCAGCAAATAACAAAAAGACTGTTTTTCTGTGAATTCACTTTCGTATACAGAACTAGATGCGATGTTATGGTTTTGTAATAAATTACCACTAGGCCTCAAAGCTGGAGGTTTGTGACCAATTGAACAATTTATGCCCTGTGAGCGTAATAACTATATGAATCAGGTTTAGTCATCAATCTCAAACAAGACCGAAAATATGGCTCGTGAAAATTTGTAACCGGCCGTGTTATACCCATACCGTACGAGTCGTTCTTAATACAGCACTATTAATCCAGTAACATTATACAATCATCGTGTATGTCAAATCCGGTAAGTAGATCTGATTTTTTGCAGACTTGTTTTTGATGTTGGCCTAATAAATAATCCAAGTTTATGACCACGAGCGCCAAACGCAACTATGCCAATAAACGAAAGATCTGTTTTTTTTTTCAGATTTTGGCGATTATAACCCTAAAAGACTAGTTTTTGAAAGTACCTTTTCAGGACGTTTTTAAAGAAGACTAAATTTGCAATATAATCTTTATACAATCATCGTGTATGTCAAATCCGGTAAGTAGATCTGATTTTTTGCAGACTTGTTTTTGATGTTGGCCTACTAAATAATCCAAGTTTATGACCACGAGCGCCAAACGCAACTATGTCAATAAACTAAAGATCTGTTTTTTTTTTCAGATTTTGGCGATTATAACACTAAAAGACTAGTTTTTGACAGTACCTTTTCAGGACGTTTTTAAAGAAGACTAAATTTGCAATATAAGACTAGGATTGTCTCCGAAGACCCAATAGTTTCCGAGATAAAGCTTTTCAAAATATAACCGTTTTTCCCAGAAGGGAAGGGAAAGGGTAAACGGTTCTGGGGGTAAACTTCCCGAGTCGGGCTCTGCTCCAGATTTTAGCTAGGTAAATGACATTCGCTGAGCTGTGCCCTACCACATATAACGAAATGACATTCGCAGTACCCATACCTCTCTTTTAGACGTTGTTTAAGGACATACCCGGGTCCGTAATATGTATACCTACTCGTAGTGTGTCTGCCTAGTGACTCTAGAAGAAACTTATGTTCTAGCCGTTCTAGATGCTATCTCTCAGAGACCTACTTCACGATAAGATAGCTGTACAGGAGCGGAACCGCTTCAGTTTACACGTCGGAAATGAAGCGGCCATTAACGCTGCGACAATCGTGGTTTACAGCTGCGTTTCACTTTTACTGCTATAAACCTTCTCTATAAAACTTTAACCGTCGCGCACATCATCTGAAGACTTCTTTACTGAGGTTTGAATGTGCTTGACACATTAAGGGCCAGCTATATAGAACTTAACATTGACCTAACCCAAAATGATTAGCACTGAAATGTATCAGTCATTGGCATATTTTTGTAGGAAAGTTATTACTGCTACCGTAAAATAAGATTGAAGGGGGTTGGCGCCATTGATAAGGCGCTGCTGCGCTGAGCTATCAGATTGAAAGATGCCAACGAAAAGTCACGTCATTATTTCCAATTTTACAGGTAATTTTACTTCGATTGGCGTTGTGACATAGTCCGTAAACGATTGTCACTTGGTTACATCATCTGTGGCAGAGATTATTATTAGGTATTAGAGTACGTAGGTTAGGTTAGGTAGGTATCTCTTATCTTATTGGCTTCGCGGGCCCATGTGGATACACTTCGAGCCAGAGGGATCTTATGTGTAATCGCCCCCTAAGTACCTACACCTACTCAAGAGCTTTCTCAACCTAGGTTAGCTAGGTAAGTACTTCTTTTTTAGTATAAATATCCACCTACATTTATGTTATTAACATTACTGTCTAATATAAAACTTAGAGATATATACCAAGTTACGTAGTTATATTCGTGTTTCTGCTGAGTAGGCAATTCATATTAATAGTCCTAATTGAATGTACGCAAACAGCTTCAAAGTTATATGCCTACTAATTATTTATACTTAATATCTAATTAATAAGAGCTTAATACTTACGAATATAACCTAGTACAGTCACCGGCAACAGTATATATCTACACGAAGGCCGCAAAAATGTGTGACACGCTCTTATCTGTAGGGTCATACCTACCAATTGCCTTTCATTAACTTGTCATATATCTAATGAAATTGCAGCAAAATTGTGATTTAACGAGACGGTAAGCAACTAGTCGTAATCACCACGAGTATCTGTTCAGTTCATAAATATTTATTATAAAACATAGCCTAGTGTGGCCTAGTGCTTTCCTAACAACCGCAATATATGTAATAACACCTTTAGGTCCATTCCAAGCTCTAGGAACTCCAAATTACATACAATCAGCTAGCAAATTAAATCCTTCCAGGAACCTATTTCGAGACGAGGCGAGACCTAATGATGGGGATTGAGACGTAAAGACGGTCTCCCATTACGTCTAATGCCTCATGCATCTATGGAGGGGTTTCATTAGGGAGATAGGCCCTTTAATGCCCCGAATCTAATGAGCCCATCAAGCGTGTTGAGGCCGTTGGGTAGCTGGAAATTCATTATGGGACGATGTTTGTTTAAGCGTATACTTACATTAGGTATTTATTTACTTGGTTTCAAATAGTGCGTATGCTGTAAAACTTAGGAGTGAAAAATTTTCCGTAATTGATTTGATAAAAGAAATATTCGAATATTAAATTAAAGCTAATTTATTGTAGGGTAATTGTGCTAGTTTCCCGTCCAGGTCCAGTTTACCGTCCACTTAATTAAACTGTTGCAAATAAATAGGAAAAAACTTTTGAAGGTCATTATAGTTTATATTTATAGTTTATTCTTTAGTAGATTTTTTAATTTTAAGCTTTTATTTTGGGAAAACCTTGAAGATAAACATATAAATAAGTATGGACGGAAAACTGACAAGAGTGGACGAAAAGTAGCACAATCACCCTATGCGCCCACTTGCTCCTATGCTCTGATATATGTGAAAATAGGGCATACTGATTGAAATCGAAATGGTATCAAATATGGGATATTTAATTTTGCCATTATTTACCATATTAAGTAGGTAACTATGCCTTCTATTTATTTAACTGGTCTACGGCTAAACCTCAACATCTAAACACCGCTAAGTTTCAATGACAATCGCATCTTCAGTTCCTATTTTACAGCTTTTAAAATGATTGTTCCTCCATTAACGCGTTACGTCACTCGGTTAGGGTGACAAAAAGCGCTGAACCGGTCGGGCACGCACACAGCTCCAGTATGGATTAGCGTGCCTGCTGTGCGGGCGAACGTCACAAAATGGCGGCCGTAAAAGCAAGTTTAGTGAAGAGTGAGTTACGGTCGGATGGGGGCAGCGGGGTGGGGGGTGGGCCCCGGCCAATGGCGTCTCGCTGAGCGAGCACCGAGCACGCCGCCCGCCAACTCTGCTCTTTCTTTTATAGTCGTCGTTGTTTTTCACTGGCGCGCTTTTTCCTGATTTTTTTGGGGAAAAGTGTTTTGTTTGCTTTGTAAACAACGTGGAGGGCGACACAATGTATATTTAAGCGTTTTTCCCTGTCTACTGAATGGAAAATGAAATAAATTTTGTGGAGACCAGACACTAATATTTAATTACTTATCTGAAAATAGTATTACTTACTTAAACAAAAAATAGGCACCCAGTACCCATGCAACTTCCTATCTATTGATAATTCATTTTATATTAAGCAGAACGTCTCGGCCGTCGTCGTCAGTAGCTCAGTTGGTCAGAGCGATGGGCATGTATCCCAGAGTTGCGAGTTCGAGTCTCGCCGGAGCAGTGGATTTTTCTACTTTTCCTTTATTTCTAAACATTTTCTATTTAATGATTTAGTCTAATAATACTTTTTCAAACTTGTAAATCTATAATGAATATTAGGAATAAATACGTATTAAATAGATGTAGATAATTAATTTGTGAAAGGTAATTTAAAAGGTAGGTAGGTATCTAAATGCTTCATTGGCACAACGAATAAGGTGGTAGGTAATACCTATGAACAATAAACTTGAGTACCTAGGTCTAAATTAAAACATATTTGGTAAAGAACTTAAATAAAAACAATTAAATGTCATTTAACATTTTGTTTCAGTAGATAGATATGTAAATACTTTTTTTTGTACCTACCTACCCATCATCAATTATTCATCTGTTTTTTACATTGATTTATTGTGTATTCTACTAGATTGTCACATCTAGAACAAATTTTGTGCGCCATGTTTGGCGGTTGACGGCTATGACAGAATCAAAGAGTAGTATAGACTTTTAGTGATTTTCACTACAACTTTTGGAACAATAAAATTCTTAGGGATGTCATCTCCTGTTACGCAATGGTTTTTTAGCTGTTCGAGATAAAATTATGAGTCCCATTTTTGTATCATAAGTATCATAACCTACGTTTTTTGTCGCCATAGAATATCAGACGTGTGCACCTCTGTCCACATACGGCTACAGTATGCGTGCTAACCCTAAATAAATGTAAATTCCATTTGGTTACTGAATCCAGGCACGCATATCGATAACCGTCGGCCTTGTGTCACAGACTTCCTACCTACTTGCTTTGGTACCCACATAAAAATGTAGGTCACTTCATCATTGCATATTACATATTTAGGTACCTATTCATTTATATACATATATACCTATTAAGAATAACTCATATTTTTAAATGATTTTACTTACATATATCTAGGATAGGTGGGTACAACGTAACACTATTATTTGCTTTTTTCTCCACATTTACTAATGAAGTAAATATTGATTAAGGTATATCCATCTATTACAGATAGATGAACTAGAATTTTAATTGAAAATAGAGATAGAGAAAATGCTGTAATATAAACAGGATGAAATATTCATCACCGTTCATATTTAATGAGGTGATTAGGTAGGCTAGGCTATACTGAACAACTTTTACAATGGGAAAACTTCAAAATCGCGCCAAAAAAAATTCTGGCCATCACGTGATCGGCAAAACAACATCATGTGATCGGCAGAAATGTATGAAACAGCAAAAAGAAATCGCCACTTCGGAATTGGTCCCATAGTAAAAGTTATTCAGTATGGCCTACCTTATCAGCTCGCTCAATATGAACGGTGGTTAATATTTCACCCTGTATAAAAAATCTGAAAGGCAACGTATCTATAATACATGTTTACTCGTATCTACTTTTACATCTTTTATAGCACGTATATAATATAATATTCACGTATCTAAACACAAGTCAATGCTTAAAAGGTTTTAACATTTACTTACACTCATTTATTAAGGATGTCTATTAATTAAATAATCTGCTCTAGTTTCTCTATACCCATAAATATCTGCTGATAACCTTGTACCTAATTACAACAATTAAATACCTGCCTACTTGCCTTATAAAAATACCTTGGGTTCTTGTTTGGCAATAGTTATGTGTTATGTATTTAGTAACCTTGGATGACTATCTCTATGTTAATGTTACCTAGCTACATACACGTACTTACTTATATAAATTAATATAATACACAGTTAATACCTACCTAAGTAGACTACCTACCTGCGTAATAAAAATATTAAGTACAAACTACGTAGTTAATAGTACGTACGTAAGAGAGTTCTGAAAAGTTTCTGGTAAACATGTCGAGTTCGAGCATAAAAACATAACTGTTCAAATAGCCAGGCTAATAAAATGTAAAAAGTTATTGCAGAGAGCGAACTCATCAGCAAAAGTTGCGAAGTAATAATTTACTAAGACGGAGCCCACGTCTCCGCGCCGTGTAATATCTTCCTCTGACATATTTATTGTCTTCGAGGGTGAGCCTACCCTCAAGGGGAACCGCCCTTGGGCTGCAGCCAAACCGTATCTACGAAAAGAATTAAGAAATACTACAAAAAAACACGGTATAAATCGTTTCTTGTTAAGAATTTTGTAAAATATAAAATCTTATCTTGATTAATATAAATAGACGTGAAATAATAGAAAGGTTTGGATAGAGACGTTTGTAGGATTCGTGAAAGTAATTATTTTCTGGATGTTTCTATATTTGGAAGGGGCAATGATAGCCGATGAGTTTTACGAGCTTCGATAGAGATCTGTTGACAAACGTGCGATGAAAGATAGTAAATACTTGTCTCGGTAATGAAGTCAATAGTTTTGGTCACGTTTTACTATTTATCTCTGCAGGTGTTATGTTGTTTCCAGGAATGTTGAGTTATACAAGGCTAGTGGTTAGAGGAGTTGATAAAAATAACAGAAAAATTATCTATCTAGGGTAATTGTGCTAGTTTCCCGTCCAGGTCCAGTTTACCGTCCACTTGATTAAACTGCTGCAAATAAATGGAAAAAACTTTTTGAGGTCAACATAGTTTATATTTATAGTTTATTCTTTAGTAGATTTTTAATTTTAAGCTTTTATTTTGAATAATACTTGAAGATGATCATATAAATAAGTATGGACGGAAAACTGACAAGAGTGGACGAAAACTAGCACAATCACCCTACATGATGAAAAAAAAAATTCTAAACCAAACTAAATCTAAATCATATTACCCGTATATATTTAAATATAACTTAGCTTATACAGACTTTACATTACATTACACTTATACAGACTTAGACTATTATACATTTGTAAAATTTATTCATAAAATAATTATTCACATCGTTAATTTCAACTTTTACAGCGTTCTTATCGACCATGTAAAAACTGAAACACTAATTTTCACATTTTGTTGTTTAATAAAAAAATAATTTTATTGTAATTGCTTACTTTATTTATAACCGATTAATAAGGGAATTTAACGGCTGTGTAATTAACAAGGAGATATCAAGTATATAGTATATGCAGAGGGTAGGTATGTTTGTTCAGGCGTCTGTCAGCTGCGAAGCAAAATTAAAAAGCGGACGTCGAGGTTCTTTAGGGACGCACATCTACAAAAAATTTAGTAATAATACAACTTATTTCCGTCGGAGACCCGTACCCAGTCTTACCTTCCTAATTCTTATGTAAGTAATGGAATGTATGTATTAAAAAAACAATGGATCATTTTCACAAAAAACTAGGGGGACATTATTAAGCAAGAAATAAGGATGATCTTACATTGTTTTTCAGCTTGAAGCTAAGTTCCTTGCTTAAAACAATCATAATTAAAATATAAACAATCATAATTATAATAACAGCCTCCTAGCCTAATAGTCGGTAGTGACCCTGCCTATGAAGCAGGAGGTCCTGGGTTCGAATCCTGGTCAGGGCATTTATTTATTTGTGTGTTTATCACGGATATTTGTTCCTGAGCTATGGATGTTTTCGATGTATTTAAGTACGTATCTATACCTATCTATTATATATATCGTCGCGTAGTACCCACAACACAAGCCTTATTGAGCGTACTGTGGGACTAGGTTGATTTGTGTAAGATTGCCCAATAATGTTTATTTATTTATTTATAGATAGTTAGATATGTACGTTAATATTGTATTATTAACATCAATTTGGTTTCTGGATCACATGTTAAATCATTTAATTAGTCCATTCCCTGAACAGCCTGTAATGTTCAAACTTGCCTGTTGACAACCCTAGCAAGCCCAGAGCCCAGAGACCGGTGGCAGGTCGTCGACCGCCGCTCGGAATATCGCGCGATATCTCGCCGGCTAAACCCGCTCTCATGGCTTTCGATACGATACAAGCTAGCTACCCTTGGATGAATAAATTAATACCTATCTACTTACTACTTTATTCTAGGTACCTGCATTATTTCCTACATTCCTACTATACAGGTGGAAAACATATGGGCATTGGAAACTACCTTAAAAACGTTGAGCTCAATTCACTGAAAGGAAACATTCTTTTCACCTCAGCAGCAGGAACGAGGGTTCTTTGATACCTAAAAACAGTGAGCAAAACTCAATTTTGCTGCGAGCGTGAGACACAATGACCTTGTTGACCTTGGAATTACAATGTCAATCCGCGCGCGAGATCTAATACAAATTCGAAATACTCGGAAGCTATTCTTGCTGTCTTTTTCACGTCATTAGTAAATAGAGAGAGACAGAAATATTTTAAACGTCATTCAATCAAATTTTATTTAATTTTAATTCGTATTCTGAACTTTCGATTCGACCCCTGAAACAGAGTCAGAACGAAACGTTCCGAAATGCGCAGAAGTACTAATTTGTAAATATAATTTAAACAAATTTTAATTTTGAAATGTTTAACCATACAACACCTAAAATAATTTACGTTCTTTATTTCAAGATCAAATAAGTATAAACGGAAAAATTACAAGATTATCATGTGAAAAATATTATTACTTACAACAATCTCTCGTATTGTGATCAAACAGTAGTTACCGAACGCAGATAAAAAAAAGTTGACAAAAGTCAAAATGGCGCTATAGATATTTTAAAAATATTTAATTTATTTTGATTATTTTTTGTGTTATTAACTTATAATTGAGGTTTTTGAACTCAAATGTAAGAATAAGTATTATAATAAATACAAGTGAAAAAAGTGACAAAGAAGGATTAAGCATCACCCAGGTTGTATTTTTCTATGTATTCTCATTGCTGAGGTGAAAAATAGTGTGTTCAACATGAGAATAAAGTTATTTACATCTTGTGCTTTTGAGTCCCTCTCTACGCTCAAGATTCTAAATTAGAATCACTCGCTACGCTCGTGATTCTATTATAGAATTTTTCGCTTGCTCAGTACTCAAAATTAGCACTCGAAGTAAATACGAACTTTCTTCTCTTGTTGTACAAAATCTATTTTTTCCTAATAAGTAAAACTGCCTTCACACCATTTTTTTATGTTCTCTTTTTCCGTAACTGCTATTTAATTGTATCCTACAATTAGAAGTTATTTTCCTTGTTGTAATATGATCTATTGGAATCAATCGTGATAAAAATGATTTTTGGCAAAAATTACAATATAAGTATAGTTTTTTTTGTGAACTGTACATTTTCCAAAAATATTTTTTTCCTTTCCGTGAATTGAACTATCTCAGCGTTTTAAGTTAGTTCCCCTATAGGGCCCATTATTTTCCATCCTGTATTGTAGCGATCATATTAACGTGGCTGTAAGATATCCGGCTCGTACCAGTGAGTTTTTCAAAACTTATGTCGGTAAGAAATGTAATTTGATATTTACCATGCCCTTTTCGTGGAAGAAAAATATCGTGAGGAAACCAGACCTAATCTCAACGAGGCCGTTTCCTAGGTCAAACAGCCGTCGATTTCGTAAAAACAAGTGCATTCGCCAATTACTGAGATTAGGTTGCCGAGCGAACCCCAATGAACCCCATTAAATTTTTTCTGTGATTTCGGAATTGGTCCCATAGTAAACGTTGTTAAGTATGGCCTACCAAATCAACTCGCACAATATGGCTAGCTGTTGAAAAAACATTCTGTATAGCGGACTGGTAGACCTCTGACACCACTGACAATATTGACTGGTAGACTGTATAAGGATATAACTGACTGGTAGTGAAGGTGGTAGGTGGTTGACTGGTTGATAATGCCTCGAGAGACATTAAGTCTGCCATTTGACTAATTCTTATTGTGCAATAAACATTAAATAAATAAAATATAAAGTAACTAATTAAACATTTAGGTAATTCGATAATTTAATTTATTTTATAGTCTTAAACGTACTTGTCGATTGTCCTGTCACACAAACTGCACGTTATTAAAAAAGATTATTTTCCGTATGTTAATTGTTCCGGTACTGAATTGCTCCACTAATTGCACCGTAGATCAAGTGAATTAATTAATTAGGTTCACATTATAAAGCCTGAACTAAGACTGTATAAACTTTAAATATATTTGAATAGTTTTAAATTTCCTTTTTTGGTGGAAATAAAGAAATTTTAATTTCAATTTCTTGGTGACTTGACACTTATTAACCTTTTAATATGTAACGGGGAAGGTGCCTATTAAAAAGGTAATAATATAAAAGTAATTTACCTATTTTCTTAAGTTACTTAACAACTTTTTTAAGGACATGTCTAGTACACTTATGTACCTTAGTGGGTTTGTAAGTACCTATTTGAGTTTTGAGCTGTTTGGTTGAGATTTAAGGACTTTTCAAGGAGATTCTGGCGATAAGTTATCGCGTTTTTAACATGGTTGTTGTCCTTAAGTAGGTAAATACCTTAGAAGTTATTTTTTTTATACAGACGTGTAGTGAGGGGGCATGGCATCTTGGGACTATGGTTAAAAATAACTAAGTAGGTACCTACCTTACCATATAGTTTTTTTTAAGTAGGCCAGTACCTACACGTTTGTTTGTCGTTATATTGTTGTACAGCTATATTGCAGACTCATTGTAAGAAGGTATTTATGGGTTATAATATAAAAGATCTCTTAATGATCATATTAGTATTTTTAACAGACTTTCAAACTAATAAATAATTAAGACGTTACACGAACCACAACCAACGAGCCCAGTCGTGAATATACGTAGGTATAAAACACAGCTACACTATAAATACAGCACGCACACATGTAAGAAAATGACGTTGTTTTAACTTTATTTTATTTTTACACTCGCAAGCGGGCAGCGCGCAGCCTAAGCCTGTATGTAATTTCGCGTTGCTCGCGGCGCAGCCGCACGCACCATCAAGATGGCGGCGCTCTCATTCCAAGTTTAAACTTTAATTTCGAATATCGAATTTAGAAGTCATTTTCGCGATAACGCGTAGACGCAACAATTTGTTATTTCCATGGGAAATCGGTGTGACGCAGTGCGCGGTTTGTCGGCCGCTGTGCCCACGGGGCTGAACGTTCTAGCCTCGTGAATTTCAGTTGGGATTCGGACGCGTGCTTCAGTTAGGAAACTACGAATGTTCAGTGAGTATTGCATTATTAAGGATTTAGGAAGCTCTAGCTACATACGTCATCTGCCTTAAGTTCGTTGGATTTCATGAAATGTTTGTTTTATTGTATTTAGACTTGTGAGTATAATTAACACTTCAGGTATCTACCTGTCTCATCGACTCCCTATCCGATAATTGTAGATATAACGTAAACAAAAAAATATTTGGATAGGTAATCCTAATAGGTTAATGCAACTATTTTACCGTAATTTATAAACTCTACAATTACCTAATCAAAAAATCTAACTTGCTTCATCATTGCCTGACCTGATATTCTAATCGGATATAAGTTGGATATGGGATGAAAATTATAGTGTTATAGTAAGTAAAGCCTAGAGAGCTAATTTAGTAGTAACGATTACTATATATACAACTAAATTAGCTCTCTATACTTATACGGCTCAGAGTAGCTTTATTGCACACAAAAAAATTACAAAGGCGAACGTATCTCTATAAGGCTATCCTTAGATTAACTGAGTGGAGACTGTAAAGAATTAGATACACAAACTATCAACGTACTTACAGCAAGTATGTCCAAATACAATACATTCATAAAGCTTATATATAAATATATAGATCTATGATACAACTCATGCAATACATATAACATATAATAAAAAAACCGGCCAAGAGCGTGTCGGGCCACGCTCAGTGTAGGGTTCCGTAGTTTTCCGTCCGTCACAGTAAGTGTCCCCACTTAAGAGTTAATAACACCGCCATGTAGGATATGATATGAGAGTTCCACGTACAGCGACATCTATCGGCAAATTAAGTAAACTATTGCGCGCGAGCTTAAAGTATGGGAGATGATTTTTATGGAATAATTCTTTATTGCGTGAACCGATTTTCACCGTTTTTACTTTATTTGAAAGCACGTCATTTCATTGTAATTTTGTAGAAATCACAGGTACAATAAACACCTGCTTATACGGTTAAATTACAAACTTAGTTCAGAAATTATTTTGTATTTTTTTTTCAAAAACTATTCATCCTATCAAGTTCAAAATAATTTTCCTAGAAAGTTTTTATAAAGTTCTACTTTTGAGATTTTTTTCATATTTTTAAAACTTATGGTTCAAAAGTTAGAGGGGGGGGACGCATATTTTTTTACTTCTGGAGTGATTATTTCCGAAAATATTTACATTATCGAAAAATGATTTTAGTAAACCCCTATTCATTTTTAAATACCTATCCAACAATATATCACACGTTAGGGTTGAAATGAAAAAAAAAATCACTCCCCACTTTACGTATAGGGGAGGTACCCTAATAAAAAAAAATTTCCACTTTTTATTTTACCACTTTGTCGGCGTGATTGATATACATATTAGTACCAAATTTCAGCTTTCTAGTGCTAACGGTCACTGAGATTATCCGCGGACGGACGGACGGACGGACGGGCAGACATGGCGAAACTATAAGGGTTCCTAGTTGACTACGGAACCCTAAAAATAGGAATATACATGAATAGTACATCCAAAATATATAAAAATCACAAATAAATAACAGTAGGTAAGAAAAAAAAACAAATAACTAAATACAATACCCAACCAAATCACACTTCATTGGGAAGCCATAACTTCTTCAGATTCACCTTAAGCGAAAAAAATAATTTAAATAATCATGATACCTCTGAAGAACAAATCAAATTATTTTTAATAAATATTTTGATTGGTTTATTTTAAGTAGACACACTACTATATAAATCATAAACTTATATAGATGTCATATACAAAGGAAAAAGTGACCTAGGCCTACCCCTATTGAATGATACCTATTCAATAATTTCATCGCTTTAAATTCGCCCTATATAGAAATAGGAGATGTATATTTATGTATAATGGATATAGGACAGGATATCTACCTACACATACCTACCTGCGTTCTGAATAATTCTAAGAACTTCACTAGTTCTAAGAAGCTTTGTATCCTATCCTTTGTAAGTACTAAACCAAGGCAATGGCTAGGATCTCACGCGCGACCTCGCTGGCTGAGGTCGCGCGTCTAACATCTCTTATTTATAGTTGGACAACGAACGATGGCCTGCTGGTGCACAATTTTTGCATCAACGATTTATGAAGCCTGGGCCATGCTGACACTAAATACCTAGAGATATATAGGTATATTTGTATTTAAACACAGCTGTGCCGTCAGTTTCGATCGCGTCAGATTTTTCGGCCGGTGTCATCATCCCTCAAGATTGAGGGAAGACCTAGGCCGCGATTCGAAAAATAAACACACACACTGGACAGACGCAGCTCCAACCCAACTCAACCCAACTCAACTCAACGCTATAACGACATTGACATTTGCTATTCGAACAGATTTTTCCAAACCAAATACCTACCCACCAATACCAAATACTTTGGATATTGTTGTATCTATTCTTTGTATTTATATAATTTGATCGTATTGATTGATATAGTCTGTCATAAATTGATACCAGTCTTCAATAATTACTACCTAATGCAAAATTATCTAACTGTCTAACCTTTTCCGGCTGAATCGACTAGTAGAAAACATACAATTTTATGGATAGATATATGCTGGTCACACATTGGTCAGACATTGGACCAATGTGGGACCAATGCGTGACCAATGTCTGACCAATGTGAGACCAATGTGAGACCAATGTTAAATGAAAATCTGTTCGAATAGCAAATGTCAATGTCGTTATAGCGTTGAGTTGAGTTGGGTTGAGTTGGGTTGGAGCTGTGTCTGTCCAGTGTGTGTTTTTTCGAATCGTGGCCCTATTAGGAGGTAGAATCCAGAAAATAGAGCAGCATATATCTATCAATAAAATTGTATGTTTTCTACTAGTCGATTCAGCCGGAAAAGGTTAGACAGTTAGATAATTTTGCATTAGGTAGTAATTATTGAAGACTGGTATCAATTTATGACAGACAATGTCAATCAATACGATCAAATTACATAAATACAAAGAATAGATACAACAATATCCAAAGTATTTGGTATTGGTGGGTAGGTATTTGGTTCGGTATTTGGTATTTTGTAGATTTCTTTTTATTTACAACTTACAAGTACCTAAATACCTAAGCATGTGTTAACAATTTTCACAAGTTACAAAACAGGTTAAATGCATTTTATATACTTGTGCTAAATAATAATTTTTATATTAATCACAACGTCTGCTAACGAGAAGATAATGTTTAGAAATAAAGAAACAGTAGATTTTCTACTTTTCCTTTTTTCTAAACATTGTGTTCCGTAATATCACCATTGGCACCTATTACACGTTAATGATTAAAACGTACGTAGGTACAGTCACCGGCAATAGTATCTTCCTACACGAAGGCCGCAAATATATTTGACACGCTCTTAATTGTAGCGCCACAAGAGCGTGTCACATATCTTTGCGGCCTTCGTGTAGAAAGATACTATTGCCGGTGACTGTACATAATAACTTGGGGTTTTAATTGTGCATTTGTGTGGTAAACGGTAAATGCTTAGAAAGTAGAACCATATAAGAATCTGAGTAAGAGAAAGGGCTCACTCTATTTAATTTGAAATTGTTATTAAAGGTATTTCAATGTGGTGTAGGACAACGGAATCAATATTATATATTTAAAATGCAGTATAAATTCCAGCCGCGACATAATCTAGTGGGAATACTTTATCTTACAATATTTTCTCGTGACTAACTGACTGATAAGTACGATTTTCATTTGTTTTCGCCCCACGATCGCGGCGCGACTCGTGAGTCGGAGACACGTTTGTGACGTCCGTGACAAACGAACGATGGCCTGCTGGTGCACAATTTTTGCATCAACGATTTATGAAGCCTGGGCCATGCTGACACTAAATACCTAGAGATATATAGGTATATTTGTATTTAAACACAGCTGTGCCGTCAGTTTCGATCGCGTCAGATTTTTCGGCCGGTGTCATCATCCCTCAAGATTGAGGGAAGACCTAGGCCGCGATTCGAAAAATAAACACACACACTGGACAGACGCAGCTCCAACCCAACTCAACCCAACTCAACTCAACGCTATAACGACATTGACATTTGCTATTCGAACAGATTTTTCCAAACCAAATACCTACCCACCAATACCAAATACTTTGGATATTGTTGTATCTATTCTTTGTATTTATATAATTTGATCGTATTGATTGATATAGTCTGTCATAAATTGATACCAGTCTTCAATAATTACTACCTAATGCAAAATTATCTAACTGTCTAACCTTTTCCGGCTGAATCGACTAGTAGAAAACATACAATTTTATGGATAGATATATGCTGGTCACACATTGGTCAGACATTGGACCAATGTGGGACCAATGCGTGACCAATGTCTGACCAATGTGAGACCAATGTGAGACCAATGTTAAATGAAAATCTGTTCGAATAGCAAATGTCAATGTCGTTATAGCGTTGAGTTGAGTTGGGTTGAGTTGGGTTGGAGCTGTGTCTGTCCAGTGTGTGTTTTTTCGAATCGTGGCCCTATTAGGAGGTAGAATCCAGAAAATAGAGCAGCATATATCTATCAATAAAATTGTATGTTTTCTACTAGTCGATTCAGCCGGAAAAGGTTAGACAGTTAGATAATTTTGCATTAGGTAGTAATTATTGAAGACTGGTATCAATTTATGACAGACAATGTCAATCAATACGATCAAATTACATAAATACAAAGAATAGATACAACAATATCCAAAGTATTTGGTATTGGTGGGTAGGTATTTGGTTCGGTATTTGGTATTTTGTAGATTTCTTTTTATTTACAACTTACAAGTACCTAAATACCTAAGCATGTGTTAACAATTTTCACAAGTTACAAAACAGGTTAAATGCATTTTATATACTTGTGCTAAATAATAATTTTTATATTAATCACAACGTCTGCTAACGAGAAGATAATGTTTAGAAATAAAGAAACAGTAGATTTTCTACTTTTCCTTTTTTCTAAACATTGTGTTCCGTAATATCACCATTGGCACCTATTACACGTTAATGATTAAAACGTACGTAGGTACAGTCACCGGCAATAGTATCTTCCTACACGAAGGCCGCAAATATATTTGACACGCTCTTAATTGTAGCGCCACAAGAGCGTGTCACATATCTTTGCGGCCTTCGTGTAGAAAGATACTATTGCCGGTGACTGTACATAATAACTTGGGGTTTTAATTGTGCATTTGTGTGGTAAACGGTAAATGCTTAGAAAGTAGAACCATATAAGAATCTGAGTAAGAGAAAGGGCTCACTCTATTTAATTTGAAATTGTTATTAAAGGTATTTCAATGTGGTGTAGGACAACGGAATCAATATTATATATTTAAAATGCAGTATAAATTTCAGCCGCGACATAATCTAGTGGGAATACTTTATCTTACAATATTTTCTCGTGACTAACTGACTGATAAGTACGATTTTCATTTGTTTTCGCCCCACGATCGCGGCGCGACTCGTGAGTCGGAGACACGTTTGTGACGTGCGTGACAAAGCATAGTGCAGTTGAAGACACGAATAGGGGAGGGGGCGCAGTGAGCGATCTAAGAGGAGCTGCGGAAAAAGCCTACCCCATTGAAACACATCTAAAAAAAATCTGAAAAGCGCGGTGGTTACACTCTACTCGTACTCTGTGACCTAATTCAAGCAATATAACCTCGCACGGTTTCGTGTATATGTTTGTTTTAATACACCACACTGATATACTTATGTATTTACTGGCATTTTTAATCCTCTGATGTAAAACAGCAGTTTCATTTACCTTTACTCACAGAAATACAAACGAAAAGTACCTAAGCGAGTGAGCTTATATTTTTGGGCTTGAATAAATAGGTCACAGAGTACAGATAGATTGCTTACAAACTGCCTTTGCGCAAGTAGGTACCTGTAAGTACTTCCGAACCAAGGAAGAAAGTCAAGAAACTTAGATAAATAGGTTAACGTAAGGTACTCTACTCTTGTTTATATAATTAATTTTCCTAAGTATTTAAACTCCCCACATTCCAAGATCTTCTATTCATATAAAAAAAACTTTACTTTCTATCTCTCTGATAAAGTAGTTATTAAACAAGAAACTCTGGGTATACAAATATTAGAATATTGTATTGGATACATATCATGTTCATGGTTAGCAGGTATTATGTAGGTGAATGTGCTTCCATTGACAGATTAATATATGGCAGCGGTAAAACCATAGATACTAAACGTAAGTAGGTATTAAATTATCATATAAGTAGATACGACTTCGGTATGTCCCTACAAGTAAGTAGGTTCTAACTATCGGTAATATACTTGCATAATAATATCGATCGATTTCGTCGATTTGTGAAAAGTTGTCCCATAATAGTTGTCCATAGTGTTGTGTTCCTGCTGGTGAGTAAGGTTGCCAAAGAGCTCAAAGAGGACCCAGTGTGTTGACGATGACGGACCTTCTTGTTCCTTTAGTCGTCAACACAGTGAATCCTCCTTTTTGTAAAGGGTCGGCAACGCGCATGGGACTCCTTTGGAGTTGCAGGCGTCCATAGGTTACGGTAGCTGCTTACCATCAGGCGGGCCGTATGCTTGTTTGCCACCGTCGTGGTATTAAAAAAAATAATAATAATAATATTTACATTTATAAACGTGTACCAAACAATTTAGGTAGCAGAGTTTAAACTATCTGAAAGAATTTCTACTCGCAACAGACATAATTTCGTGAAGTTACTTCTTTGAAAAACGGCCTTTTGTATATAACTTTTTATTTATTAGGAACTTCCCTTATTACGAAATTGCTATAAAAAGTATTCAACAACTTAACGTACTTACCAAAGTATACGAACCTATGAAGTTGGTATTTGGGGCATTGCCGGCGTGTGCGAGTAGGTACGTAGTTATGTACTATACCAACGTACTAGTACATAGTAGTTACCATACCAGCCTGGAGCCGTCGTAGCATACCTACCGATACATGCTCCTTGGAATGGCAAAATTTTTATCGCATGCCCGTTATCGTGGTCGATCATAAATCTGTTTTCAAATCGTGAGTCGCCATTGCTGGCTTAGCGACTTGCAAGCCGATACTGCCCGCAACCACAGAGCCAAACCAGACCTTCGCCACTAGTCTTAAAGTATAATTTACAGTGTCTTCGGGCCTTTATTTATCACGATTAGAAACCTAACGTAGTTTATTGTCGCATTGTACCTAAGTATTTGCCAATGCACGTAAAATGCTAGCTGGGTCTCAAAACGCCAGACTTATTTACGGGTTTACTAACGCCGTCTTTCCAGCCGAAGGGGTCTCTGAAAGATAATGGCTGGCGTTGAATTATATTCCGAAATATTTACTAGATACGAGTACAACGATAGAAATCGGAACGTGGAAATAAATAGCTTATTTCATTTATAGATGCATAAATTACACGTACACATGTCGCTGATGGTATTGGAGAATTCATGAAGGTTAGATAGATAGAGAGGTGTTTCACGTTTAAAGTAAGTTAACTGATCGAGTTAGTTTAGGTAGTAGAAAAGCAGAATGATATTGTGTGGTTACCTATTTACAGTCCTACTTTGTCATGGAATTATATTTTTTATTTATTATACTGTGTTCCAAATGTTCCAACTGCAGTTAGTCGGGAAGGAGAAAACCAAAATCTCAGAGTCGACATTTTGTTTGCACTATGTATTTTGGAATAGGTACGAGTAAGTTCGTCTGTTCTGGATCATAATTTATATCTAAGGATCAATTTTATACTAGCCCAGTCCCAAGTATTTGTACCTAAATGTCATAATAACTTTTCTACAGCTTACAATGACTTTATATTTTTTGATACAAATATTTGTAGCTTTATTACACAAGTCTATAGTGAAACTCAAAGTAGTTATATGTACGTGGGTACAACATTTATATAAACTATTTTATGTACAGGACGGACAGAAACATACACACAGCCAACACCCATTTATTACTCTCAGCGAGAGCCCATTAGTTTAGATTAACTCTATCAATTAATAGAAGCGTGAAATATGTGGTGATAGCACCGGCCTTTTCCAACAACGCGGTTAGGTTTATCGGTGAACATTGATAAGAACCATTTACTACGTATATGTTTATGTTTGGATGTTTTAACATGTATGAATGGCAGGAAGAAGTGTAATTTTCTGTCATGAAAAAAAACCTGAAAAAAAACCGTGAAAAAGGACAGTTTTTTTTTCTGAAATATGTTTTTTTTTTCAAAACTACAAAATCTCAAAATTTATTGCAAGGCAGTTAGTACCCTTATACGGTTGTTTTAGACTTTATGTTAACTATCAAACTAATTTAATTTAACAACTTTAATTTCTGGTTTTATTAAACTTATATTAATGAAATATGTAGTGGTACTATGCTGCTGATAGTTCTAGTGAATAAGTTCAAAGTTTTTTTTGCATTTACTGAGAATAGTTTAGTTACATAACAGACATACCTACTTTAATGTACTTAGTTTTAAGTTACTTATATGAATAAATCACGAAAAACCGTGTTTGTCGTAATATTTGTTCATCTGAAAAAAAACCTTATTTAGAAAAAAAAACAATGATGCCAGGTTTTTTTTTTCATAAATTTGAAAAAAAAACATTTAGTTTTTTTTCTATTTGCAACCCTACACGAGACACCATCGACGGCCGCCCTACACCGGCAGACCAAAAAGGAGATGGCGGGACGACCTGGACGCATTATTTACGGAATGCCGGGGAAGCACTATAAACAGGACTGAATGGAGGAGAAGGGGGGAGACCTTTGCCCAGCAGTGGGACACTAATACAAGCTAATGAAAATAAAAATCTAAAGGAAGGTATAGTTGGTAATACTTATACTGTAAAAGTCCGATAATATTTACATTAGTACGATTACGTAACTATGGAAGGAACATTTATGAAGTTGATTTAGCAGAAACAACCAATAAGCGCGTGTTACAGCAATTAAACAACGAAATTGAATTGATAGTGCAACGAATGTGTACGCGCACTTACTACAATGCAAATGCACGTTAATGAAATCTAATCGACCGGTAAATTAAAACCGCATATCGGCACCTAAACCATAAAACGGTTTTGAAGGACTATTGGTAGAAATGTGATTGAATGTTTTTAAAAAGGTTTCGAACTAGGCAAAAATTGTAATATCTACAGATACTACTTACTGAAATGCAATTTGAATATTAGAAGCATACAGGGTGTTTGGTAACCGGATGCAAAGCCGAAAGTAGGAGATAGTCTAGGTCATGTAGAACATTTTTAGCCATACTTGTCTTAGACAAATGTTATTAGTTTTTTTTTAATTTAAATTTTAAGATTTGTCGGAGAAAACTGCAAAACTTCAGACTAAATCGATAATTAGTACTTTTTTTACTGCAGGTAGATTTTTTTTTGTTTTATTTCGTATTGTGCAATGTCTATCAAACACTAGAAAAGTGATTTCAAACATCTGTGTCTAAAGAAAACAAGTTGACAGCGATTTAAAATTTTAGTTACATGAAAATGTAAACGATTTAAGTGATTTCAAAGTACGATAAAAAAAAACTAAAATAGCCACGAATTTTCAAACCATTTTAAAAACATGCTTGGCTTTTACCCTTTTATTTAAGCTATCAAACACGACTGTAGCTACTGTATCCTTGAAAATAAGCCACCTAAACCAACTGGGTAGCTAAAATGTTTCACTCTACTTGTGATACTTGTGGTAGTTGTGGTGACGAATCTCATTATGATTTTACAATAAAACATTGCTTCTGAATACTAAGTTGGCGTTGACTTGACATTTGACTTGTTTTAAAAGGGTTAAGTGTACTGGACAAAACTACCACATGCAATTTTAACAAACAAAGGCTTGCGGCGGTGAGAGACAAAAGAGACTGATAGCGGCAGGCGGTGAGCGGCGTTAAACAAAGATGATCGGTTTTGTGCTTTATTGACAAAGATAAACTGATTAGCTACATGAGTATTTGTGCAAAAACTAGTAATTTAGTCTAGTTACAACTTCAGTTGCGATTAGACGTTCATTGTGGCTTAATTTCCCGCTCTCATCTCAATTTACCGTGTCAAGTTGTAGCTGCCGTAGGCGCTCCTTCACGTGTAATTACGACTTCTTCATTGTAAACATGGAGTTTACGAACGAAGAATACGCCGACATTATCTACATGTACTGCAAAGCTGACAGTAATGGAGCGATGGCCCGACGGATGTACCAAGAGCGTTTTCCAAACCGGAGATTGCCTAATGTGAGAGTGTTTTACAATTCATTCCGAAGGCTACGTGAGAATGGTATTGCTGTGCAACATGGAGGGAATCCAGGACGTAATCGCCCTGAAGTGGAGGAAGACGTTCTACAGGCATTTGCAGAGGATCCGAATACGAGCATCAGAGTGGTAGCTCGTAATCTGAACTTGTCCACATGGAAAGTATGGGCCACAATGAATCGTGAGGGAAAATATCCTTTTCGCGGCATCGGAGTTCAAGGTTTGGACGAAGGAGATCCTGCACGCCGAGTGGACTTCTGCCGATTTTTACTCAATGCGGATATCGAAGACCGACGTTTTTTGCGAAGCATTCTTTGGACCGATGAATCGAAATTTTCCTGGGAGGGGATCACACATTTCCATAACCTACACCAATGGGCTGACAAAAACAACAATCCACATTGGAAAAAGCAAGTGTCCTTCCAAAGAAGGTTTTCCGTCAATGTGTGGGCTGGAATCATCGGCAGAGTCCTTATTGGGCCACATTTTTTGCCAAATAATTTAAATGGGGCAAATTATTTGGAATTTTTACAAAACGATTTGCCCAGGCTTATTGACGAAGACCAGCTGCCCGGTGCAGTGACATTTCAACACGACGGTTGTCCCGCCCATTACTCTCTGGCTGTAAGGGAGCATCTGGATAACTGTTTCCCGGACGGTTGGATCGGCAGAGGCGGACGAATCCCTTGGCCCGCTCGGTCACCTGATTTGACACCATTGGATTTTTTCGTTTGGGGCCGAGCTAAGGAGCTAGTCTACACACAAGAGGTCATTAATACCGTAGAAGAGCTGAGGGAGAGGATAGAAGCGGCGTTCGAAAGGATGAGGGAAGAAATGATATTCGGAACAACCACCACAGAAGTAAGAAGACGGGCTCGTGCTTGTATTCGAAACGGCGGGTCACATTTTGAAAACGAGCGATGATGTGTAATTTTAATGTGTTGATCGTAAAAATAAATAACTTATCTTTTATGCTTTTGTTTTAATTTACCCTAAACATTCCCTCTTATTAGTACAGGTAGCCTATTTTCAAAGATAAAATGGCTTGAGACATGATTGTCTTATCGCCCGCCGCCTGCCGCTATCAGTCCCTTTTGTCTCTCACCGCCGCAAGCCTTTGTTTGTTTAAATTGCATGTGGTAGTTTTGTCCAGTACACTTAACCCTTTTAAAACAAGTCAAATGTCAAGTCAACGCCAACTTAGTATTCAGAACCAATGTTTTATTGTAAAATCATAATGAGATTCGTCACCACAACTACCACAAGTATCACAAGTAGAGTGAAACATTTTAGCTACCCAGTTGGTTTAGGTGGCTTATTTTCAAGGATACAGTAGCTACAGTCGTGTTTGATAGCTTAAATAAAAGGGTAAAAGCCAAGCATGTTTTTAAAATGGTTTGAAAATTCGTGGCTATTTTAGTTTTTTTTTTTCGTACTTTGAAATCACTTAAATCGTTTACATTTTCATGTAACTAAAATTTTAAATCGCTGTCAACTTGTTTTCTTTAGACACAGATGTTTGAAATCACTTTTCTAGTGTTTGATAGACATTGCACAATACGAAATAAAACAAAAAAAAATCTACCTGCAGTAAAAAAAGTACTAATTATCGATTTAGTCTGAAGTTTTGCAGTTTTCTCCGACAAATTTTTAAATTTAAATTAAAAAAAAACTAATAACATTTGTCTAAGACAAGTATGGCTAAAAATGTTCTACATGACCTAGGCTATCTCCTACTTTCGGCTTTGCATCCGGTTACCAAACACCCTGTATAATTACCTAAATTAGGAACCAAATGAAAAAATATACAAATACTTAATAATTTATTTTGCAAGTAGGCCTCAAGGGCGCTTTCGCAGGTCAATAAAGAAAACATTACAGAAGTATAAAGGACTATGCATTTTAGGTAGGTATAGGTACTTAACTTTTCGAAAATCACCCTTAATTATTTTGATTTAAATGTACGAATTTATTTAAAAAATCCATCTACAGATCTTGCCTAAGATTTGCCGTCTATTGATAGCTTACCAAACTAGATATTTTAATGTTGTAGATAGGTTAAAAAGTGACTGTTTGGATTTTAACGTGAATCATGAGATTCTAATTTCTAAATAATAGAACAAAGGAGCTATTTTTCGTCTGTACCTATACCTATAGGTACCTACACCTACGTTATTTACGTTTTTGTCCACATGCTAATCGCTCTAATTCTCCAGCCTTGAGAGTTTCCATCAAAACTTCCCTTCCAAAGTGTATGATTTACGATTATAAAAGATCTAGCAATTAGAGCGGGCTGCGGGCTCTGCGGGCCTGATTTATGGTGATTCGCAGTAATCATGCCTGCGATCCGTCAGAGTAATTCTATTTTATGTCAGGCTGATGAACGACTGTGGTCGTCAGCGCCATCTTGGATTGAGTTAGCTGGAGAGGTGATTGCGGTTGGCGGTGGCTACTAGGGTTATTTTTGATAAAAACAGCTCATGAGGATGAAGCAATTGTGAAAAAAAACTTGGAATAATTATTTGGAATTGTGTTGAACCTTGTAAAAACCAAATCATTTGTGTAATAAATTTATAATAGATCTACCTGAGAAATGGACTACCTGCATGTTCTTTTTTATGTATTCGATTTGTTACGTTTAAAAAAATTGCACAGCTCTTTATTTATTTGGTTTAAGTAATACAAATTACCCTAATAGTTACCCATATTATAAAGTAACGCATAGACGTTCGCTTCAATTTCGTTTTTGGTGTTATGCCAACTCATGTGTCACACGTCACACGGAAAATCGCGTAGGTTAAGTACCTACATATATATTTATTGATTATTTTCGTGGAAACTACTGAAAACACTATCTACAACCTACACGGTAAAATCTGGTCAAGCTCAAGCATGATAAGGGAGTAAGATATATTTTATATCTTGTTCAAGAATATATATTTCTATCGTCCGTATTTGTCAATCGTCAAGTAGACCTAGCAATTAATTTACCTAGGTGGTTCGTATTTCATGCAGAAAATGTTATTATATGTTGAATGTATTGTAGGGCATGCGTTTCTGTTTAAGATAAGCGCATTATTGTGAAATGTGAACTTTTATTTCATGTTTTGTTTTTACGTGTATTCAGACACTTGATGATGATAATAGTATATTTTTTGCATGAGTTTAATATGGTGGCGATTCCTTTGTGTGATGCTTAGTATAAATACTATGAATGAACAGAATATTTTTATTCGTTTTAAATCTATATTAGGTATATAAGTATCTAATCTATATACTTACCTACTATGTAATGCAGACAAAATAACACCATTTTTTGAATATGGTAGCTAACAGTACCTACCTTCTAGGTGTCTAAAACTGTATCCAATAAAAAAAATAGAATAAAAAACGTTTACTTGCCTAAATAATATCTATAATTTGCAGTCTACCCAAACCATTCTTTATGATGATCTTCTTTATGATTATTACCATCTAGATGTCCACTCACTACAGATACTAAAGTCACTAAGAAATCATACAAGTATATAATTTTAAACACGGGATATCTCTTATGACTGTTGTTTGAACTGTTTGAAGTGCTACATAAGTCATAACACATAATGAGCCTCACCCACCAAAATAGTCATATCGCGTGTCCTTACCACATGTAGGCCCCGTCACCACGTCGGGAACAGAAAGCAATAAATAGGGCAATAAACGTAACACTTACCTCAACATAAAGAGATCGGTACATAGCGCGATACCGCGTCATCGGCTGTCGTCGCATGCCGCGATAAACAAATCGTCGACTCCACTCAGCCCCTCTATCGCGGCCGTAAAAACTTAACTATCCGGTAACACGAACACACCTGAATATAAATCAGGACAACTAGTGTGTTATCAAAATATGCTCGACACGATCACGTAGCACTTCCATGTTTTAACTGCAAGCCCCTTCAGCCCTGCCTTTCTTTACTCTCAAATTAAAATACCATTCGCTTCCAACACTCGATATTGACTAAATGGTGTAAAATGGAAAGTAACGTTTACCGCAACGGCCAAAATATTTGGTCAACGGAATTAATTTCAATATTATGCAAATTTCACCCTTTGAAAACCGAAATTCAAATGTGTAGGACAATGCCAGCAATCATTGGGTTTTTCATACAAACTGCTTTTGTTGACCGTGCTTACAATCTTTTCTCACAAAAAGATTTGTAATTTGCCTAATGCGTATCGATAATTTATGTAAAGGTTGCGCAAGTACGGGTTTTGTGAGGATACACTTTCGGTTTCAGTGAACTCATTTGCATAAGGGAGCGCACAATGCGCGGACGTCGAACAATCCTTTTCGTTTCACTTTTAAAGCTCGCATTGTTGATTTTTTTGCGTACCTAATAAATAAATCAGCCAAATTTGTACGGTCCAAGTCAGCGCAGTCTGGTCCCTATCGCGTTTTACATTGTTGCTATTTATTGTATGTAAACAGGTTTGCGTTAATGTACCTACTGCAGCTGACGTTTATGTTGATAACAGGTACGAGTATGTCAAAGAAAATAAACGTTGACCTTTCCAGTAATTTATGTTTGAAACCATGAGAAAAATAGGCATAGAAACCGGCCTCTAGATACATAGGTACGGTACGGTGGGCACCTATGTGTCTTTCTCTTCCACTAACTACATCATAGGTATATATATACTCACATCACAGGTGTATAATCGAAAGTCTTGAGGTCACGCCAATCAAACGATGTCTAATTTTACTTAGGTATTTTACCTACGTGTGATGTGGATATTTTGGATGTAGATATAGTGTCTGATTGCACTTTACTGTGACAAATTTGTTTTAATTAAAGTACAATCATAAAATTCATTAAAATTAAATGGTCATTGATGGTTGAAATAAATGCCAATAACACACGTCATTATGGCGTGTAATATCGTTTTACAACTTTAAGGCAATAAATAAATTGACTACCGTTTGTAAATTTTATTACGATTTTAAAGCCGATGACTGTTTGAAACGAATAATTGATTTATGCGGGTTATTAATGCCTAATTTGATACCGCTCTTATACTTCATCAATTATCTACCTAATACTTCCTAATGTCTTTCGATAGTACCTACTGAACTATTATTGAGTTCGATAATATATATACTAAAGGCGGTCGTGACATTTAATTGGCTTTGGTATGCGAGCTAAATCGCTACATTAATCGCTACGCGCTTATGTGTAATCAGCTAATCAGTACAAAAAAATACGTCGTGGATCGTGGATTGCTTTGAAAGACCCAAGTCCCAAAGGCGCGTGTGCTTGCAGTATTCACACACAGTAGCCTAGACCGAGGTGTTGATAAAGTGTGCTAGATAATAAACGGCGGCTTGGATTGATAACATGAAAACCTGTAAGCGGTAAACTAATCACCATCATATGCATTATAAAATAAACGTAACCAGATTTTAGTAGGGCCATAACTGTAGCCAGTAAGGACAGCAGTTCATCACACCAACGTGTTAATGGTCGGGAGTTTTCTACAAATGTTTCAGTATTTTAACACGTGTTAATAATCAATAAAACGTTTTAATGGTACATAAAAAGTTGAGATTTACTACGATTAGGCTCCGTATTATGATTGGTCGGAACGTGCCAGTTTTACAGTGTTATTAAAATTACGCTTAAGTTTCATTGACTTTCACTGTTTCTTTGCTATTATGATGTCACAATCAAAGTTAATGACTTATGCAAATTATTGTGGTTTTATATGGATGTAAAATCGTGAAGTGAAGCAAATATTAATCGACGTTAAAATACAACAGCCCTCGTTTCCCAGCCGATTAAAATTTGGTCCACAATTTAAATCTTATTTATGGTCCTGTTTTTAAAAGGAGATAAAGATTGCCTTACGCTTAGCCTTTATGTATTAAATTGGGTTGGAATAAATTGGGATTCCAGTTGGTTTAAGGCAGTAACTTACAAGTTCATTCGTCCATAATCGCTTTCCCCGCAGGAAGGCGGCTCCATCAGAGGCTCATTCATTAGGCAGCCACTTACTTGTATCTATCTATAAATTATGTAGTCGTACTCCACTTTAATAACTTGAAACTGCTATGTAAGAATGCGTATGCAAATGACATCGTTTTAAAAAGCCTCTTAGAATAAAAGAAGCGGCATTTGATGTAATAAACTAGTTTTATTGTAAGCCCTGCGTTTGTGGGTGGCTAAATAATTAATATCTAGTTCCCTGCCTCAAAGATGCCATGGCGACGGCACCAGCTACGGTAGCCAAACAATTCATACTGAGACTTACCATACCATACCATACCTGTGGCAGCTTACCCACCTCGACGGTTTACTACCGTCACTTTACGGGCGGCTAGTATGGGGAATTGGAAATAATTTGTAGTGTAACGGATATATCATGATACAATTATTATTTACGCAATGAAATCCTACAAAATACGTTATTCGCTAACCGCCACAAATATGTACACACATATTACAAGCGTTTTTCTTGTAGGATTTTAATGAATATATCGTTTCCAAGTCATTTGTGAGGACCCAGTGTGTTAACGATGTGGGACCTTCTTGTTCCTTTAGTCGTCAACACAGTGAATCCTCCTTTTTGTAAAGGGTCGGCAACGCGCATGTGACTCCTTTGGAGTAGCAGGCGTCCATAGGTTACGGTAGCTGCTTACCATCAGGCGGGCCGTATGCTTGTTTGCCACCGTCGTGGTATAAAAAAAAAAAAAAAAAAATTTAAAATGTGTAAGAACAAACTACCAATTATGACTATATGTTTCTAACGAATTAGGATATATATCGCCCGCGCCGTACATTTTGTTATTGATGTGGTTTTACATGGACATGGTTTCTTGTTTTTCGCTTTAAACAGAAAGAAGACTTAAATATCGTCATATTTACAAATAAAAATAATTGATATTATTGTAAATAAAAATATACAAATTTTTTATATATTTTTTTTTTTACCTATTTAACTACTTCCGGATGAAAAGTTGGTAGCATTTTAAATATTCCATAAGAATGAATAATAAAAAAATCTGGCTATTATAAATTAATGTTTGACGCAACCGTATCTTTACTGTACTAGTTTGGCAACGTCGAAATGTATTACTTCGCCATGATGTCTGAGGCAAGGCTCTTGGATAGGTCGGTACATAGGTTTAGAAAATACGAGTTATATCTTAATTGTATTTTCGGAGCTTAAATTTTTAATTGTTATTTCGCCTTTCCAACTTCCTTCTCCACGTGGAAGTAGAAACTTTCAACCTCTTTTTCGTCCCCTAAGGGCACGAATTTTCCAAAATCGTTTTAGGCTGCGCTATGCGTTGTTAAAGTCACTAGGTTTTAATTGCAACATAAATCACAGTATCTTCAGAATAAAATCTAACGATGCTTTTCAATATCGAGCCACGCAATCTCGTCTTACGATTTATAACCGAATAAGACGGATAAGTAGTAGGTATTAGGTTGTACCGACGTTGAAACTAGCAGCGAAAGATTTAATTGACAGAGAAGGTCGAACCGTACGAGTGCGTGTTCGTACCTTCTTTTGTATATAATATCTATACAGCGTGCCTTTGACGATGGGGCTTTAAATGTATAGATCGATTTTGCTCATAAAACTGAATTACAACTGCTTAAAATAACTGGATTTGTAAAAAAATTGAGTTTTTACTATCATCAAAATTATCATCATTTTAATAGACACACTACTCTATAAACTGACATACAACACGTATCAAAATACTTATTAAAAATAATTTGATTTGTGCTCTAGTTGTAAGTAGGTACGACGTTTTTTCAAGTTCTGTGCAATTGAGAGTATTCGATCGAGCGAAAATTTAATTAAACCTTCACCAGTTATCTTCACCTCTTATGTTATGATAATATGGCCATATCCATACTTCCATACTAATATTATAAATGGGAAAGTATATGTGTTTGTTTGTTTGTGCGTCCGTCTTTCACGGCAAAACGGGGCGACGAATTGACGTGATTTTTTAAGTGGAGATAGTTGAAGGGATGGAGAGTGACATAGGCTACTTTTTGTCTCTTTCTAACCCCCCACTTCCCTAAAATGGGGGGTGGAAGTTTGTATGGAGCATTCCGGGGGGCAAAGGGGAACCGTGTTACCCCGAATTTAACGCGAGCGAAGCCGCGGGCAAAGGTTAGTATGCTATAATGCTACAATAGGCTTTACAATGCTCCGGTTAAAAACTAATAAAAATAAAACCTTATAAAAATTAAAAATACCCCGCATCTAGTTTTTCAAGTTCGTCCCACACAACCCACACATAGGGTTCGGCCGTGGGAGCTCGTCGTGAACACAGAATTAGACAGGCAACACGGATAAATTTAGACTAGTCTGTGGGATGCGGTCTGATAGATCTGGACGATTAGGATTTCAAAGACTCAGTTAAGGCAGTTAAATTGCGAGGATCTTGGAGATTTAAACATCTTTCATATTACGTCTTAAAGACGACATCGCATAATATTGAACAAACGGGACTTTAAAGTCATAAGTGTACTTATAAAAATAAAGAAGGTAGGTATAATAGGTACATACTAGGTAAGTACTTAAAATTTAAAACAATACATATTAGCTAATCTAAAATATTTATTAGATATAATAAGTAATGTAGGGTACCTAATTTATTGCAATAACTAACTTCAATTCTTAGTAAGTTACAAATCTAATCTCAAAGTAATGTAGATCTGAGTTTTTTTTATTTAATTCCTTAAGTCCAAATTTAAGTAGGTGCCTATTAACTACGACCTACCTAATAAAGTACTTCGATTTATTTTCTGACATAGCAGAAGAGTAAATCGTAAGTAACAGCAGTTAAATACTGTGTTTATTTCAACTTTAGCTCAATGTAAATTTCATGAATATTATATTAATTAAACTGTATGTATGTGCCTACGTACACTTTCTACACCAAGGTACCCATTTACTTCTCTTCAGTATATAAATGAGGGCAAAGAATGTTAACCATCTCAGATGAAACTCCGTTACTCAGCACAATAACCAGACTTCAATTAAAACGCTAATGAGTTTCCAAGCCTCCCGACTGTCCCCTGCGACCAATTATACAGATTACACGCGCCCGCGCTCTTTAAACTTTCCCAGCCAGCCACCCGTTCTCGAATTAAAACATAGGACACCCCTATCTCTCCTTTGATGTCACTCGTGATTTGTATGTCGTGAAATGGGTATGGTTGAAGTACATAGTCAATCTTTTGTTTTCATACGCGTGACGTTTATATTTACGAATTAACATAATTAAATGTAAAAAGGAAATACAGCTGGTATGCGGCATATTTATTATTTTTGTGAAAGTAAAATTTGTAGAAAGATGCAACAGACTATACCGAAAAGTGTAGTTTTTTTCTGAAGACAGACTTAAAATATTATCTAGCCGCTTACTTATGTTATGTGTTATAAAATCGTGATTTTTACGACTTGACTAAGATATTACTTGTAAGGAAAACAAATTACAAATATTTTAAAGTTATTGTATCGAATAACGCGACGCACGTTTTGTATCATAAAGAGAAATAGACAATAAAAAGTGATGAGAGGCTCCTAGATAACTCACAATGAATAATGCATGAAAAACTTAAAGGAAACTTTAGCCACAGACCATTTCCTCGGAACTATGGACCAGCCGAAATTATATCTGAGGGCTACAAAGGGGGAACTTTTTATTATTTATGTAATATTTTGCAATTTTTTGAATCAGAAGGGTGGATCCCCTCGCTAAAGGGTGGGCCCTGAATTAATTTATAGTTCTTTGTAGATAAACATATCAATTTGTTAGTGTTTTGTTAAGTATGTGAAGTGATTGAGGTCGGATGTGGCCTCAGTTGGGCCTATGACTCTGATGGCCGCACTTCGGCCGCAGTTGAGGCTTTCTAGATTCCGAAAGTTCAAGTGTAACAGTGAGTGCATCTAGTTGCAGCTATTTTGTAATCAGGGAAATCAGGTCAGTGATTGACAAGTTCTTATTCAATGCATAGATACTAGATAGATATTGAAATTTATAATTGAAATTATTGTGGTAATTTCATGTGGAAGTTAAGTATTTAATAACTGAATTCATTGTCCAATATATATCACAATCTTGTAGATGTAGCCTGTGCAGCGTCGAAAATAAAGGAAATTTTAATAGCCATGCGGCAATCCTCGTTTTTCGTGGTTTTTGGTAGGCACAAAAATAAGCATTTTCACTCTGTTAAGCCGATCACGGACACGATAAGCTCCTATTTAAAAGATAAACAAGCGTTTACAGCTAACGTTGTTTACCACCATTCTCGTCCGCCGTATCCGCTAACCACTTCCTGTAAAAATCGGAGCGGCCCCGCCTTGCGTAATCGAGCACCTTACCGAGCAACTTTGCTTGTGAATCGATTGGAAAGCAAGCGAATAAAATCGATTTTCCCCCAAATTGAATAGTCGTAAAATGTAGGCAGCAGTTTTAATGTTCGGATTGTTTACACCGTGGCGTCGCGGGTGTAAACGCTTGTCGATAATTGATGATTTGATTTACAGCTGCACTAAACAACCGGTGTTTAGGCGATCGCGATATGTTCCTTTGAATAATATCAATATATCCTGATAACTGGAATGCCTTGAACACGCGGTTTCTGGTTATATTCCGTCTAAAGATACCTACAGAATAATCTAGACTTAGATATAGGGCAGGGCACTTTTTGAGAGGAAATCCGTTGTTTATTACTAGAACTCTTACAAAGGTTAAGGTAAAATAATATGCTCCTTATTTTTGACATCAAATAAATGTAGGTATGTCTTTGTACAAGTTTGTCGATCGTTTGAGGAAAGATATTCTGTTTGGTTTTATTCAGTTTTTACTTGATTTTTCATCATACTCTGAAACAGTTTTGCTTTAGTTTAATTTTTTTAAACATTTTGAAACAAATATCCGCCCTGAATCACAAAGGAGTTGAAACAAAAGGCTTTCCGCTCCAGAGGTGCGCCGGCGCACAGAATGGCGCGACGCAGCGCAAGCGCCTCCATACGCAAACCATTAAAAAATCGTAATTATCCGATTTAGGGTTCAACGCTCGTGTAACGGCGCACTCATAAACGGCACCTATAAATTTTATACGATAAACAAAGAAACAATTGCAGTAATGACAAAGATTTGCGGTAGGTTATGGAGCATTGTCGGTTTCCGTGTTTTATGCTGGCTTGTTGAAACTTTAACGTTCAACGCCCATAACCTTGCTATGTAGAGTAGGGAAACAAACGTTATTTTATGTTCTTAACGTAATACGAAGCTGGAACAGTAATCCTGTTTGTAGCAAATGTTTCAAAGAAACTAGATTCCTAAGTAGCTTAAGTACCTATACTTATATGATCTAAAAAATTAAAATAAATTATTGATTTTATTCATAGCGCACAAATTAGGTATTATCATTTTATCTATGATGAAAACATACCTAGGTATATATATTATGATTTAAAAATTTGATAGGTAAGTTCTTATAAACGTTGCGTTGGTATTAAATACGTTTATTATTAATCACTAGTCCCCATTTTAGTTTACCTATATTGGGAACATACATATAATCAAGGTATGTTAATTTGATACTACCTATTCGGTACTTAACCTATTATTTTTTTATAATTAGGTAAGTAATCATTAAGTCATTAAGCCGGGTTCATATCCTGGTAAGGGCATTTATTTGTGAGTTTATCACGAATATGTGTTCCTGAGTTATGGGTGTTTTCTATGTAACTAAGTATATATTTATCTATATAAGTATGAATATCGTCGCCTAGTACCCATAGTAAAAGCTTTGCTTAGTTTGGGACTAGGTTGATTTGTGTAATATTGTCCTCAAATATTTATTTTTATTTTATTATTTTAAGTAGTGAAACTAAATGGATGGACTAATGGATTGAGGGTTTCGTGCATTGTCTAGACTTAGTAGTTAGTACCTAGACGTAGACGTCCTAAAGGAATTACCGACGGCCATAAACCAGAACTTGAAATATACACGAGAGCAATGCACGCCACATTTTCTAGGTAGATACCTAATTTTAGAGATAGAGGTAGGTTCCAAGGATGGAATTAACTTTTTTTTTAATAATTATAATAACCAAGTATGAAAATCTTGTGGGTACGTGATTGATGTAAATAAAATAAAGATGAGTAGGTTGCATAGAATAATCAGTTACAGATATTTTTCTACTTAATTGAAAATGGCAACTATATTTTCTGCCACCCAGAAGGGACTTCTAAAAAATGGAGCAAGTTTTTTTTAGTAGTCAATATGTAGTAGTAGTAGCATAATACTTTATTATATAACAAAGAAAAATACAACAGAAAGAATACATAATATACGTAATACGTAATTATATGTTTATTAGTTAATCGTTTTCATATTGTTTGGAGATCCGATTTTGGTATAGATATATTATTTGGGTGATTATTATAATTTTCCGGAAATTTTATGTAGTTTTTTTGATAATCGTTTTGATATTATTTTATGGAAATAGAAATAGTTTATTCGTAAACACATACATATAAAAGAAACAGAAGGAAAGAAAACATAATACGAGAAAGTGCCACGAAATGGCCTCATCTCAGCATGATGCTGGCAGTGGTCAGCGCTGATCTTCCGATGACATTTTGTGGTACAATTTTGGTGGCAGATCTATTATTTTAGTAGTCAATCCTATTAATTTGGTCATCGACTTCGTATTTATTTGGTAAATATTTGGTAAATCATACCCATTGAAAATGCTCATCCTTAATTTTTTTTCTACAGCACACAATGGATTCCTGTAGCAGGTTTATTAGTGCAAATTGTATTTTAGGTAGGTAGATACCGTAAAACGGGGTGAGTTTAGGAATAATTGGCAATTATTGAGGCTACTTTGATGTCGACCTATTTCAAACGGTCATAAAGCAGCGTTATTTTTTATTTATTTGATCTGTTTTGGAAAACGCGGGTCAGTTTTTTTATTAAGTTGTCCCTGTATTTTAAAGTCACCCCGTTTAACTGTACTGCGAATGCAATACATGTTAATTTACATTTTTAATTAGTGAATAGCGTATTCACGGGTCACAGCCAAAACGTTACAATGATAATAAACTTTTATCGCTTGTTCTTTCGACTATTATTCGACAGTGTTAACGTATTATACAATTACGGATGATTAACGATTTGCCATGACTAAACACTCTTTAACAACTTCTAGCAATTGATTGATTTTATTAGGAATCAATCACACCTCGTAGAAGGCACGTAATATCACGGTTGACCTTTGTAAATGCGTTGTAAATTTGTTTTTATAGCCTTAGCGTAATGGCTTTAATGGTACCTACTATGCCAAGTGTAAATTATATGCAACTATGTGCATGGTTGCGCATAGTACGTAAACTAAGTATTATTGTTTGGTGTTTTCGTATATACAAGTACTAAAATTACATATTCAAAAGTTTAAGGATAAACTTTAGGTTTGTAGATGTCAGGTCTAGGCATTGTTGGAAGGCGCTGGAAAACCCTCTGAAGTAGCCCTCTTGTTCTTGAATTTTGTCTTTATCAAACATTCACAATTGACAAAATGGATAGGGACAAATAGTTATTAACAGGCATTTTAAATTTCACAAACGCTTTGTCTGGGAGAGAGGTAGCATAAATACTAAGAACGAAAGCAGGATTATTTTTAATGAAGGCGGATGTCACCTGATTAATAAAAATAATAATAAAATAATTTTAAACAAAAAAGAACCGACTTCACTAAGCATCCACCTTTCCAACACCAAATGCTCGAGCTGCTGTAAAAAATACTTAAATCACCATAGGTGTGCCTATAATAGTTGAAGAGTTCCCTCGATTTCTCCAGGATCCCATCATCAGATCCTGACCTGGTTACAATGGGACCAACTGTGAAGTATACTCTTTCAAACAAAAAAAGAATTTTCCAAATCGGTCCAGCCGTCTTCGAATAATCGGTGAACATACATAAAAAAAAAATATAGCAAAAACAAAGATCCCGACGAATTAATAACCTCCTCCTTCGAAATCTTGAAGTCGGTTGATAACAATCAGTTTGGTTAAAATAAAGTAGGATTTTGCCAATTAGAAATATCTACATACTTGCCTATTGAAAATAGGTAAATATCACCATATATGTATAATAATTAGGTAGCAATAATAAAGCTAAGGTGAAACGCATTGCCCTCAAAGGTGCGCCAGCGCACGAGCGATGGACTTTTAATTAAAACTGAATATTTTATTGCAAATAGCAAGGAATCTCTTAACACATTTACATAAAACATATTCGGTTCAATTAAAATAAATTTCTCATCATTTTCTATTTATATGACACAAGCCCGATGCAATTATGAAACTCGTGAAATTTAATTTAATCATAGTCTGGACCTGGACCAGGTATGAACAACTTATTGATAGCTGCCATTAAATAGTGGAACTTGAAATAATTTCTTATTTTCCTATTATTAAGATTGTAGGTAGGGGAGGTAAGCCTAAAACGGGTAGCTCGCCTAAAACGGGTAAGCTTGTTAGTTTGCGTATTACGGCTGTTATTGAGAATGTAAGAGTGCGGTGCGGTGGCGTGATTGTAACCCAATCACAGGCAGTCGGGTCCCCGCTGTGACGCAAGCGCTGGCAAGGTAAGACGAAAAACATTTTTTTAAATGTTATTAATAAAAAAAATAGAAGTAATCAAACTCTAAATACTCAAATATTGTATGTAATATGTTTACTTAAGTTTTGTGTTGTGAATTTGCAAGGAATGTGCTTCTAAATTTCGATAACTCGTTGTTGGTCTTGCGTTCTGTTTTGGGGTTATGGCGGCTGAAAACAAAAACGTGCTTTTGGGCATAACGGGTAGGGGCAAAACGAGTATGCTCGTGTAGGTGGTTTGGGTAGTGGAGATGGAGTTTTAATTTTTTTTATTTCTTATAATTCTAGATGGCTAAAAAAATGTAAATGAAAACCTCCTTAATGCATTATGGGACGAGAAAGTCATGAAACTTGCTATGTAAGAAGCTGGTGAAACCTCGGTGAATAGTGCGGATAAGAAGTACGGTATAAACTTATCCACGTTATTCAATTGGCTTAAATGAGCAAATGTAAGTGATATTATGTTACAAAAAAGTTTTATAACTTTTAAAACATGTTATTTTGTTGATCGATCTCATTATTTACACTTTACCCATTTTGCCCAGACGCATTACCCGATTTAGGCCCCCCATAAGGGCAATACGGGTAATTAGAAGGGTTTTCTATATTGTGTTTTTCTAAGATTATTGAAGAGAATGATTATGTTTGTTTTTATTTTTTAATACTTTATTAGATGAACGTGTCTTGTAATAAAAATGTTTGGTACATTTACGTTTTTAAATATGTTTTAATTCAGATCTCCCTTAGCTTACCCATTTTAGGCTTACCTCCCCTAAATGTTTTTTTTATGAGAAGACTTAAAAATTGTCCATCTAATTACCTTCCTACCTACATTATTATAGTACCTATTCGTAAAACTTACCTACCTCGAGATAAGGTTTTTCAAAGTTGAGTTAAGTGTGATATTATTAGATCATATCATACCTAGACAGAGAATAATACTGCCTTTTTCTTACGCAAGTTGGATAGGTAAATCTAAATACCTCAAAAAACCAGTAAGTATAAGTTTTTTTCTTCTACTGCTACTGACGAATTTGTTTGGCATTTTACATTTTTAACGATGGCTACATTTCTTCGAGTATTTACTAAAGTTGCACAGCAAACATTACCTCCGTCGCAGTAGTGTAAACAAAACTGCACTTCCCACAAATTTACGAGTACTTAAGTACATTTGTAGTTCTCACATAAAAGCAGAGCAAAAGCGAAACTGTAACCAAGATTTTACTGCCTACTTGTCTCTTTTTAATGGGACTTTTAAAACTAATGAGGATTGGAAGGAAATATGACAGGGACTTGACTTTTGACGTGGTATGTTCGTCTGGTTTTTATCATCGACCTAAAGCTTGTCCCAGAAAAAAATGTCGTTTATTAGTTAGTATGAAATAATGTAAGCAATAAAAAGTTACCAAATTTTTGACAACAGTTTATTAGAAATGTAGTAAACAAAACGTATTTTTGTTATGTTTTTGTTCTATTGTTTATTCATCCAGAAACTTCGTAATTTTCTTTTGATACCTGCCATCAGGTTTTGTACATCAGTGTCTGTGATTAGTTTTGAAGCTGCCTTCCATTTTCGCTTGAAGTTTTCAACTGATGTGGCGTTAGTTTTATGTTTTAAGAGCTTCTGCTTCATACGAGCCCAATATTTTTCTATAGGTCGTAATTCAGGACAGTTAGGAGGCTTTTGGTATTTTTCCACAAATTCGACATTATTGGCTTTGTACCATTTTATCACATTTTTAAAATAGTGGCACGTGGCCAGATCAGGCCAAACCAGAACTGGCTTCTTGTGTCGCTTAAAAAACGGCAATAATCGCTTTTCCATGCACTCTTTAAGGTATATATCGCCTTTCATAGTTCCTTTAGCAAAGTATGGAGTGCTGCGTTTGCCGCAAGAACAGATCGCTTGCCACACAAGAACCTTCTTCGCAAATTTATCCGTTTTTATGACATTGTACTCGTCATTGATAGTTTTTCTATCGGTCCCCGAATAAAAATGATGTTCCGGCAGTGATTTAAAATCAAGCTTGCAATATGTTTAGTCGTTCATCACAATACAGTATTTTTTTGTCGTTAATTTTGAATACAGTTTTCTGGATCTCGTTTTAGCGTCAGTTTCTTGTTTCGAATTTCTATTAGGCACTTTAGTTTGTTTGAAAGTCTTTATAGAATTATTTTTCTTTACTCGTTGCACAGTGGATTTAGACGTTTTAAACTTTTTAGCTAAATCTCTTACAGATGATGTAGGTTTTTTCAGCAAAGCAGCTATGATACTCTTCTCAATATTTTTCTTAACAAACCCGGTCTTCCGACCACTTCCAGGACGCCGTCGAATACCGCCAGTCTCTCTGAATTGTTTTAGGACCCTTTGCACAGTTCTAACAGACGTGTTTAGCTCCATTGCCACTTTTTTCGTGAAAATGCCTTAATATTGGACATATTTGTACAATATTTTCTTATGAAGTTTTTCTTGTGGAGACGAGATCTTTGAAAATGTGACTGTACCAGATTTTTTTCTAATATTAAATAAAGAACCGAGATAAATTTAACATATAACCAGCCAGTTACAACCATTTTCATTGAAACCTGATATACCAACGCTGCGTAAACTAACGACATTTTTTACTGGGACAAGCTTTATTTTAGTTAAGTAGCCTATCTACTAGGTACATACTTTAGTTATTTTAAGACCGTACAAAGATATATCATAAGCTTTATAAGTGATAGAAAAACAATCTTTCCAGAATACTTACATTACCTACTTGTATTGCTATTCTATGCTATGCATTTAATTATTATACTTAACTAAATAATGTAAAAAGGGATTAACTTTAGGTTAGGGTTGGGTTATATTAATAAATGATAATTTATATGTACCTACAATTACAGCCTTTGTCTGATGTAGAACACGATTGACTCTTAACCGGTCTTGACTAATAGACTACTATTATCTACTATGTTACTTCACCTACCTTGTAATATCATTGTAATTTTTTTTCGTTCCAGATCTTCCCAAAATGGTGTGAATAAGAGATAATTCCTGCCTTCGTCAAGACGTCGCCTTAAAGGTAAGAAATTAATAACCCTACTAATAGTACCAACATAAGTATTGAGTATGTTTAGCAAGTATTTTCTTAGGTATACTTACAATACCTACGTAAAATTAAAATAAAACGTGTATCTAGATCTAACACAGACCGGTTCGATCACCCGACACCCGCCATGCTTCGTTTTTAAAATTTTCATTCCCCTTCTCAATTCGAAAGAGCGCTCGTTCTTAGTTGCGATTTGCCAACAGATCTCCCGAGCAATCCACTCTCCTTTAGTATAAAAGAGATAGCTATAAAACACCCTCTCATATTACATATGAAATCGACCCCGAGAGCAACGGAGATGGTAGACAAACTAACATGGCGTCAACACGCGGTGTGACTAATACGGCAGCAACTAAAAAAGCTCTGGCACACTTACAAAATATGAGGCAGTGTGCGTGTTTTTGTGTAGGGATAAGAGGGATCAGTATGGGGTTCTCAACTTTTGGATTGCATTTTAAAATAATAATCTAATATAAGTAATATGTAACATACAGGATGTTTCCTGTAATAAGAGCAATAATTTAAAACGTAGATTCTACTCCTCAAACAATGAAACGTTTGTTCTACAATAAAAAAAAATGAAGTATTTATATTGTCTCTTTTTCATACGTACTAAATAGTATTTTCAATGTACGTTAAAATCCGTCTAATTGACATTGCTTGTCACTCTTGTCACCCAACAGAAATAATCAATTTCGCAATACATTGCGTGTTCGAATAAACTTTAAAGTGAAATAAAAATCAAATTATAAGTTATTTTTAAAAGTCGCTGAACTGAATTGTCCAGTTTGAGGAGTAGAATCTACGGTTTAATTTATTGCCCCTATTACCGACAAGAGCCCAGCTCTTAAATAATTGATGATGATGATGATGAACTTTTTTCTAATAACTACAGACACGGGGTTGCGTAGATGAAAAAGTAAACTAATTATAAATTTTGAAACGCTTTCAAGATGCTTCGTTAAAAATATAAACTAGTATGCCAACTGAGAGCTAGAAGCCTCTCCAACCTCCAATTGTAACACAGAGTTGTTGAATAAAAAGTTCAATAAGGACAAGATTGTTGAATGAGTTAAAGGTAGACAGGTAGTGTAGGCACATATATATCAATTTATCTTAAGTTCTTTTTTTCATTTACCTCAACACTTACAAAAATTTAATAAGTTATAATTTTAAAAGCGCTTTGTTTTACACAAAACAACGCACAAAGTAAAAGACTTTAAACAACTAAATAATACAAAATAATATTAAAATAAACTATCTACATTGTAGGTACGTCATTTTGAAATAACTTTTTCCTTATCTTGGTTTACAAAATGATGTTTTTTATAAAAGTACAATAAAATTATTTCTTTTAAGTTTCAGTTTCATCAAAATATAAAAATTAAATTTAAGTTAGGTATATCGCTGAGAAATATGGCAAAAGTAATATTTTATGTGTAAGGTTGACGACCAATGACATTCTTATTCTAGGGTGATAGTTTAAGGAAATTGTCAAAGATGGCGCTGAAGTCAAAGTACCTCATTTTGGCTAAATACGTAAATCTCGGTTTTTAAATATTTTGTCTCTTTCTTTCCAACAAATATCAAAATATGTGCGAAAGAGACTGGAAGAATCACGTTCTAAGTTCTTTATTAAAGACATTAACAATATCGGAACGATTGATATACTAACAGGCAGTGTGTTGCATTATTTGTTGAATAAAAATTAATTCATAGTAATTACCAGAATTCCAAATTAATCTCACTACCTACCTACATAAAAAGAAAAAAATAATTTTATTTAAACAAGATATATTATTTTACAATAGGTACCTACTACCTATGTAACTTACAGATAATGTCTGGTGTACATTACACATTTTTATATTTATACTTTATAGTACCTATATCATATCATTAATTATGATAATCATTTCAATTTAAAAAAAAAAAATAACTACCTAGGTAAGTTGGTACTTTGGTTGGTTGGTATTTGGGTTCAATAATTATAATATTTTAAGTTTTAACTCATGCTTTGCTCATTTTTTTAGAGATTGAGTTAAGGAAAAGCTAGCCAAGCGAGCTTTGCCGTCCTCCCAAGGCTACCAAGCAAAAGCTTTCGAAGCTTACATCTCAACCAGATCATTCAAAGGTGCATTCATAGATGGCGCTGAAATCAATATTATGAAAATAGGCTGCCAACTTAATTTGATTGTATTGGCCCAACATTTTAATGTTGTTATATTATTTAGTAGGGAAAGAAACATTAAAATTCTGATAAATAAATAAATATTATTCAGCTCCACAAGGCTTGACATTTGAGTAGGTAAATACAACAACGTCCATAAATATTGTTTTAAGTGCCTGTGGCTAAGGGCTAAGAACATAGGTAGCTAAGTAGTTTTTCTTTAATTATAAATGAAATTAGATTAGTTAAAAGCGATAGGTACCTAGCAAACAGCAATAACTTTTGAATTTGCACTCATAAGAAGAATTTCAAACTAAACATGAAGGTATTTTACTAGTAGAAGGTAGTTTCGTCAACATGTGTAAGTTTTCGGTCCATACTTATTTATTCATTTATATTCAAGTTTTTCCCTAAACATAAGCTTAAAATTTTAAAAATCTATTAAAGAATAAACTATGTATAAATAATACCATCAATGGTATAAATAGAGAATTTGTTGACCTTATAACGTTTTCCCCATATATTTGTAGCAGTTTAAACAAGTGGACGGTAAACTGGACCGGGACGGGAAACTAGAATAATCACCTTCATTTAGAAAAATATGACAAATAAAATACCATTAAATTAAAAATCATCAATGGAAATACAAAATAAATCTAAATGTATTAAAAACGGAAAATATAGGTAAGTTTAGTAAAATTTAAATAATTCTAGGTAGGTACATACCTAATATAAATACACATACTTACATTTTGACTCTCATACTACACTGACACATTTCGATTTAATTAATCAAACGGAAATAGTTTAAAAAGTATATAAATAAAACAAAATAGTCCATACTTTGGCGTAAAAACTGTTTTTGAAAGTCGCCCCTGTTTTTTAATTCACTCCATTTTACCTTATTTTAAAGGAGTCGTTTTCGCGATGCGACTTATATCTATCACTTAATTACCTGGGTAGGGTGATTGTGCTAGTTTCCCGTCCAGGGTCAGTTTCCGTCCACCTGACGGTTCTGCTACAAATATATGGGGAAAACTTGAACGTAAATGAATTTTCCTGCGGAAGTTTGGTCTTGTTGCGATCCATAATATCTAAGAAACAATTCTACTATCATAAAAAAGTAATTTGACAAATAGTGCCTTTAAAAATAAAACATTAATAGCCGCCTCGAATTCGGCCCTAGCAAATGTCATCGCAATGAAGAAAAAAACTTGTGGCGGGAAAAGTTTATGACGAGTTTTATTAATGATTTAGGCAGTGCACTAACTATGTTTGGCACGAATTATCTATTTTAAAGTTAATTGTACAATATTTTAAGTGGAGATTAAAGTTTTAGAATATAATTAATATATAAACTTTGTGGACCAAAACTAGCAGAGCAATTTGGTATAAATTTCAGTTTTGCGACCACCTGATCCCGGAAACCCAGACAGCTAGGTAAATATTTCTAATGGTTATTTTACTTCAAAATACTTAATTAATGCGTAATATTTTAGTAGGTATATAGTAGTATGGTAATATTATATCACACTTTAGTTTCTGTCCATTCCTCATATAATGTTACGTAAATAAATGTAATAAATAAAACATTGAAATGACTTGAGCAAAGACTAAAACTAGCTTTTCTGTTGCATTGTTATCGTTAATATACGAGTTATTTGTGAGTAGACAAAACTATAATTAACATTAGAATGACCAAATGGTAGTAGAATAACAATTATAACCTCCATACTATGGCGTGCTCTGCTTATTTCACTTCAAAAGAAAGCTTTGTGATCGTGCCATTGCCATCGTCCGTACACACACACACACACACCCGTACATCTTTCACAATGAATATTATCCGTTATTTTCACTAAGCACTATCACATCACCTTTATCTATTAACCGGCAATTAAAACCACACGAAAACAAACAAACAAAAACATGCGCTGTTAAATATTTGAACAAATACATCCAAAAAAGGAAGTCTCGTGTTTTGAGCTGATTACTATGAAAAAAGCTACTTTTTTAAATAGTCGCATAACCTTCGGATCTGATCGGAACCAATCGGAAACCTTCGGCGGCACTATTCCGGGTAATGCACGACCCTTAGGGAATTCAACCAACCGGAGTCGCCATTGACAGGCGTTCCCCTCTGCCGAAAACATATGACCAGTGGTCATGCATACACCTATTTGTACGTTACGTACGAATAGCCACAGAATACACTTGACGTTCCCCTCCCCCGCAAAAATCGGCAATCGCAGGAACGACCCAATAATGAACGATCCAATGCGCGGTTGACTACGCTAGTCGTGTCAATTGCATTAAGCCTTGGCCAAACAGCAAGCGTGGCGCAGCACCGCGTCCGCGCCGCGTGACGCCGACACGATGACTGTTCAAACAGGGCGCGCGCGGATCGCACCGGCCTCGCACTCTCAACACGCCCTCATCGCGCGCGCGAACGCGGCGCGGCCGCGCGCGATGCTGGCGTGACTCGCGCCCGATACATCATGCGCGCGCGGAGGGTCGCTCATTCCTTCCGAAGCGAAGATTATTTTTTTCTATATCCATAATCACAATCACAGTACATTGCTACGCTCGCACGACGCACTGCGCTGCCTAACGTCCGACTGATGTGACCCAGCGCGGCGCAGCGTGCCGCCGCGTCTCGCCGCGCAGCGTTGCGCCCGCGCCGCGTGGACGCCAGGACCCGCGGGGCGCGGCGCCGGCGGGACGCAGTCTGTTTGACGTCGGTAACTTGTTAACATGTGCCGCGGTCGCGCCGCGCGACCGCGGCGCTGCGCCACGCAGGCAGGTTGGCCCAGGCTTTATAGTACAAGGAGTCACAGTGGTTAACATTAAAGGCCTACAATATAATTGTTTGGTGATAAAATGGCTTAGTTATAATATTCAATTGTTTGGTTAAGTTAAATATAATACCGTGATCGATTTAACAATACATGCTTGTATGGAAAAAACAAATTTATAAAAAGTAACTACGCCATTTCGTTTCCTTAATCGTACCAAACTGTATGCTAATATTAACGGAAATAAAGAAACGCGGTGTTAATCCTTACTATCATTAGTTTTTAGGATTCCGTAGCCAAAATGGCAAAAACGGAAACTTTATAGTTTCGTCATGGCCGTAGTTCGTCCGTATGCCATGTGGCCAGTTTTTATTTGGAGACTATAACTAATATTGATGAAATTCTAACAAAAGGTGTATTTTGTATACCCCTACTTAGTATTGTAGTAAAATTGCTGAAAAGATTTTTTTTAGGGGGGAGCCACTAGGGGTTTTCCATACATGTAACAATTTTTTTTTACCAAAAATCATCATGTTGCACATCAATCGATAGGACTTTTAAAATAACATTGAGGTTTGTTTTATCATTTTTTGATTAAGTGAATATTTTCAGAAATAATTGCCCTACTCAGTGGACGAAAACTAGCAGAGCCCAGGACGGAAAACTGACATTTATGGACGAAAACTAACGAATACCCCACTTCTTCAAATAATATTTTTTATACAAAATCTCGCAACTATGGATAATTATCGCGTAATATTAACATAAACTAGACTATATAAGCTATAAAATGAAATATACCTAATACATTTAAGTAAGGGTACTTTAAGATATTCTTTTTGCATCACAAAGCTGGCAAAATCGATAAGTGGACGAAAACTAGCACAATTACCCTACTCCTACATATATCTCGTATCTCTAATACAGATATCTAGTCCAGTTCCAGAGAGACAACCTAGATAGGTACTTAGTTAACCAGAACACCGTTGACATCAAGGCAATGTCATAAAATCCGCCATATGGTAAAATATTGTGTAAATGTTATGGATTACTCACCGTTTTAACAGTCAAAGTTATGCCAAAATTAATTTACATTTAAAATATTTATATACTTAAATAAAACTGAACTGAATTTCAACAAGTACCTAGGTATGCATAAAGATCCTATGAGAATGAAACTCAAAAGTCCTAGCTATCTATTTCAAGACCGATTCTGTGAATATTTTAATTTTTAACAATATGACAATAACTTATTAAAATTCATGAAAACAGTCCTTTCTTTCTCCAAAGCGTAACGGCAGATCGTTTTGTTTGTAGAGTCGCTTCTCGGAACAGTCCAAAGCTGACCCAATTTTCTACAAAAATTCAAATGAGTTTTTTGCCAAGAGAAAGCTACTGACTTGCACATTGCACTATCAGTGCTGTGCGGGAACCAAACCGAGGAAGTAGTGTTGTAGAGTGTTGAAAATGTTTAAATTTGGAATTAGAAAATTTAAATCCGTTAAAAAAAGAAAATGGAGCGTTGGGAAGAGGCGGCATTGGTTTCTCCTGTTAGTTTATAGCAAACGATGCAGATGGCGTTGTCTACTGTCTGGTGAGTGTTAAATCTGCTTTGGTTTATTTAATTTATAAGTCAAATATATTCAGAAACACAAATGTAAATCAAAATAAATTCTTACTTAGCTACCTATACTTACACGGTTATTTAAAAATTATTTTTAGAGTACCTTTAACAGTTACCCAAAAAGTCGTCTCACATCATATAATAACTGAATTTACTTGAATGGTTTAGAGGTAGGTAGAGGTAGGTTAAGTAGGTACCTATCTACCTAAAATATAATAGGTACCTACCTTACTGCTTAATAACTCTTTGATTAAGAACAACTTAAGCTATTGGCAACTAAATATCGACTGTTAGGTTATACTAAATACAATTAGAATACCTGTACCTGTACTCTCAAGTTTAAATAATAATAAATCACTGATGCCATAGTAAACTTGTTTAGTACCTACTTGAATTCAGCAGCAGAAACGTTTACCAATCCCATACTTACCTATAATAACTATAAATGCGTGCGGTTCAATTTACGCAAAAAAAAACAAAAGTATTAGGTATTTTAAAACAGCATTTTTTAAATATATTTGCATAAAAACAAAATGCTTAATTGTATTAGTAAATTAATTAATTATTTTAATATTGATTACGTTCAAGTAATATAATACTTATTAGTTACCTATATTTACTCCTTTATCAAAACAACATTTATTTTGACTAATAACTGATGTCATAACATAACATACTTACGTAGATATAATGAAAAAGTTAAAAAGTAAAATAGCAATTATAATATTAATTGCCAAACAGGCATAAACTGAACAGTTTTAATTTAACCAAGGTAGGTTTATTAGTAAACTTTTGTCCCTCAGTGCGGAAAAAGAATCCCCGCGAAGCGGAGTTTCGTCAATTTTATGACAGATCCTATGTATCTGTGAACATTCATTTTATGCAATTTGATTCTTATACTTATGACCGATTGCTCATTATGCAAATGAAAGTATGAAAAGTGCTTTATTGAACACGAAATAAGTTAATTATAAAACTAAATTAATATTAAAATTAACTAAATTAAAACTAAATACAACTATAAAATATAAAAACTACCTAAAAGCTTATAAAAAGAAAACTCCCTCTAAGAGATCCCCCTGCAAATGAATAGTTATCTATGTCCTTTGAATCACTTATCAAATTTGTAATTATGCAGTCCATTTTATAAAATGAGAAAAGGAAATAAATATATCTTTTCTTTGTAGATGTACAAAACATTACACACCCATATTATCATGTGACCACGACATGTAGATAGGTTATATCTACGTCGAAAGTCTATATTTATCCAACTGTCATATTTTAATTAACTCAAAAGTTATGTAACTGTCCGCTTATCTTCCTTCCTAATTAAAATATAGGTAGCCACGGCCCGTTGCGTCGCAGTGTGTGGTCCACGGAATAACTTTATACAAAATAAAATGACTAACAAAACCAAAGGTTAATGCAAGTTTATTTATCGCGAATGCCTGGAACGCCAAGCCAATATTATGTAAATTATTTAAGTAGTCTTATCGGACGATTATTGAGGCGTTTAGATTGGCTGGCTTTAAAAGGAAACTTATTCTCGAAATCTCGAATGAACCTTCGACTGACGAAATTGTATCGAAAACGTTTTAGTTGCTTGTGCTCGCTTCTTCTGAAACGCTGTCGTGTATATGCGAGATGCGAGTGAAACGCATTGATCATTGTATTAATTTATATCTTTTTATTTTTCTGTTTTAAATGTGACCGATGAGAACAGTCGGTCACCTTCATTTACTAATTAAATGGAGCTGGATTATATCTCTATCAGATATGCAAATTAATGCCTCGGGTATTTCGGCCTGCGAAGTAATAATGTTAATATGTATTAAAGGTTTTCATAAGGTACCGAATTCTTTAAAAAAGATACTAGCAACGAAACATCGTCTACCAGTAAATTAAAAATTGTTACTACAATACTAACTTATTACTTACCAAAATGTTTTGATCTTATTACGTAAACTTTTTGTTATGTCTGTACTACTCTTTGATTCAGTCGCAGCTGTCAACCGCCAAACATGGCGCAAAAAATCTAGATGTCATATCTAGTAGAGTACATATAATAAATTAATGATATAAACTTGATTAAATCAAGTGAAGTCAAAAATGTGTTTATTCAAGTAGGCATAGAATAGAATAGAACAATAGCAACAAGCACTTTCGAATTGTTAGTTACAATTATTATCTTAAGCTAATATTTAATTCAGAGAAATAAAACCTCCTTACCGAATTATGGTTATTGATGAAATAGCCGAAGTAGCTCGGTTATCCTTTTTTTCAGTGGAGGATACGAAACGGTTGTATGATGAATAATTTGATTAGGTATGTAAGTAGTATAGTAACTACTTGCATGTAGATATAAGTAGGTACTGATATATAGGTAGGTACTTACTTATTCCCCTAATTTATTTAAAGTTATAATTTAAATTAAAGTATTAGAACATAAAGTAGGTAGAGTTTATTTCTACTTTTTTATCGCTTTTTTTATGCTAACAAATCCACTTATTCCTTAGCCGACTAACTTCCAACGTATTTATATTTAAAATCATATTTTAAAATAATTTTAATCATAAAAAATCTCACATTTTCACGTCTTTAAGCAAAAATCGTGATTCAGACGATTAAGCGTGATTAAGACGAATCTAACGATTAAGCTAAATTATTCATAAATTAATCATAAAATAAAAAAATGTGGCTCCCTCACGCAGAATAAAATGAAACGATATTTTAAAATAATAAAAACGAACAGAAATCTTGTTAATTATCTACTGCAAAGTAGTACCAAAAAATTGGTCATAGGTAATCGAAAAAAAACGTGACCGAACTCTAACATATAAGTAGATTGACAGTCTATTCAATATTTTTCTTTGTCTCACAAGTATACTTGAAGCACGTCGTGTCGAGCCACAACGCGGGTGTTCCGCAACACATGTAGGTATATGCGGTGCGGTGTACGCCAGACGGAAGAATTAACGGCCTCGTTAGTACTAATAAGTGAGTGAAATCGCTCCCTGACTACCAGCTTATTTATTGACCTAACTAAGGACTCATTTTCAATCATTAGTGTCTGAAGATTTATAGAGTTCGTCGTCGAAAGCTACCTCCTCTTTGTTATGTCAATTTTCTTTGCGAGCTAAAACAATAGACCTATATGAACTGTTTTCTTAGCCTATTTTAGTGACCCTCTGCTGAGCAAACGCATTCCCTTTTTGTCTTCCACTCAGGCGCGGATCCAGGATTTCGTTCAGGGGGGGCACTTTTCTTCACAAAAAATCTCGTGGTTCGCACCTCTGGCCCCCGTAGTAGTTGCTCCCCCCCCCCCCTGTATCCGCGCCTGCTTCCACTTGACCTTGCCGTTTGCATTTGAAATTGAAACAAAAAAAATGGAAAATACTTAATCGGTTTGCCGTTTTTTAAAGATTTCTTCTAACAATCGTTTCATCGGTTTAAGTAGGTAACTAATCAACGTGCCTAATTTAACCGGTTATTTAAATATATAGGTTTATGTAAACCACAGATTTGTGAACCATACCTACAAATAGACTTCTATATAATTATAATGACGCATTTTAAATTCTTAGACCCTCCACGCATTGCGGAAACTGTGGTTCGATATAATTCTAAAACGGCGACCAATTTAATAAGAATATCCTCGCCAGATTTTTATGGCGTTTCTTTATAAGAGGGGTGTAAGTGAAAACATGGTCGGAAGCGGGGAAATCCTTGCAATAACAATAACTCATACATTTCAGGAACCCCCGCTAGATGGCTCGGCATGGACACAACTAATCCATTTGTTCTCGGGGCGAGCTTTAGTAGCTAACTCTTAAGCACTGCTCTTATATTGTCTTATATTATTTATAAATATTGCCGCATGCTGGTTGCTGCAAGGGGCTATATGAACTTTGCTATTACTTATACAATGAGAGAATTTCTAATTAGATATTTTTCCGAGCAAGGATAGGTTTTAGTTCTTATTTTTATTTTATTTAATTGCTAAAAACGTCCACTGCTGGATAAAGTCTCAAAGATTTCCACAACGTCAACGACTAAACGTTCGTTGCTCCAACGATATCCTGCAAACCTGACCCATTCCTCCACCGTATTGGCCGAGCCTTAATAAAATTGTCATTTTACGTGAATGTGCTTATAGTTTTACGTTTGAATTTTTTTATCAAAGCCGCAGGGGCTGCGTTCCGCTTGAAGCGGGAAAAAGAAACTTTTGCGAAGCGGTGACATCCGAAGAATGTCTGCTATTACCGGGTGCTACCCGTTTGCGTTAATATCCCATACCTCATTATGCGAGTTCATCGCTCAGGATAACCAGGGTAACTAAGATCCGTAAGAACAGAGCCAGAGAGAACTTAGTTTTACCCGTTCGCTTGAACGATCCCGTTTGTGCGTTTAGGTAAGCGGTGGAAATAGCATTCCTGAAGGGGAATCTCCAAAGTTTCGAGGCGGAATTTTGCGGATGAATGTTTTAATTGCAACCTCGCGAGAAAATTTTGTAATTGCGTGCCAGGAGTGAGCGGAATTATTGTGATATCGTCACTGGTTAAATTAAATGTTGGAACCTGTAACTGTAACCTACCTTGCAGTAAATTTCTTAGCGGCCGTTTTGTTTTCCAGACCTGGTTCGGACATTTTCTTATGTAACCAAATGTAACTTACAAAGACGTTGATAAGATTTTAAGCCTTATATTACCGTGTAAATACACAGGTATGTATTTAAATTGACTATTTAAAAGCTCAAGTGTTCAAGGTGATATCTAATGATCGATCAGAGGTTTTAAGTGCGTACTTGGTAGCTCAAATGCCGGAGGCATTTCGACCGATGATTATCTGACGCTCGAACTTGAAAGTTTTAATAAACCTTACGACTTTTAGGAAAGACTTCCCTTAACATTGAGGGAGATATTTTACTTTATCTACAGAATACGATACGTATATAAATGTCTTTTTATCCGTGGAGTTTGCAGTAATCTCGTCTGAAAGACTTTCGCACGAAAGAGTTCTGCGATAGTATCTGGTAACAAAGAAAGTTTTTATTGTACAAGTTCTCATTCCCGGGCGGATACGGACGGTGTCTGCAATTTCCAATTTAAGAAAAAGATAGTAAAGTTTACCCATAAGTTATAAAGTAGATACGTACTTATTGATTAAAGCTAGACTGGTCTTTTTTCTCTATATACCGACTTAGGTAATACACACCTGTAGGTAATCTATATATCTATTAATAAATAAGTAGGTACCTACTGACTATGGACATTTTTTAAAAATTGAACTTTAAATTAAACATAGAAAAGCTTATTATCCATTGTCTAGATTTAATTTACATGCCTAGCGTGTCTGAGAAAAAAGTTCTGTCCGTACGGCGGCCATCCATACCCAGACTAATTTAGGTTTCCGTCGGTTTTTCTTCTAATAAACATTCCGCAGACTTAAGTACTGTATGAAAGCAGTAAATCTTCGGCATCACAGCTATGAGAATGAGACTTTAGCACGAATAGGGAACTATATAAATAATATTAAAGTTGCACAATAATATTACCTACCTGTTTCGCGCCGTAAAAGATAATTTGATAAAAAATGTGATTGATTTTGTGCCCTTATAGCTAGGTAAGTAATAAATAATAAATAAATATTATAGGACAATCTTACACAAATCGACCTAGTCCCACAGTAAGCTCAATAAGGCTTGTGTTGAGGGTACTAGGCGACGATATATATAATAGTTAGATATAGATAAACACTTAAATACATAGAAAACACCCATAACTCAGGAACAAATATCTGTGATAAACACACAAATAAATGCCCTGACCAGGATTCGAACCCGGGACCTCCTGCTTCATAGGCAGGGTCACTACCGACTGGGCTAGGAGGCCGTTAAAAGCCGTAAGTATACCATTACCGTATTTAAATATTATTTATCTACAAATAAGTATACCTATGTATACCTTCGTAGATTTCTCAACGGGCATATATTTTTTATTGTTTCAAAAATATGAATAAAATTAAAAATTATTAATTAATTGTCTTGAATGAAATTAGTCTTAAACAGGTACCGATTTAACTACCTAATTAACTGTTTGTTTCTAAAACGATGAACTGGTCTAACAGCACTTGTTTTACCTAAGCCCTAGTAGGTATATAGGCACTGACTAGACCACAAATCGATAGGCACCTGCATATATTTATTCTCGAACCCGTACTTACATAATAATAATATATAGTCTCTTATAATCCGAGGCGGCCTCAATACGGCAGCGACTTTATGTTTGAATTTAAATGACTACATTTTATAATAATGCCTTTGAGCCCAGCCGCTCCCTTGCCCCAGGGTTTTCTTTTACTCTTTTTATAATGTAATTTTCTTAAATCACCTTGGCCCTCTGCGCTCCCCATTGTCGTGAAATTATACCTACATTTGTGGCTAAAAACAAAGAATTATCATTGCATTTTAGAGCTATTTTTGAAAGTGAAGGCAGGTTTGCGTATGATAAGATAATATTAATTACCTAGGGCACTTTGGACCTGAGGCTGGTTATGTTTATGGTTAATCGCTTAATCCAGATAAAGAACTTGGCAGGTATCTCGAAAGATATGTTTTTTATACTTATTACATTACCTATACCTACTATTCTTAATTATTATTGGCAGGTATATACCTTATAGGTAAGTAGTTATTAGTTATAGGTATGTAATTGTGTTTCAGTAAACAGTAAAGTAAAAATACTTATACTTATTTTTAGGACGTAGTTAAAACTTCTGATATTCTTAAAGTTGGAGTCCTCGTATCTTTATATATACAAGTATGAAAAAATGGATGGGCCCTGGAGAGGAACTAGGTAAGTACCTTAAATCTTTAAAATAGCTTATTGTATGTAAAGGAAACATTATTTTATTTTTAAAAAGGAACTTAACACAATAACATAAAAAAAATGTACGATACAGTTTACACAAAAAAATACTTTTTGTGTCATTAAACAAACTGTTAGTGACAATTGATGTCAATCGAACCTTATGTAACAAGAGCCAGTCCGGTAGGAAAGTACAGTGACTAACCTAAATTTTAAATAATATTTCTATTAGATCTGAATGAGAATGAAACACACACCTGTGAACTAGTTATTGTATTCCCCATATTTTAATAATACGCGTATTAGTATTTAATGTGTTCTTTAATTATCTTGTCCCGTAATTTGTAAAGAACGGGAAGGAATACATTAACGTTTCTATTTTAATTAGAATAATGACAATTTATTAACACTTCTAATAATGGGACTAATTCGACGCGCTATGATATCCGTGATCATATCGGAAAAAAGTCTTAAATACATACTGTTACCATTTTTTGGACAATAATACATACCTACCTATTGAAACGGGATTGGTTGTAGGAGTGGAGGTACCTACCTACAAAAATGTATGTCTAGAAAATCGCATCGGTATATTAGATTTCGATCGCACTAAAAACTTTCTTAGATTTTTTTATATTTAGGTCACACACAACACAAGTTTCAAAAAATAAATTACGTGATATTAAACTTAGTGTCAGATTTTCATCATGTTACTAAAGTTTTTACTTACCTATAATTTTTTTTTTATCAAACTTACCTTTGATGAAGAATAAATATTTTAGCAAATAAATGTGTCATACATCTATACAGCTCTATTCGCGATGCGTGTTTATTTCTTGTGGGTTTTAATTAAGTAGGAGGTACACTCCAACCTATCTACTTACCTTTATATCATTAGAAATCTATGCAAATTGATAGTTGAGCAGATAGGTACCCTACCGACAGGATGGGTAAGAAGTAGGTATATTTTTTTGTAGCCGTTTTGTTTTGGCTTAACATTTTACAGTTTAAGCATAAAACATTATTTAGTTTAATTATATATATTTTTTTCGCTTGAACGGTGTGTTCTATTAATTATAAAATCATTTTACTCAATCTAATCTTCGTCTGTGAAGACTGAGACGGCTATTTTTGGGTAGAAATCATGAAACCTCTTTTAACCTAATAGCATTTAACTTATTAATTTTAATTTCTGACTTTTGACACAGTAATTTAAGTAGTTATGGTCACTTTTGCCTTGCTGCTAGGGCTGAACGATGAACATAGATTTTTATAAATAATGTACATATAAAAAAAAACATATATAGGTATATAGGTAGGTACAGTCAATTTTTTTAATAAAGTGATGAAACTTGTGTCTTTACCCACCCTGTGTGTACCTAGAATTTTATTATCAATTAAAACCTAATGAACTATCGACCTTTCAGTTAACCGGTAAATTCTTAGAGGTTAGGAATTGGCAAAGGTTAAATTTATTTTAAGAAATGTTCTCATCGAGAGCCTTGGCGATTAACTAGGTTACATGATCAGAAATCTGTAGGTAAGTTTCTGCTTCTGTTTAATTTAAAATTGAAACGTAGATTATTAATTAGGTATTGTGACAATATCGGTTACATAACTATACCTATAATCGGTAATTAGTACCTATTAGACAGTTATTTCGGTGATAGTGACCTATCTAATTTTTCTTACCTGAAAACGTTACGTATACCTACTTGGGTACGCGCCCGGTGCAAGTAATTTATAATAAGAAAATTGGCTCTAAGTTTAAACACGGAGTTCATATATCAAGCAAAGCCACAGGCTAAAGTAAATCAATCGCTGGAGCCCATCCAAGAGTCATTGACCCCGAACATCTGTTCCCACATTTATGTCGCACACTTATCGCTCGCTCTTGAATTTAAATATCGTATGCGACATGTTATCGACTAGTTGGTAATGAGATTCAATTCTAGCCATTTGTGTGCGTTGCTGAGTGGTGATTGAAATAAGATTGTTTAATAAAGTGCATTTAAATTGAGGCCCTTTATTGCTTCGCCTGGTATATCAGCAAGTACCTATGGTTATTTTAGGTACGGATGTACCTATGTGACATGAGAATTTTCACAATTTAAATCTGTAATGTTGTAAAAGCCTAAGTAAATGCAACAGGGGCGCAGTAAAAGCTCTCTTTTATGATAATGTTCGTTATATAGGTAGGTACCTAGGAGTTCTTGGATCTAAATAATATATTTAGCTATTTCTTACAATTGTCATGCAGAGTTCAGTTAAGATTTTTTTGTTATGTCATATAGGATAATTGTGCTAGTTTCCCGTCCAGGTCCAGTTTACCGTCCACTTGATTCAACTGTTGCAAATAAATGGGAAAAACTTTTTAAGGTCAACATAGTTTATATTTATAGTTTATTCTTTAGTAGATTTTTTAATTTTAAGCTTTTATTTTGGGAAAAACTTGAAGATAAATATATAAATAAGTATGGACGGAAAACTGACAAGAGTGGACGAAAACTAGCACAATCACCTTACGTATAGATAAATCGTTATTATCATAGGTTAAAATTATCTAATATTATTACCTACCATATATTTGATATACTTAACTATTTAGAGAGGGATTTAGAAGATTACTGATCTTAAAGCTGATTTAAAACATATTATTTTTCGTTAATTTCATAAATGAAAGAGATGCAACATACCAGAGCTAGAACGCATTGCAGTTATCATTCCATTAAGTTAAAAAAATGCAACAGTTAATACCAGCTCGATATTCATAATACGCCGCTCAACTATAAATCATCTAATAATAACTATGTTTACGCTAAGCTCGAATCAATTCCAGAGTCTAAATATGCACGTCCGCTCTCCCCGCCGGCAGACATAATAATGGGGATTGATACACGGCAGTTATCCGCCATATTTTCTCCGGCGATTGCCGCGCTCTGATTGGCCCGCCGGACAACATGGATGCCACGTGTTTGTAAAAAAAATATTTGTATTCCGAACTTGGTGTGTAGTCTGCGGACTCAAGTGGCCAGTCACATTATAGTGGAAGTTTGTATTCTGTGAAAGTTGCTGTCTCGCTCTAATTATTAAAAAAAATTTAGAAAATCAATTTTCATTGTTGTGTTCATTTAAAAAAATGCTTTGTCATCAATACAGATTTATAAATGAAACAATAATTAACTACCTTAACTAAATGATATAAATAACTATATAAATTCCTTATCTTACACTGTTAAGTACCTATAGGTTAGTAAATAGTGTAAATACTTACCTATTCAATTAATAATAACGGTATAGGTAGGTACGAGTATAGGTACCTAGGTACACTTAGGTAGGTACATCTACCTACTTACTTACATTGACTATTTATTTAAAGACTTAAAAAACCCTTATGAAATATAGTTAACCTAATCAACGACATTTTATAACAAAACACAAGATCCCCGTTGCAAACGCATATTTTTAAAGACAGCCTCGCATTCACTTTGAGTTTTTACGGAGCCGTCGTGCGTATTTTCATCCAGCGACTTGCCGAGATTTACGAGCAATTTGGACTCTCCGCAATTCAGCACTTCCACCCGCAAACATATCTGCCAATTGTGCCTTGAATAAAAGGATTCGGAATATTCTTGGAGTTTTGGTGCAACACGCAGACTAACGTCAGCGAAGACAGATATGTTGTAACCGGTGCCAAGATCAGGAATAACTGTCTGGAAATGTAATGCATAGGTAGTATGTACATGTAAGGGAGCATTATAGCTGATTTAGGTATTTATTTATGCATTATCTACACTTAGCCCTAATTATTTTGTGAATTTGGTTATTCTATGGGTCAATATTAATCTTTAAAACAATTACAGCTAAAATAAATCAATACATAATTTTAAAATCAGTAATTACAAGTCAGTTTTGATTTTATATAAACTGGCACTTAAATATCGTGTCATAAAAAATTGTAGCAATATTAGGTACCAACTTAGGTACCTGTGTTTTATGTAGGTACCTTAACAGCGATGATGTTTTCATCTATTATATATCTATGCTGGCAGTGGTACGAGTAAGTAAGTACATGAGTCCGTTATAATTTAGTAGAGATAAACAAACCAATCCTAGTCTAATATTTACCCGGCAAAAGTAATTTGCAGAGTTTCAGTTTTGCGGTAACGGATTAACTCGTCACATCGACGTTTACTGAGACAGCAGAATTCCGTTTCCACTCTAAACACACCCTTTTAAACATAAAGTCGTCTATCAAATTTAAACCTTACAATGTTTGAAATAAAGTGCATTTATATGTGAAAAAGAAAAACTCAACGGTCGATTTTATGTTGATATTCGGTCGGAGTAAGTTATTTAGTTCGGCTTACATGACGTTTCCGGAGCTGTGGCTTCGGTATGCCTCTGGTTGCGATTTCAATTTTACTTACGTGATTTTAACAATTTTACCTAGGTAGCTAGGTACCTGACCAGTCTTAACTGAGGTTACTGAGGTTTTAATAACAGTTATTTTTGGTTCATTTTCTAATGTAAAACAAAAGCATACTTACTTAAAACTTTTGAAGTTAGTTTTAGGTTTGTTTTCGAGTATTATTTAACTATTTCTCTCTATAATATCAACTTTAGCATACCTACCTACCATTTTCTTAATGAATTAGGTTCTACCTATGAGTAGGTATGTGCATAGTTATTTAGGAGTTTTGAACGTAAACAAAGTACAAACAAACATAGGTGATTTTGAGCTGCTACACATATGGGCCGGTCCGTAATAAGCGTAAGGTAGAGTAACTGCCTACCTAAATAGGTAGCTGTGGTTAAGGCCGGTTTGAAGACTTTGAAGATCCCTGCGAGGTAATTTAATGTTTAGCCCGGGCTGCAATTGAGGAAACTCTGGGAAAATGAGAACTACTAAACTCGGTTACACAAGTTTTGTTTTTGGACTTGAGAAATAGGTTGTTTTTGAATTTACTGTTAAATAAAGTGCCTAGCTACAGTACCTTACGTAGGAACCTAAGCTAAACTGATAGGTAGCATGCTAAATTATACGTAAGTACCTACTTTCTTCTAAAAGAAGGCAGGGGTTGGTGAAAAAAAAGCAGCATTTCTAAGATCCATTTGAGAATTCTTTTAACTAAATTAACATGACAGAGCTATCTCCGTGAAAGCGGAATAATTTCCCAAAAATATAAAGGATTGAGAAAAAAATATGGTAATGAGTTCCTTCGGCGTTCCAATTTCACAAACAACCCATTCATATTCATGCGCTACCCTTTGTCTGTTGTTACGTAACGCCATCCATAGCCACGTCTTTGTTTTTTTTTGTTAATTTATTTCGGCACCCACTGCCGCTTTGTTTAACGCCTGAGGGACAATTTCCTCTTTATTTTTATTGGTATTATGTATAATAATCAGAGTAATCATATTATATTATCTACAACTTTTTGATTTATTATAAGTATTATAACGATAATATATTTAAAAAAATACCTAGATAGGTAGGTAACAGGTATTATGTTGGAAAGTAACTCAATAAAACACGTTTAATTAGGTACCTATACGTCTATTGGAATTGGTCTTACAGTGAATTAATATGCATGCATAAAGATCCGCCCTAATATGGCTGCTGGCGCTCATCGCAATAAATGTTATAACAATTATGTTTGTTAGGTGTACCTACAGACATACCTACTTAGGTATAGTATAACGCATGAAGGTCTTAAGCTTAATTACTTATCCTCCGAACGCGAATCGTAATGAGTAGATTACTTTATCAAGAAAAAGGGTTTTTTCCTATTTTACGAGAAAATAGATAAAAAGGAGTTGAGGCTTCGAACGCCTGATTTACATGCAAATGTTAATAACTTGATCTGGGGCTCCCGCATCCCTGCGAACTCGTTTGGAGGCTTAAGGCTTATACGCAAGTTCCGCTTTTGGGTAATATTCCCTCCAAGTTTTAACATGCGAAGTTCAGGTTTCCGTGAATAGTGGTAATGGGCCCAATACCGAATAACCAACATATGGCCTGTCTCACGAACACGGCGTCGAATTCCGACACAACATTTGCGTTCAATTTTATAATTGCCTCTGGTAAGAACATATTAATTGCTAAGATTTAACTTTAAGTTATTTAGCAGAAGTAATTAATCAAGCCAAAATAGCCAATTAAAAAAAGTGTTTGCAAGAAAAAGTGGTCAAAAACATCTCTATTCCAATTATAACATCTTCTGAACTACCTATAGAAATATTTTATTATATTATATTATACATATAGAAATATATTATGTGATGCCTTAGGTACGTCATTCTTATTATAGGTAATTATTGTTCCGTTAGTTAGGATAAGTATTCAAGGTAATCCGCCCGAATAGTGCGTAAAATTCAGCCGAATTACCGAATATTCGGTGAAGTGGCCGAATAGACCGAGTGCTAAATAATTGAATATTCGGTAAAGTGTGCGAATAGTCCGAACACTGAAATCCAGCTAAAAATTCGTGGCATCATAATTATCACGCGGCCTTAAAGAAGTACTAAGTTAAGTACTTAATATTAGTAGTCGTAGTGATACAGTCAGACCCTTATTAAAGCTACAGACGCATTAATTCGCACAATTATGCCGGGCCCGGCAATGCAAACCAAGATAAGGATAAAATTACTGCCTTCAGCTAGATATGCACTGCACGTCATTAGCCGGCTAGTTATTTAAAATGGACCTAATAATTTTATATACAATAATGTGTACCTAATGTATGTATGTAAACACTTTATTGTACATAAAAAGTAACAATACAAACATGATAGAAGAAAAAAAGTACTAAAGCGAACTTATCACTGTAAGGGATTTCTTCCAGTTAACCTTTCAGCGTATATACGGGATTATTTAAACTTTGATAACACACCAGGGTCCAGAGGAAGATTTTTGACTTTCGAGCGCTCGAAATCAAAGGTTGAAAATATATAATCGTACGGTTTGTAAGACGGTCGGGTTCGCATGATGTTAATAGTTTTAAATAACCACGGTTTAAATACTTATTGCTGTTTTTTTCAAAAATAAAATATTTTCTAACATTTTATCTTTTCTGACAGTGTTTTATATAAATGTCAGATTGGAACATTTTGAACGCCAGATTTTAAAAAATCGTTCTCGATGCTTTCGAAAGCGATTGCCAGGAAATTGCTTTTATTTGATCCAAGTTTATAAAATTGTAGTTTAGGTAGCTTTTACCTTACTGAGTAGGAGTGTTTATGATAAAAATTGTTATTCATTTGGAGAGGACGCGCTCCAAGGCATGTTTTAAACATTTTCCCGAGTCAGAATTTACATTTCGTTGCATTATAATTATAAAAGCGGATAGAGCGACGAGGGCCGCTCCCTTCTGGGTAGAGCACATTTAGATTCATATTACCTACTTTAAATTTATGCAAAATATAATACAATATCGTGAAAATAAACTCGGGAGCATCTTTTGAGTTTATAAAGTTCCGTCTGTATAAGTACTTAGTTCATTTTGTTAGTTTATTTATGTACAACTTATAATATACATAATATGACTTTTAGATCCTTTAGTGTCTTACGTAACTCTATTATCTACCAGACGGACGTTTTATGTTCAGTAGCAGTAGAATTTTGACACGACTGCTAGTGGTAGAGAATGCCTTATGACATTAAGTTTGCCTTTTGTACGATAAGTTTTCTTTTTGTGCAATAAAGATTAAGGGTGGGTTGCATCACGCACAATTAACGGAATGATCAGCGTCAAATATGGCGGTGCAGCTGTCATCCCATAAAGAACCGTCAAACTTTTCATACAAGCAAATTTTAACTATAACGATGACGTTAACAGACGGTTTGGTGCAATTGGCACTAAATAATTAATAAACGACCTCATTAGTCCTTTCCTGGGCCTCCCTATTGATTTAATGACTCGGCTAAGTCAATTTAAAATACAAAAACACTTCATAATATCTGACGCAGCACGTGTCACGCTGGATAAAGTTTTGCGACACATTTTCCCCGAGCATGTCGTCAGGGTTCACAAACTTCATGAATCCCAATGTGCCGGAAAATATAACAAGCCGATTTATATTCCGGACCGGTCCGGACCCGCTTTTTCTATCATAGAAATCTGGAGCTGATCGTAAAATATAGAAGGCCTTATTGGGTATATGTGTAGCATGTGGAATTAGTCCGATTGATTGCCTTCGGAGATTAGGTTTTTAATAAAGTGACCCTTCTTGGGTTCCAAAATGAACCTATACGTATGGAAGTGCCTATCCAACTACCTATATCTAAACACAAAGAAATGGATTGTAGGTACATTGTAAAAATGGTAAGATACAGTTATTTATGAAATATAAAGATATAGTCATAGTCATAGACTCATAGTCATAGTCATTCATTTATAATATTATATGTCAAATTACAATATTATTACATTGGTACTTATTTATTAATACATTATTTATAAATATTATATTATTATTTATATTTTGTAAATTAAGTAGTTTTTAACTAAAAGTACACCTACCTACTACCTACCTACTTACTAGGTACAGTCCTACAAGAAGGCCGTAAAAAAATGTGACACGCTCTTATCTATAGGGCCATAAGAGCGTGTCACATATTTTTGCGGCCTTTGTGTAGGAAGATACTATTGCCGGTGACTGTACTTGCCTATGTAAGAAGGTTAATTAGTAACATGGAAAAGTATTTTATTTGATTATAATTCAGATTATTAGGTTCATGAATAGCCTGTTCGTCCATATATCAGTTAGTTAGACCGTAATATCAACTTATACTTAAGTACGAGTAGGTATAAAGGTGCGACCACACCGCTGCTTAAAATACGGCTCGTTACGGAATCGCAGTGACGCATCGTATCCGCACCGTTTTAATCGCATGCCCTCCACACCGCTGCTCAAAATACGCAGACAATTGAGCTGCGTCAAAATATTTCGTATGGGGCACGTCACTGCGTACACGTTGCGTCTGCGTATTTCGAGCAGCGGTGTGGAGAGCATGCGTTAAAGTCGTGACGTTTACGGCACGTCATTGCGATTCCATACCGTCGGCGTATTTTAAGCAGCGGTGTGGAGAGCATGCGATTAAAACGGTGCGGATACGATGCGTCACTGCGATTCCGTAGCGTCACCGTATTTTAAGCAGCGGTGTGGTCGCACCTTAATACATGTTATTTTTTCAAACTAAGAACCGTTGATCATAAAAGCGGAACTAATTCGGTTGTGACCACGTGTAGGAAATAATTACAATTTTACATGATCATAATTAGGCAGCATGTCAGAAGCCTGTCAGATATGGCCGGCGCGAGCCGCGTTGCATGCTCATTTTGCGTCTAAACTTAAATTTTCAATCACGCAGAACAGTTGCATCCTGTAAGGTACTGGGCCCGAATGCCAAGAGGGTGGTAACGAAATAATGCCCATTAGGCCGCGGGGACGCGAGACAAAGGTTTTCGTTAAGGGACGCGTTATTTTTATACGCCACGGCCACTGAATAACAACTCGGCCCGGTTTTCTTCGTAAAATGTCTTCATACGAGCCGGAATTACGCGCTAACATTCTGATCATGCGCTTTCGGCTTCCTCCCTTTTCGAACGTCAGCGCGTTTTCGGTTCTGATTTACGTTACGTTCTGATATGATTAACTTCCATTTAAAAGGATACTTGGTTAAGTATAAGTAATACGTGTTAAATATTTCTGTTTAATTAAAACAAAAAACGTAGAGAAATAAATTGTCATTTCCCAGCCTTTTTATATTTCCTTGCGCCTGTATTCACTTCAAACTTAATTAGACTTTATAGAGCGTTCCTTCCCAATTTCGTTTTACTCTCGCGTCTGAGGCAGTCTGAGACTTATTCATTGGAGTGCAGGCGACGGAGGGGCCGCGGGGAGGGTGCGGGAGGACTGGCTTGGCCCGAAATAGCAAATAAATGAGACGAAAATGTAAATGTTGCGCTTCGGAGATGAAAAGCGAGCCGCTCACTGCTCTTGTTAAGCTCATCGCAAATGTACCAGAATTAGAGGCGCGGCAAAAATAATTTTCAGAGCAGATGCGACGAGGTTCTGGATACATAAACACACTGGAAATAACCACAGTTGTGAAGTTTATATCCAGGTACTGTTTTTTCCTTATAATCGTAGTATAAAATATGTGTAGAAATACCTGACCTTTAGCCTTGCGTCGCAAGGTTCGCGCCAAGCCCTTGTGGCAAGCTTACATATAAATATTCATATTTTGTATAATTATGAAATATTCACATAGGTAAATATGTATGTTTCGAGAAAACCAAATATGAATTAATGATTAATGGTACCTGCATAAGTATATTTTAAACTAAAACACTGTGAGTATTGTTGTAATAGGTAAGTATATAGAAGGCGTAACCCGTCTTCCCGGTGGGTATCGATCACGTACGGAGATGCGTTTGGTATTTGAAGCACGTACCTCTAGGAAACAATATCCGAATTTATATCAACGCGATGTATATCTACTGTCGAGTGACGAAAGATCTAATATAACACATAGTTGACGTCAATCCTAGATATTTATCTACAATGGACAGATTTAAAGAAAGATAATTTATTTTCTTTGAGTATATTTTGTTTTAAAGGTTTTATTTGGCCGTAGAACTTAATTTTGATAATGTTTCATATCATTTCGCCCTAATATTTTTTTTCTGGCCTTTAATATTTTTGTTATAAAAATATTAATTTATCATGGACCTCTATTATTGATTATCTCACCACTCTTAGATTTTTGCGTTTATAATACAATTAAAAATGGGTACCTATATACAATAAACCATAAAAATAAATAAAAATACATATTTACGCGGCAAATGAGTTTATTTACATAAGTATCTAGACAATAGATAACTAGATAGATAGGTCATTTACTGATAAAAGCTATAAAATTTACACGTCACTTTTATAATACTTATAAGTACTTAAAATGATTATGTTAGAATAATGTATTATATACAGCAAAAACATAATTATTTAATATTGTAAAAGGGTCTGTGACTTGTAACAGGCGAAGAATTCGTCCCAATAAATCCTGATAAAGAATATCTCTTTTTTAAACCTGACAATATCTGTGGTACCTAACTCAATCAGTGCATACCTAACTCATTCACTTAAGCATTTCGTCCCATTTCAGTTATTGCAATATCAAATAAAGCCACGACTACACAGGGGTTCTCCCCACCGCATGACTCAGTATAATCCGGCCCGACATATGTCCGGGGATATGTCACATGTGGACTTATATTAAACGCACTTATTTGAGAAAACAACGCACGTATCTGCCAACTTACCTTCCATATCTCGACGACCTTATTGTTTTGACAATAAACCTATTTTTGCAAAAAATACAATTTTTTATCTCAACTAGGATGCTGTGATAGAAATACTGTGAGTGAGCTGTACATTATTATTACCTATATTTAATATGTTTGGCAACAGTGGGATATCCATTTAGTTTCTTGGAAACATACCAATGTTTTTTTATGTCGATTTTCGAGGTTTTATATTTAAATATCAATATAATGACTTTTTAGAATTTAAAGTTTTAATTAACAAAAAATTTATGAAAAGGCCAGGCGGAGCTTATCGTTTTAGTAAAAATAAAGGAAACCAGTTTAGAATAACAATGTTATTCTAAACTATTGGCAATCGAGTTCGAGACGCTTCGTACTCAAGCTTGGTTTGTTTTGTCAGTGGCTATCATACTACTACCTTGATTATATCGTAATTTCGCGTCATAATAACGTTGTAAACGACAAGAACCCGCTTAAGAAAAAGATGCGTCGCCTTCCCATTTGTAGATACTTGTAACATCAGTAACATTACTATGCAATTATAGGTGCAATAAAATTAAATGAAAAAAAAAATTGGTAAAAAAAGGAACTCAAATAGAATATTTAAAAAAAATCAACACTTGTGTAACCATATATACTACTACTAAGTATTGTTACCTAAATGTATTGAAACTTGACTCACGATTTTAAATCGAAAAATGGTGGACATTTTCTTTCCATACAGAGTTTTCCGCGTTGGCTTGGCTGACTAACGAAGACCGTCAATGCAAGCTTTTAACGCAAATATTTTTTGTGTCCAAGATTGGAACTACACATTTTGACACATACTTAGGTAACATTACCTATACATGAGTACTACTTATAGTACTAAAATACTAAAAGAACGCGGGATGAAACTGCGTCTCTCAACCTTAAGGCTCCTTATTCCCTAAAAGGTCGAAAAACTCTATTAATGAAAAAAGCCGCATAAAATGCTATTTATAAGATAGTTTGAAGTATTAGTAATACAAAACAATAATTTTGAACCATGTTTATTATTATTAAGTACCCAAAAATACGATTCTTACAAAAAGTGTCCTGTGAAGTGTGATTTAAGTGTCATTTTTAAAAATTCATAGTAATTTGAAATTTACTGCTATAGTAATGTTTTTTTTTATCGTGATAGAAATATAGTTTAACTTTGCAATGGTAATATTTTTGGGGCAAAATATTCATAGGGTTTTCGTGGAAAAAATGAAATGTAACCGTGTTTTCATCAAAAAACTGGCATATAATCAGAAGGTATTTTGTCGATTATCCAAGATGAATCTTCGATTTTTATTTCCATGGCCGTCTCATACATGATATACTCAATTGAATGTAATTCAAATTGAATAAGAATTTTTACCCTTTTTTGCGTAATCTGAAAATGAACGGTACACCTAACTGGAAAATCCGGAAAGGCCTTCCAAGACAACCAATTTTTTTCATATTTCACTCGTTAAAATGTAATATTTGCTCCGATGGCCGTCTAGATAAAGAAATGAACTATTATGTGCATCAATAGTTGATTTAAAAAAACTTAGTATTTTCGCCATAGCCTTCGAAGAAAATGAAGCATTTCGTGTAATTCGCGCATTTTGGGAATAAGGCCTCTTAATATTTCGTTATTCCGGAAACATTGAAAATGTAACTCTTTCGAGTATCGAATTTCTGTCATGGCGGCGTTTCGGCCCGTCCTGATAACATCTAAACCCGTCTCATTACGTTCTACAGATATATAAGTGTAAGTAAGTATAAGTTAGTCGGTATGCGCGTCGTATCAGAGAGTGCATCGTTGCATCCGTCGAGTAACGACTGCAGAGAGATCCCTGATATTGCAGTTCTCGGAACTCGAGCGCGGCTCGGGATTGCATTTTGCATTGCTGTGTTATTACTTATTTTCTTGTAAAAGAGACACAAGAATAATATTTTGGTTTGATCGCGGATAAATATTTCTAGCAAATCATTATGTTGATGAAATATTACCTACCTAAATATTTTTTTGCACGTGGAAATTATTCAGTCGTCGATTCGAATCAGTTATTTAAACAATTTTACCAGATTTACATTTCTTATTATTTCTAGCTATTTACCCAATTGAATCTTACCTATAGATAAGTTAAATTCTACCCACGTAGGTCGATAAAAGCTTGTCTTAAACACACTTATTTATTTTATAGCATTTTCTTTCCTTACGATGTTTTCAAGTTTCAACTTAATAAGTCTCATTTTAAATAAGGTCCAATTACAATATTATATCACTAACATCTTCCGTTTTATTACAAATTTTCCGTTTAAGTAGAGCTTAATAGAATTATAAAAATGAAATAAATATTTTATACGCGTGAAACGTAACGGTTTGAAATTTTGCGCGGCTATGCTATTAAAACCCACAATCGGAACACCCGAAATATTGTTTGTTCATGAAAATGAATTAATTTGCCGGAGTGGAAAAACGGGGACGCCCTTCACTCCTACATTCCGAATCCCGTAAATATTTTATTGCCGAAGAAAAAATACGCAGGGAATTACCGGGAAATATCGGGAACATTTTTCAATCTTATTCCTTAAGTGGTACAAGCGATGAAAATAAATTTAGCGCTTGCGGGCATTTATTGCTGAGATTTCTAGAGCTCGAGTGTTTCCTTGCCGTAATGGGTGGGAGGATTGATAGAACTCTGCTGAACCGCGTCGGTTCTATAATGTGCACACTGCTAAGGCAAATTCCGATTCCGACCGTTTTATTTATTTATAGACATCTATTGTTGTTACAGGGTCTCATTAACCGTTTTATTGGGGATAAATACCTTAGGTACTTTGTCCGGAAATATTTACTACAATACATAGGTAATTAAATTAATTAAGGCTGCCTTTCCACCTGAATATATTTTTAAACACGCATTCCTAAATCGTATGTTCAAAAAGAATCTGCTTTCTGAAACTAAAACTGATTCTAAAAATGTTGTGTGTGTGCGTGGGAAGGCGGCAATTGAGATGCCTTAGATTTTTTATAGGTAGTAACACAAATCAAGTAAATTACGTTGTTATCTCGACGTTGTATGAGGTGTTGACGAAACTTATCGCCAAACATCTGGAAACGGTCGTATGTTATGGACATTTATTCTATAAAATTTAAGAAAAAAGACAGAAAAAAACTTGATTAAAATTGGAGATAACAGCTATGCTAATATTCTTCATTTATGTTACTAAATATGGGAGGTACCTCATAATTAGAGATTAGATAGATAGATCGATTCTTTACGATTAAATACAGGTATAGGTACATAACATGGTTCTACGTCGACCTAGGCTTTCGGTTTTATAACCATACCTTTGAGGAACATTTTAAACGAATGACTTATTCATATACCTACATAAAAAAAACCGGCCAAGTGCGAGTTGGACTCGCGCACCGAGGGTTCCGTACAAACCTGTAGGTATATAGGGGTAGTAACTTTAAAATTATTAAAAATATTTTTATTATATGAAGTAACTAAAAATTTACGGTTTTCGCAATATTTCCTTTATCTGTGCTATATGAAGTTTCTTCGTGCCAAGTTTCAAGTTTCTGAGTTTACGGGAAGTACCTTTTAGGTTTTGAGTTTCTTGCGAGTACTCAGTTTCAAAATATGCGACTTAAATGCTATTTCTTTTGATTGCGTTGACATAAAAGTTTGGTTTTGATACATCTGAAAGGTCCTATAACCCTGAGTATTTGACATGAATTTCAATTCAATACCTCCACGCGTTTACGAGGAAAAAGGTAGTAAGTTTAAAATTGAAAAAAATATTTTTTTGTATGATTTTACTAGAAATTTATACTTTTTGTAATTTTTCCATTGTCTATGATATATGACGTTGCTTCGTGCCAAATTTCAAGTTTTTGAGTTCACGGGAGGTACCCCGTAGGTTTTGTGAGTACCGAAAAACTCTAAAATTTGCGACATAAACGACTGTATCTTTTGATTGCGATGGCTTCTAAGTTTGATTTTTTCACAGCTCCAAGGGACAGTAGACCTGAGTATTTGATATAAATTTCAGCTTGATACCCTCCACGCGTTCCTGAGAAAAATGGTCTTGACAGACAGACAGACAGACGGACAACAAAGTGATCCTATAAGGGCTCCGTTTTTTCCTTTCGAGGTACGGAACCCTAAAAATCAACTAAATCATTTTTTTAAGTTACACCGATGTCAACGGCCTAACTGAACAAGGAAAACATTATGTTTCGCTTTTTCCAAACTCATAAAACCGTAAGTAATCGAGGTAATTGTTGGATATTTGACAATAACATACAATGTAAGATAACGAAAGGCTCTGAACCGTTAATATCGATATTTATTTCGATCTGTCGTTTTCGTTACAATGTTTCTGTTTTAAAATAAACTTAAGTACTTACATTAACTGAGGGCGGTACAAATAAATACTTCTTTTTGTGGAATATGTAATGAAACTTATGTTTTTGTTACAATGCGTTTACTTATTTAAGATGTAGGTATACTCTTGTGCCTTGCTTTATGACTTTAAATGCAAGTAAACTCCCTAATGAGAACGTTTTAGGTTCAAGTGTAGGACGCGTCAATGAATACGTTCGACTGTTTATTGTTGAACGTGGACAATACATTTACCCAACATTAAAATTTTTCTTTTGTTTATCTGCTAAATAAATAGTTACCTAACCTAGCTATCTTTAGGGAAACAAAAGACAATTGAGATCAATCTGTGGGTTTTTAATCTCATACACACACAATTATTACAGTAAGTTAGAATACCGATATCCTGAACGGTCGGGAACGGATGATTGACCTTTGTAGACTATTGTAAATATTGTGGGTCTATATTTCCTTAACCACGATATTTACACAAGCAATAATAACCTTTCTCTCTGTACGCCTAAGTTCATTTCAGAATAAACCGTTTGATACATATTTCCTTTTGTTCCAGGCACGTAGCTGGTAAGGTTCGGGCGCGGCTTAACGCGGTCGACCTTACAAACAGGTGAGGCGGCGACGCCACGCAGAACATGCTACTAAGGTTGGAATTTTAACTTTATTCTTTATATAATAAAGTGTTTTATTGTTTGCTTGGAAAATTTGCTAACTATCCTTAATGTCTTGAGTGGAAATTGCTCGATTTCGTTTATTTTATTTTATTATATATTCAGATAAAGCAATACGTATTAGGTACTTAGGTATAATCCCTATGCTGCCAAAGAAGTGTTAATTCTGTCAACTAATTATTTAGTCTCTGCTGGTTAGGCTAGGATTATATTAACCTAAATGAACAGCCAAATAATGCATTGTGCGGTATGTTGTATGTTCTCACGTTAGATTTACGTGCAACGCGACAACAGGATATTAAGCGGTCATATACATCACAATGTGCATTCGCGATTACCGTCGCGAACGCATTAACATCAGATAATCTCAAGCGAACAACGGCCTTAATGCACATAACGTTGTTGACAATGCTCATGCTGTCTAGGGACGTAATAAAGTCGTAATTCGTTTATCAAATAAAGAGGATTAATCCCGTTTTTCATCTAAACTTTTCATTTTTATAGTTAAGGCCCTTGCCCGAGCGAAATGTGCATGTCTGTTGCACTTTTGCAATCTCGTATCTTATAACATCTTGTCTTATAGGAAATAGAACTTTATGTTTCGGTGAGAAAGTTAACAATGCAATAAAATGGTGATGTGAGATCAGATCTCACTAAAGTTGTAAAATGGATATCCATCAAAGCAGCAAGATGTGCATGTTATTTCAGTAGCTAGGTATAGGTACCTACCTAACAATGGTTTAGATTAAATTATAGTATTATACTTGGACGAAAAAAATTAAATCACTGCAGTTTATGGCGAGGACACGAAATCATTGAAACATACCTAAATAGGTATTAGATGTTATAAAGCAGCATATAAAACTAAAAACACCATAATGGTTCACGCTGTAACGTTTCGCGTCCTACACGACACTTCCGAAAATTCATTTTGTATACTTACAGAACATCACGTGACCTCCGAGGATCACGGGACGCTTTCTATTTCTATACAAAATTAAGTGTCGGAAGTGTCGTGTAGGACGCGGAACGGAACAGCGTGAACCATCCTTAAGTAGGTAGGGTGTAGAAGCAGGAAGCCCAATATTGCGATGATAATAATAAGTATACATTAGTAAGTACCTACTGAGTTTTAGATTTTTTTATAGCTAATCAGTTATATTGCGTTTAGCGAGACAACGTGGTTTACGGGGTTCTTTTCTTACACTTCATGTAATTCTGAACAAAGGTAAGTAAGTAGGGTGATTGTGCTAGTTTTCGTCCACACTTGTCAGTTTTCCGTCCATACTTATTTATATGTTTATATTCAAGAGTTTCCCCAAATAAAAGCTAAAAATTAAAGAATCTAGTTAAGAATAAACTATAAATATAAAATTTGTTAGCCATAAAAAGTTTTTCCCATTTATTTGCAGCATTTTAATCAAATGGACGGTAAACTGGACCTATAATTTGATAGTAAATTAAATGCCTACTTATCTAGTCTATCTATTACTTATACAAAGCTGTTATCTCTACTTTAAAGTTATTACCTAGGTGTTATAAATACACACAACAACTTATATACCTACCCGTTTATATCGGAATGGAATTCTATATAAATTACTCGTTTTCATTAAGTTATAAGGCAAATGTGGTGATACAAGCTGTTGACAATATAAAAAGGTGTCAACATTTATAATAAATTAAAAAAAAGTTATAAGTAACAAAACGGTGATAAATTACCTACAATCCTTGTATAAGGTCTCAAAGTTCATATTTGCATAGTTTTCACTAAGCCCTTTTAGTTATGCACACAGGTAACACTGTAAAAAAATTAAATCGCATCACCGGCCGCCATTTTCGAATGGCACACCTGCATTCCCCGACTTTTAAAGGCACCGCCCTGTCGTATTAATAATTTCGTATCTTTATTTATTGACCTGCAAATTATCTTGTTTAATTCAAAACGTTGCTTTACTACAATGTTGCTTTGGGATTAATTCATGTTGTCGTGTTTGTACAAACGATTATTTAGTTTGTCAAATAATAAAGGTATTTGATAACTGAAAGTAAACGTGTGTTACGAACCGGCGGCGCCAAACTTGGCTTGATTACTATACTAGCCAATAGTTACCTCTACTGTGGTAGAGTTGGTGGGTAAAGTCAGCTGAACAAACATCTAACCCTACCTACCCTGCAATTTAAGATCCCTACCTGATCATATCGTGAGAAATGTAAGTTTTTGATTCTATAGTCTATAGGTATACCTACCGACTTATATTTTTATCACATACCTACGTGCAAAAAGCTATCTTTATATATTTAAAATATGCCCACCGAGGGCACCAAACACTTACATAGTACGTGTCCAAACTAGATATAGGTAGTCGTGTATCTTTCGGGCGATCTGTTCCAGCGTGGAATCACAATGCATGTCCTTGGCGTTATACCACGGGCTATCGAATACACAATGACAGACCACCTATCGATCAGGGCTGATGTTCCAATCGTTTACCTACCCTGCAAGGGTAGGAAGACGCAGGTTTACCAGTATAAAGTGCGCTCTCAGACTACTTAAACTATGGATCATGAGGAGACATGGTACAGTGGTTTAGTTAGCTCTTTATTCGCCTGCTATTTGGATAGCAAGAGGAATAGATACCTGAACGGCTAGTTAGTTACGTGATCGGATGAAGAAAGAGGTTTTGACCCGTCTGAATGTTAAGCTGTGGCTGCTAAGTTGGCATTTTACAAAAATTAAGTAGCCCTACCTATGATAGATTTTACTACAACGACCTATATACTCGTATGTCGTAGTAAAATCTATCATAGGTGGCAAATCTATTAAAGCTGGCAAAATCAAATCCAAAAATACCTCCAACCTATTGATCAGTAGGTAGGTACACCTACTGAGGAGAGTTATACAATGGGCAGAGGGTTTGAAAACTTTTTTTCACTGTCAAAAGATTTCACTTTAAGCAGGCAGTTCTTAACAATGAAGTACCTGGTCTATGTAACGATCCCTAAGTTAGTCCCTAGAGTTTCATAATTTCACTTTCAGTGTATGATTGTTAGTTTTGCACAATTGGACATTGTTGTTAGATACGCTTGTATGGAGAATTTTCACTATAGGTAGCGGAAAATACCTTGACATTTTACGAGATAAGAATACCTTTCCAGTAACTAAATATCTCACAATACATACGAGTATGTCGTATAAATATTTATTTGGTATTTAGTAAATACAAATATCCTGCATTCAACAGCGGTGTTGTTTGATTTAAAAATAATATAATAAATTATCTTTTAGATACGATTGTCAATTTCTTCGTGTTTTATATAAAACTAGCTGTGCCCGCGGCTCCGCCTGCGTGGAATTCGGTCTGTGTCAGTAAGCGGCAAATTCACCCCTAATTTCTCTCCCGCTACCCTGGAGGCGGAACTTGAAGTAAAGTTGACAGATGACGCTAGAGGACAGTAGTCCTAATAAAATATTTTACAATTACCACTAAATGATAAAAATTTTATAATTTTTTTTTTATCATATTATTCGAGGCATCATTTAAACGACATAGAGTAGTAGGTGTATATCGGACGATACAGGACCACTTTTGTATTTATACGTTCATGTCCACGGCAAATATCATCCAAATCGATCCTCCCGTCAAATCAGTCTAAGCATGAAAGGTAAGAACAGGCGCGGTTGAAATTGGGGGGGGGGGGGGGGGGGTCACAAATGCAGAAATGATTTTTTACTATTAGAGGTGCACTTGGAGGGGGGAGGGGGCCATGACCCATGCAAATTTAACTCAATCGAGTCCCCCCCCCTTTTAGACGTTGAATTTGAGCATGATGAGATGAGAACCGGCCCAGAGCATGTCGGGCGATGCTCAGTGTAGAGTTTCGTAGAGGCCGCCCTGTTACAAAACATCAGTTCAAAAGGTCGTTTATTAAGGGATATTTGGCGGCGCTTACGTCATTTTACTATTCGGCACTTCCTTTCACTATGCGTTTTTGACTGATAATTCAAAAACGGCTGAACCGATTTTATTCAATATAGTTTTTATTGAAAGTTCTTATCAGGCCTCACCAAATTTCAGCTTTCTAGTGCGAACGGTAACTGAGCTAGACCGCGGACAGACGGACGGACATGGCGAAACTATAAGAGTTCCTAGTTGACTACGGAACGCTAAAAAGAGATAAATAGTAGTTTATGTAACTGTTACGTAATAAGGCCTAATTATGTGCAGAAGCATACACTACTTTACCTACACACATATTAAAAATCCAGGGGGGGGGGCGTGCCGGCGGTCGGGGGTAATGAATTTTCTTACGTTTTTACCACACTGTCACAGATAAATCAAAATATTTATTCTTCAATGTAACTTACATTACAATGCACTAATGAACGTCAGAGATAAATAAAATACGTGAGTGTCGTGGAACACGCGATTGGAACGAAGTTATGTTATTTAATTTTATGTAATCTTTGATTTTTTTTTGGAAATTTAATTTTTGTTTTGTATTTTTTGGAAATTTTTGAAATAGTTGAAATGTTTGGAATTTTTTGAAATTTTTGAAATTTTTGAAATATTTGAAATTTTAAAAATTTTAGAAATTTTAGAATTTTTTGAAATTTTAGATTTTTTTTTACTTTTATGTTCTCGACTTTTTTCAGTTTTTTCACTTTTATCACTTTGTCACTTCTCACTTTAACTTTTCACTACATTTCACTTCACTTTATTCCATTTTATATATTTTTATTTCATTCCATTTTACATATCGTATGGGTGTCGCGTTTTCGTGACGTGACGCTTTTTCGTGACGGTCACGTGACTTTTTTTCGCCTAACCTCCCATCCGCGAACCGTCCGAGAAGGAACTTCGTTCCAAAACTACCACGGGTTCTAACCCTACACCTCTGGCCCAAGTAGTATTAGTTATGACATTAATGACCGAAAAGAAACTCGACGGGACTTATTTTTTTCAAAACAGTATGTAATACATTATTAGATCTTAAAGATACAAAATAATGCGTAGTTCTTTAAGAAGACATATCAAAACAGCTTGAGAGACAGATAATGTACCTATTGTTTAATTATAAAGAAAAATAAATCCTAATCTGACTGCTTCACAAAACGTTTGATATGTTTTCCTACCTAAACGGTGTCCTATAAATGTTAGATGATTTTGTAGTAGTTTTTTGGTTTGGGCCATGCATCTTTGTCCGTCATATATATGTAGTCCTCGAACCAGGAATAACCCCTTGACATACATGATATTTTCTAATATTTCTTAAAAGCGGGTAAAGGTAAATTTAAAGCATCGACGGGTAACATGTTATAAATATGAACACCTTGACCAAAAATGACAAATTATTTCAATACCAAATTTCATCTAAATACGTACAGCGGTTATTGGTTGTTTCTTCCCCATGTAAACTTTTTGCATCCGCTTAAGGGATAATTTCCGAGATAAAACTATTTTATTTCCTTTTCCAGAGCTCAAATTATCTCCATACAAAATTTTATCTAAATCGATTCTGCGGTTAATAATTCCCTATACAAATTTCCAACTCTCTTTTCACCCCTTTAGGGTTGATTTTGGGGTAAAAACTATCCTTTGTCCTTTCTCGAGACCCATACTATCTCTGTACACATTTCCATCTAAATCAGTTCAGCGTTAAAAAATTCCTCATACCAACTTCCAACCCCCTTTTCACCCCCACAAGGGTTTGAAAACTATCCTATGACGTTTCTCGAGACTCAAATTATCTCCATACTCATTTTTATCTAAATCGTTTCAGCGGTTAAAAATTCTCCATACAAACTTTCAACCCCATTTTCACCCCCACCAGGGTTGATTTTTGGGATTAAAACTATATATTATCCTTTCCCGGGACTCAAACTATCTCTATACAAAATTTCATCAAAATCCGTTCAGCCGTTTTCACGTGATGCGCGGTCAAATAAACAGACAAACAGATAAACAGACAAACAGACAAAAATTCTAAAAATTGTTGGAACGTGTTCTGTTATCGATTCTAAGTATCCCCAGCCAACTTTTTTTCGATTATCTTCCATGTACAGACTTTCGACCCTCTTCAGCTTTATTATATGTATAGATTCTTCAATCGTCTCGATAGTCAGTTACTTTAAAAGTTTTTAAGCAGGTATATAAAATGCTTACTGTATAACAACGAGCACTGAATTGGAGCATTCCAACGCAACTAAATATAAGGGCTTCGATCGATCGAACCTCGCATGGGCTACGTGACTCAGTGCTTTAAGGGCCTACTTTACCGAACAACTAAATGTCGAACTGAAATGGAATACACAACCTTCAATTGTCCCGGACAAAATGGTTTTCCATGGGAAAAAAGGACATTGTAGCCAATCTTCGTGCACAGTTGTAGTGAGAATATAACATGTTGAAAAGTTAATAAATGCGGTATCAGAAATCTTTATACAGCTTTTTATTGGAACAAAAAAACATCAACATGAATTATGTATTCACATAAATAAAATTAAACGTTCGTATTAATAGCTATGATGACAGCACTTAGGTAATCGATTGCTATTTAGCACTTATGTTAATTTCCACTGAAGAACAGTGCCTATTAGGTAATATATAACGACTAGCAGGTACAGGTAATAGCCGCTGTAGATATACGGTCATCGAACGCAATCGATGTCTCGGAATAATCTTCAAATCGTACCTATTAATTATGTAGGCTCGATCAGCGTAACATACTAAGGGCCAGTTGCACCAACCACTTTTAACAGACTCATCAGCGTCACCCAGCAGGGTACTATTAAAATTTTGTGAAAGTTGTAACGGTGACAGACGGTTTGGTGCAACCAACCATTATTCTCCTAGCACTAAGGGCCGATAGACGGACTGCAGCCAAACTGCAACTTGTATAGAAGCTGTGCAGTCGTAGTGTAGTGCAGTGTGCAGTTGGCGGGCAGTTCCAATACAAATTAAAGCTTGGTTTCAGTCCGTCTGTATCGGCCCTAAGTCGCAACTGCAAATCACTGTTGATGCTATAACTAGGTAAACCTAAAAGCCTCCAACTAGGCAGGAACAACCTCGCCAAGGAGATTTAGAGACGCATGCAGCTAGGCAGCATTTGGGAAACTACGTCGAGTCTTTTCATCGCCCATACCACAGAGCCTAAAAACTATTTTTTTAACCAGTGCGTCCTGCCTGTCTTAACATACGGAGCTAAAACGTGGCTCACTGTGCAACGTGTCCGCCAGCTCAAGGTTGCTCAGCGAGCTATGGAAAGAGCTCGGAGTTTCTCTTAAGGATTGAATCCAGAACGAGGTTATTCATCAGAGAACCAAGGTTAGCAGAAGTGGCAGTGGGCCACAAATACCGAAGAACCGATGGGCGTTGGGGAAAGCTGATTTTTGAGTGGAGACCGTATGACAACACACCCAGTAAGGTTGCGAGTACAGATAGTACAGACAATACAGATTGGAATAGGAGAGCTGAAGATCAAGCTCAGTGGCGTGCCATGGGAGAGGCCTATATTCAGCAGTGGACTGATACAGACTGATGATGATGATGATGATGAAGCCTAAAAGCACGACCATTATTTGTGTTCGATTCATATAAAACTATCTCCATACCTCCTACTGATACTACCTCCAAATTATATTCGAATATTTATTTCTTAATTAGGCTTCAGTAGGCAAATCGCTATATATATTGAATTTCAATTGTCGTCGGAAAACGAGCTTATCGCTATAATCCCCGGTCCGCGACACCAGGGGCCCATATATGTTGACAGGTACTAAATGTGCGATTTTATCTTTAATCAAGCCAATGATAAGCGTAAATATAGGAGGTTCCTATAGAATAGGCCATAGTGAACGTGCCGGAAGAGGCACATAACATAAGTAACTGTTTTTTTAGCTCATATTTATATAATAACATCTAAGTGGAAAAACCTGAAAGCGCATGTAGGTTCTTACTTAATATAAACTTACATAGAGATTGGCTAAATTAAAAATAATATATGTGACTTCTATGAAATAAATATATAGCAAAATTATCATGTAAATATACATATATATATATATATATACCTACTGGTACTCTACCAGTTAAAATCGTAAATTTTATAAGTAGATAATGAATGATAATATTGATAATCGTAACTAGTAGGAAACTATGAGAGAAGCAAAATACTATGTAAAGTGTAAAATATTTCAACTTTCTTACCTTATGCGCCAATTGAATTAATTACCTCTAGTTAATAATATGTTACGTTCATTTTTAAAATTTTCTGGAACTGTTAGAATGTTTTTATTAAAAAAAAAGTTTTTTATTTAAGAAGTAAGTAAGTACCTATAATTTTATAAAAACTGCTACGTTTCCACCGATAATTCTTTGCACATCATATTGAGACCAAAAATAGGTAGGTAGTAATCGTTATTTTGAAGTGACGTAACACACAGTCAGTACAGTGAAGTGACAGTTGACTTTACATAGAATTTATCGAACCGTAAAGTACTATCTAGAAGTAAAACAATACAACAGATATCCTATCGCCTCGCTTATCGATAAAAAGCCTAGCCTGTCACTGGACGATCGCAGCGGTCGTTAGAATTGCAAATGAATCGGCCGTTTACTCCGCCCCGTAAACCCGGGATATGATCCAGTCAGTTTTCGCGCCATTAACCTTTTGGACCTCCTCCCACTCTCTGGGTTGTTGTTGTCGGGAAATACTATGGCTATGTATGTGATATTCAATTTATGTACTGTTTATTTAAGTCGTGGAAATTCTTAGTGTTTTTAAAGGTTATCAGAGTACAACACCTTGTAAACTCTCGTTGTTTGTTGAACGAGAAATTCGGATCGCACAAGTATACCTACCTACCCTACCTACCTATCTAGTAAGGTACCTACTACCTATATTACCTACAATTTTCCCCTTCCTTACCTTTCCCCCGGATCAACCGGATCAAGAAAGATCAGAACGGCCCTGGCACTCGAGGATCTTCCTCGTGATAGCACCCCAGCAAAATTCTAACCTAACCCATCCCGACCATCAAATTTTTCCGCTGACCAAAATACGTATATTTTTGGTATAAGTATATTAATCGTAACAAGACTAGGTGACAATAAATAATACCTACATTTAACGTACCAGCGATTTCACACGAATCTAGTAAGATTCGTGTAGTAACACTTAAACAATGGTTTATTGTCGTAGCTCTGTATTTAAGTATGTATGTCAAAATACGTTAGTAACGTCTACTATTTCCTAGGTACACTTAGCTAGTGTATCGTAATTCTAAGCCCTGTAATATCTCTCCAAATAAACATCGGTATCGGTTGCCCTCCGCGTCGGTTTCAACCGTGGGAGTCACTATTCGGTCCCTGTATCACCAAATACTTGTAACGATAACGTGACTTGACAGCTTGTAATGTGCCTCTAAACTCGCCCTGTCACTAAGACTATCGAAAAAACTGCCCGACCAAAACTATTAGAACCCTTAAAAAACATATCCGCCCCTCTGAACCATGATGTTATGGCCTTTAGCAGCGAGGAGGGATGGATCTTATTAGGCTGGTATTAGGAAACAGTCCGGCCATCGTATGCTTGGAAAGTTGGGATTGAGTCGTAAATGTCAGCTCGAGTGCCCTCCGCCATCGCTTTGGTTCTCTATTTACTTGTAGTTGTCGAAATAAAAATGTATACAAAACGCTGGTCGCCTAGCCGTCCAAGCATAGGAAAAGTGTTATTAGTGTTTAGCCAAATCAACATGACGGTGGTAAATAAAATAGGTTTAAGGACCATCATTTTTGTCATATGACTATATAGGTACATTGAGTACCTAGATAAAGATAACTAAATATGCCTTCGTATTTCTACATATTAGTTTTTGAAGCGTGTGGAGTCAAAGACTGCGAAAATTAATACACTCATCATACCTGATTTTATTTTAAATTTATTTTGTGTTTTACGTGGATTTTTTTCGGAACAAAATATAAACGCGAGAGCTAACCTAGTTACGTAGCTCTTGTTGCTATTCTGGTGCGATGAATAACATATTGTTATTCAAAATCAATCATGGCGTAGCAAGGCAATGTTGTTACGTAACACAAAACAGAATTTATGATCCCCAACACATCTCCGCCGCAAACGTTACAAGAAAAAGTCTGTAAACATGTTTTTTCTCTGCTTTCATAATTCGGGGGTAGAGCGCCCCAAAAGAAACGGGAAAAAACCGTGGCATTCGGTGCAAATCACCTATTTTATGTAAACTTCGTGACTTTGCGCCGTATCGAATGACTTAGAAAGGATTATTTATATACGTATCGAGCTAGGAAATAAAACTGTTTGTCAATGGGCGTCTTGTATGGGTTTGTTTTAAAAATAAACTGAGTTATGTGTTCGGCGGTGGCGTGCGCTGGCCGATGATTTAAGAACAAACGAGGGTTTGTTAGACGTGTCGTTATTGAAAATTGAAGTTGCTTTTGCTGTAACTATGTAAATACTTGCCTTAAGTACATTGGAATAGCTTCGTTAGTCTAACTTATACCTACCTAATACTTAAGTCGCCACAAAAGACCGACTGTGTGAAAAACGAGAGCAAACATCAAGTATTACCTACAAGTGGGAGAATCCCTAGGTGTACCAATTCGCCTTTTAATATTGCCTAAAGTATACTGGATACTTTTACCACCTACTGTTTATAAAATAATTAACCGTCACACACAATCTTTTACCTTCAAAATAAAATGCCGCATATTCCAAACCCATCAGTTCGAAGCAATTAACATATTAATTAAGCGTTCCATTCAGGCTTATTTCCACTGATTGGACACACCTGTGCCCGCCCATAATTATACCATTGTATTGACTTTGACTTATCGTATTTTATATTAAGTAATGCTTTTACTGCTTGTGCGGCTATATATAGTATATACTCGTATGTCGCAGTCGGATCGTATAATCCGGCTAATCGTTTAATCACCGCATTTCAATACGGCTCTGTTTTTTTAAAACGGCTAGCCGTAATGTAATACGGCGGGTTATACTAATCGGGCTGTGACATATACGTTACTTACGTGTAATTTTTTTTCAGGTTGCCGTGCCCTTTTACGCAGACTTCTTTAGCCAGTTTACGACAAGGTGATTATAACATTATTTTTATATCAATTTAGTTTATATTCAAGCTGCACTGTTTGAACACCTATATGTAATTGAATATTAACATACCTACACTTGTATTAGCAGGAACAGTCCAGGTGAAAACTGTTTATGAAATACTCCCGGTACCTATTATCAATTTCACTATTCTGGTTGTAAATTAGACAAAGAAATGTTCATGGACCGGTCATTGATTTTATTATCATATTATCATATAAATGCGTTAATCAAAATTCCTGAATAACTGTAAGCCTTAAATTAAGACTTGAAACCGTGAAATAAAATGCCAGCAGTTTTATATGTGTTTTGCGTTTAAAAAACCGCTACGCGATTCCACGAAGCAATAAATTGCATCAAAACGGTAATGTTCAGGTATTATTTAGTGCACCCGCGGACAATTTATTATTTATAACCAAAGTCCAGTTAAGAGAAAGCCTCGTTGCACGCAATACGAGTATCCTCGGTGAGTTTCTGAATAAGGACATGCACACACGGATTCAGTACAATGACATACAACCACTAGCGAGCCCGTAATGTCAGTAGGTATGATTCTAATTTTCTTTTTAAACGTTGAACATCATGGCCGATTTGTGGGTGAGTATCACGCATTTTTTGGTTTTCATAAATTAATTGGCAATCTCGAGGTACATTTGTTTTTTACTGGCTTTTCTTTACGACTGGAGCAAATACATGTACCTACCTATACGCAATGGCTATATTATGTTACATAACTGAAACTGTAAGTTAATTAAAGAAATCAGTTATAAAAAATATAAAATAAGTAACTCTCTTTAAAATAGCTTAACAACATGAGACTGGTGCCGTGCCAGTGGTGCCTAGTAAACGTAGGTCTGTAATAAATATTACAAATGCTTTCTACAGCTCTGGTGTAGGTAATAGATATAGGTTGTCGCGAATATTTCCCTATTGTGATATTTTTGCACACATTGATGCATAAGACATGCCTATGCATGTGAAACTAACCTACAAGACTGTCGGTTATAAATTATTTTCCACAATAGCTCTGACTCAGTCTTGAGCAATTCGTATTGGTACAATATTAACTTTTCCAATATACGAGTCGGTACGAACGGCTTCCAATCCTGTTTGCGCAACAGCACACATGTTTGAGATAAGAAAGCGTACTTTTATTTAGGTGCGTCGTATGGCCGACCATTGGCCTGAAGTTTCCTAAAGTAAATATTTATAGACGCGCCGCGTTCAGGCGCACACTTGTTCCTATGTTTGTTTCTGTCATTCAACACGCCTGAATCCCGTCTGCTTCGTTGGAGATAATTTTACTTTCATTTTGAATCGTTGCTTCTATTTTTTTAAACATGAGCTGTGTTAGATCAATAGTATCTAAATTACAATTTCGATTGGACTGTTGGCTGAAAAACGCAAAAACGCGTGCAATTATCCAATTCTAATTTTAGATTGACTACTCGATTTTGCATTTTAATATTTTTCATGTTGTTTTGTTTGGTCTACTCTTGCTTGTTACTTCGGTTATTTCCATATCCCGAAGTCGATTTTCATTGTTACCTAATACTTATAATGAATTCATCTCTGACAACTTTGTTTAGGTTTCGAATTAAAGATCGAACGGCCTCCTAGCCTAGTCGGTAGTGACCCTGCCTACGAAGCAGGAGGTCCCGGGTTCGAATCCTGGTCAGGGCATTTATTTGTGTGTTTATCACAGATATTTGTTCCTGAGTTATGGATGTTTTCTATGTATTTAAGTATTTATCCATATTTATCTATCATATATATCGTCGTCTAGTACCCATAACACAAGCCTTATTGAGCTTACCTTGGGCCTAGGTCGATTTGTGTAAGATTGTCCTATAATATTTATTATTTATTTATTTATTTATAGGATTACGGCTAACCTCGTTTACATGTGTACCCATTGTTAGAATAAGTCACTACTTATTTGTACAATTTTCAAACAAAATAACGTCGAAAGGAATTATTTGAGTAGGTAGAAGCAAAGCTAGGAATTAATTCCGTTGACACGTACACAATTGTAGCAAATTTATCACTTACGCTTTTGTCGTACTATAATTATGATGGCGCACTCTATAGTAAGTGTGGGAAATTAGCTTTTTAACCTATGTTACACTTTGTATTATATTTTGACAATTCGGTTTCTATTATCATTATGATTTGTCGCGTTGTTAAAAACGTTACTTAGCGTGTAATGCTATGTATGTTCTTCTTTTGTCCGTTTGATTCATTTTACGGCCATGTCTTGTGTAAACAGACAACACGTCTATAGAGTGCACCTAGAGGTGTGAAATATTGTATGGCATTATTGGTTGTACGATGCATTGTTTCCTTTGACTCGGTGCGACGTCTGAAGGGTGTCACGCGAGGGGTAGATATATGGATAACTAAAGCTTTACGTAGGTACGGTACGAGAATGTTCAGCATACTTCTGATAAACATATTTTCTTTATAATTATAGGAGTAATTATAGAAACATGTTTCAGTAGTGTTTTGCAGTCTTAATGAAAATTTAAAATGCGTATTAATTATTATTGTAAACGTAAGAATGTTCCTTCGCTAATTAGTCTACCTACCTGTTTAATTCAAAATCAGTAAATGTAAGTCAGTAGAACTTTGCAATGTCATTGACATTAGTAATAAAACATTATATAATTCAATCTAATAGGCTAGTATTATTTGTGGTGAAATTAACAGACGATAAAATTAAGTTTATATTCACAATAAAATGTGAGTGAGTTGCCGTCATAAAGTCTCGCGTTTTTTATTGGTGGCAACTCTGGTCGAGTGACGCTTGCAGTTTGGTTAAACGGCAGTTTATGGCTATTTTGCCTCTGTTAATCGCTTTACTACGCGTTCGCGCCTCCGCTGCCGGGGCCTCAACCCTTCGCCCCGCGATTTGTTCCTGTGTGGGTGGTTGTCGCTTTGAAAATGATGTCGTTTCCGTTTAATGGCTCTTCATTTGGAGTTTTTGATACTTCGGGCTCTTATTGGAATCATCCAGTAGTTCTTCCTTAATGATAGGATTAAACGAACTTATCTAAAGTGAAGTTCAATCCTGATTAAATGAAATTAAGGCTACGGAAAGGAATCTACAATAAGTTATATCGCACTGAATGTGAATATAATTAAGTAGGTATCTATCGTTAATTAAATAGTCAATTATTTACATAAATTTGTTCGGTTGGAGCTGCACTAGTAGCCAAATAATACACATACAAGAGGTATACTTATCGAACGAACGGAGCGTAAGCGAAGTGAAGTTATTACAAACAACTCACCTGGCTACTGGGACGTCTCGGCATTTGGAAGGCTTTTTGATTTTGAGGGTTTGTTTCGCTATAACTTTAGTACCGTTTTTCTTGGGGTTGTAGCAGAGATACATATAATTTAAGAGATCATAGGTATATGAGAAGGATGGAAGGATCAAGGGGTGGCAAAAATAGAAGGCTAAAAAAAAAATCTTCGTGAGGGTCTTGTTATATTTGTCAACTCGTTTGCACGTAAACCGACAGTTTTCAGTTAGTCAGTCTCAGACTACTAGTTAGTCAAATTTAAACATTTTGTTAGAACTTCGACCCAACATAGGTAGGTAGGTACATATATTATATCCCTGTCTCCGTATTGATTACGCCGCTGGTTTTCGTTATTAGTCCTATGACCGTCGTTCGGAACTTTAGCCAAAATTTGGGGACGACAATGTAGTTTCATGAAAGTATGAGAATGAGGGCACGCTGGGCGGGCGTTTGCTACGAGCAGGGTCGGTTCTGCCGCCCGGCGGCAGATGGCGCGCGCCGCCGAGTAGCGCGTGTAGCTGTGTGCGGCGCGCCGTGGACTCGCCACACTGCTACAACCGCCGCCACTCCGCGCCGGATCGCGGCACAGATCGCGCGTTGCCTGTGCTGTTCCCTGCCGTTATCTCGCTATACACGTTCGCGATAACAACGTAACGCGATAGTCTAAATAAATAACCAGAAAATATTACGCCGCTTCCTACATCTGAAACTAGACTAAGTGGACTGCTGAAAATTAAAATAAATAATACTTACTTATTATTATACACGATAGTTCGAAATTACGAGCTTATCATATCAATGACTGTTCGGTGCAATTAGAATCTTTAAAATCAGAATATCCATCGAAGTTCGACAGTGTTTGTCGGCCTGGACTGTTCCTGCGGTTTCCTCGTCCGGTGAGCTAGCTAAATCGGGAATCGCGTTTTAATTTTCATGTGCCGCCTCGTGTACGCGTGTGTGCGCGGTGCAATGTGCCCGCGTCGCGCGTGAACTGGCCGTGTCGTGTGCTGTCCCCGTGGCTTGCCCGGCCGCCACCCTGTACCCTGACAACCATGTCGGGGGCCTCGGCGTGCCCTGCGACGCGGCCGCCGTGTCGCCAGCGCCCGCATCCGGGCACTCCGCCGGGCCGGCGTGGTGGACCATGATGAACGGCGTCGGCGGGACGCTGTACGAAGATTCGCACGCGTCGCCGCCCGGGGGCTCGCCGCCGTCCGCGCCGGCTGCCGCACCGCCGTCCGCCTCCAGCGCCTCCCCGGCCTCGGTGGGCTCAAACCCGCCGCAGCCGCTCCAGGTTCCCGCGAAGCGCTACGACCTCGAGCCCGGCGTCATCCGGCACGCGCAGCCCTCCTGGGGCTACCCGCCTGACGCTCCAACTTCTTTCAACCACGAGTATGGTGCAGGAGCCCCTACCTACTACAACCTCCCAGTGGAAAGGGAGCGTAAATCCGGATTACCTTTTTGGCCGGGAAGCGGAGGAGAATACAAGCCCTACGCTGATGGTGGCTGCCATCAAGGCTTCTCCCAGCCCTGTTGGAACTACGCGTACGGAGCGCCGCGTGGAGACCAGCCCCTGCCCTACGTGGGAGACGAGCGACGAACGGCGGTGTCGGAAGCCTCCGGGTTCTCCCACGACGCGTACGGCCTTCGAAACTACGCGTCCGACTCCGTATCCAGTGCACCTTACCCACCTCCTGGATCCCTACCAGGTTAGTATCAAATTAATTATCACACACATATTCATAACTGCCCATGCTATGCCAAAAATCACGTGTTGAGTCTCGTCGTAGCAGCTGTTTGTAATCTTAACTGAACTTATCGGCGACTCGAAAAGTCGACACCCAAAACATTATCGTTAAACGAAGAAATTTATAAACACATACAAAATTACATGAACCGTGATTTTTGCGAATGTAACATTTTTTGTTTTTTTTTCATTATTAAATATGACCAAGAAGTTACCTAGGTATGTAAAAATTCGTAAAAGTAATAAATTCGGCGCGCTGTAATTTTTTAGCTTTTTCCTTGTCTACATTGTAAGTTGCATCCGCTTGCCGCTAGATGGCGATGTTCAACGCACACAAGCCCAATTCCCTTTTGTGTGCGTGAGCTCGCACACAGCGCCGCCTCCGCCCGACTGCGGGTGTGGGAAATTTCACGGTTGCAATTTCTGCAAGCGGCTCACGACATCGAATATTGTCATTTATTTTAAGCGCCACAGAACTCATTTTTGGGCAGCACGTTCTTATAATTAACATCCAATGTCGTCGGTGATTTCCGAGCCGTCCGTGGCAACGTATTTTCTTCGAGTAATTTATTCAGTAATATTGCATTAAAATACCGTTCCTATCATAGCTATTCTATTGTTTTCATTAAAAAATATGTTCAATTAAAGTTTCCTAGCTACGAGATAATGGCTTGCGCTTGACGCTTCAATAGAAAGGCGTTGTTAAAATTCTTGTGTGGAGAGCGACGTGCACGGTGCTTCTAAACATAGAGTCGACGCTCGTGCGTCCTGTACATACCTAGATAGAGTGCCTATAGCGGGGCGATCGCTGGTCGTATAAAGATCCGATAAAGCAAAGGTAAGCTAAACAAACTGCCGAAGCCTCAGCAGCGCGCGGCCAATCAAAACATTTTCCCACACACCATAAATTTGATGAATGAACGAAACACGTGCTACAAATGTTTAAAAACGAACCATAAGCACCGTTTTATAGGCAACTTACAACGGTGGCGCTATACAACCGACAATAAATTAAAGTTTACGTAAAATAAAGCGCCAATAAAAATGTATAACTAATAAATAAACACGATACCTGAGCTTCAAGACAATAAACCGATCTTTGAAGAGCAATAAACGAAATATTGCTACAATAAACACATTACGCTGATGAGAAGATAAAAACTAGGTGCGAGCGAGACGGATGCGGCGACGTGCATGCGCCTGATTCATTGCGTCTCCTCAGACCTATATCAACTTTTACGATATCATAAAACCGCGACGACATTATAGACATGCAATATTACTGGTTTCTTTCCGAAATCGCGGCAAGTAGTAGTAATTACGGGCCGAGCCGTGTCAATACTATGAGAGCAATAAAAAGGCTCCATTCATAAACGTAGGTAGTTCTCTCTCGATCGCTGCTTAACCATAAAGATGGGTTTATCGCGCCACTGTTACGGCAGAGGTGTAACTTGACATAATTTTGCGTAAAACGCGCATATAATGGCCCATTAAAAGGAAACAATTGTTGAAAAAGTTATACGAGTGTTCGCGTCACTTTATGATTGTATGTTTACGGCCACCTGAGGTTGACATTGACTTTGATTTGTGAATTTACTGCTTAGTAAACGGTTTGAGAAATGGCGGCGTTAGTAATCGCACCGGTAGTAATGCACGTGCTTACTCGTCTCTTTTTACGGTTCATACTTCATTATTACCGGTTATATCGTTCATATGATTACTAATAAACTATTCTACTTCGTACACAATGGAGTAAATGAGTTCATTGATCTGGCCTCGGACACTGGAGGACTTGGTCACTTTTTCTGAAGTATATGACATCTATTTCGGTTTAAATGAGCTAAATTAAAATTCTGTTGTATAACATTACTACCATAAGTTAGTAAGGTTGTTGCTGATGTGTTGAGTGGTAAAAGCGACGTCCTCAAACGTTACCTCAATAGATATTATTTTCACTGTATAAACATCAAACGGCTATATTATTATTTTCATTTATTTCTTTTGTAAATATACTATTCTCCAATTAGCTTCCAAAACACATTTTAAATCTTATAAAAAAATGTGTTTTAGAAATGAAAGGCGCTACACATGAGATTATTCTACAGATCCTGAAATTGAGTTAATTCCAATACAACAATTTTTACTTATTTTTTTCTTCAAAAGTTTAAATTAATTTCTTTTCTTCAACACAAAATAGCTTAAGAGACTGACTTCATTCCAAATTCAACTCTACGACATCGTATTACAAATGGGTTTGCCTCGCCGTGGAGTGGACCGCGGTCGGGTAGGTAAAGTTTTATGGCAAGAGCCTCACTTTTACTGCCACTACTGGCTCTGATCGCCTCGGCCCCTCGTAATTGACAAGTCGACTTGTCATTATGTTCTCTTTAAACAATCCCTTAACACGGAACCATTCAGACTGGAAGTGGTTCGGACATGAAATACCTACCTAATAAACTTGTTAATCAGATTAACGAAATTGGTGCTAAAAGAGTAACAAACTTGGCAGCTGCACTGTCCCATCTGGATATTGCAGCACTCAGTGGATTTTCTTTATCATCTGCTTTCCCACTACTACTACCCCAGGGAAGAAATGCATATCTATAACCAGTGACATGTAGCCATGCGATAAATAAAAATGAAATAGCAGATCAGTATTGTCGTGGAAGGCCGCTCGTGAGACTGATCATCGTAAATTGATCGAAACATGTCGACCAAAAATCGACTTAAATTACGTGAGTAATCCGTTATAAATAGTTTTAATACCTATGTTAGATTCACACGAAAGTTTTATAGTCAAAATCAGTATTGTTGTTCAAAAGTGGTATATGGCCGCACCGTTTCGCGGTGGCGGCGCCGTACCGTGGACATGTGGATCCGTAGGCACTGACAGCGAAAATATAAATAAGAACTATGAAAATAAAAGCAAAATACATTCAACAGAAGTAACGATAATGATAATATTACTGACGTTGATTAACTACGCCGGGAGTCATAATCAAAATACGCCGGAAAAGATCAGTTTACTCCTAATCAATTTCGTACGAATTTATCTACCCATTCAGTCCTTTATATTCTATGTCGACGAGTATGAACTTACCGCTATTTTTTTTGCCTTGCTATTGAACTATTTATTTTCGTTTATTTTAAAATTTAAAATTTTATATCAGATAATATGTACCATTTTAGAGGTCAGGTAACGCTGGATCACCCAGCAATTTAATTAATGAAAGTTTTACACTCATCAAAACTAATTCAACTTCGATAATTAATCTGTTTTTGACAGCGTCACATGCCTTCACTGATTGGTCCAATTTGCTTAGTTGAGTTTCCTATTCGTTACTCATTTAACCAAATTGTTAAAAACGTAACTATAGTAACCAGGCCACTTTGAATAGCACTGGTTGTAAAAATGTGCCACAAAGCGGTACGCCGCATTTATAAAAGTTGCGGTAGGGCAGTTTTATGTGGGTAACTCGGCACTTACAACTAATGCTTGAAGGCTTTTGAATAATATAGTAGTTCTTAACTGTATCTGGCTTGGAAAATATGTATGAAACAATAAAGAAACCACGAAGGCTTCTAACACTAACAATAATAATTCACTTTGAATCTAAGTCGCATTATGTATAAAGAAACGTAATAAGTGAATGTTTAGGTAGAACTACATAGGCTATAAATAAATGTATTGAGTTTTCTCTTAGATCGAACTGTCAGCTCAACGTCTGTCCGTGCAGATTTCCTTTCTAAACCAAACCGTTTTTGCCGTAAAATATCCGTGCGTCGTAGTAAATTCTCCTGTCAAATAAACATTCATTTATCAATATTTTATGTAAGTCGCTCATTTAGAGTCGCTCATTTAAGAGTCGCGTTACGCCAGTGGAGTTAAGTATGAGCTAGCGAGAGCGAATCGAGGGCTCAGGCGTTAACCAGTGATACACCCCCCGATTACGCATAGTTGTTACGAATATCGCGGTCACTTTATACTGGTTAGCAACCAATGGGAACAATCGGTCTTTTGCACTCGCCCGCTAGTCAATGAGGCATCTATTTCGCAACGTTGCGGACGGCCGTTTGGCACAATAGGAAATAGTGCAGCTATTGCACGCGCGGCGTATTGAGAAGGTTGCGGGTTGCATACAGTATTACCGCGGTGATCTCATCAAAGGGACCGCTGGCATACATCCCGCTATATCTAACTTCTAACGCCTCCTCGCCGGCAGCATTGTTTCTATGAACGACGTATGGAAATAGCTAGTTAAATGGGACTCGCACTACGAGCTTCGCACTGGAATTGCCCTACTTCACACTTGATTAAAATTTTCCTGGCGAACGAACTCAACGGATTATTAGGATTACGATTTCACTCCTTCCATAATTATGTTGCAGAGCTCAAAATCCGTTAAAGAAAATATTAGGTCTAAAAATACTGTTGTAGTGCGTTCTAGGAATTATTTGCTGGAACGCCTAGAACCCTATTGCGGCTTATCGTGCCAAAAGATATTTACGTTCTCGGCACAGATATGCCGATATTACATAAGTTTGTAGAAACTGCACTAGCAGGCAGTTTATATTCATGTGCTGAAACTAGTTTTATTTGTGTGCAGGTTCCCTGTCGATGTCAGTGGGCGTTGGTGTCGGTTGCGGCTCCGCGAACCCCCTGGACTGGACCGGTCAAGTGACGGTCCGCAAAAAACGCAAACCCTACTCCAAGTTCCAGACTCTCGAGCTAGAGAAAGAGTTCCTATTCAACGCTTACGTATCGAAACAGAAACGATGGGAGCTCGCGCGGAATCTCAACCTCACAGAGAGACAGGTCAAGATATGGTTCCAGAACCGGCGGATGAAAAACAAGAAGAATTCTCAGAGGCAAGCGGCGCAGGCGGCGCAGAATAATAATAATAACTCGAATGCGAACAACCACAACCACCACACGGGGCACCACCTCGCGCCGCACCACTCAGCACTGCACCACGCGCAGCCAACCAAACACCATCAGTGACCCGCGCCCTTCTCTGGGACTTACCCCCTTCACCACGGTATTGCCAGTTAAATGAAGCAGGGACAGTTCCATTGGACCAGTGTGGAAGTGATGTACTTAAGGTTCCGAGACGTTACGTCCATGTTCGTTACCCAGTGCGGAGTACCGGTGAAGTTGTATGGACGCTCCCGGCAAGCGCCGGCGCGCCAGGTCCCAGAGAATCTCCTACTCTAGTAACATAATGTGTTGTCGATTTGTGTATAGTATTAAATTACGAAGTTATGTTCGATAATTGTAACGAGACTAAGTACATGAGTAGATAACGATTCCTGATATTAATAATGTCTAGTGTAGCGCTAATAATGTATTTGAAAATTATTTAAGTATCTACGAATTACGAATATTAAAGACGTCACCGATGAATTATAGTTTCTAGATAGTTTATTGAAAATAAATTTTGTATAAATATTTTGTGAGACTGCTTGTTGTTGTCTTCGTATTGCTGTTCGGGTGTTCTTTCTAGTTTCGTTACCAAATTGTTGAGTCCTCGGCTGAGGCCCGGCTCCGGCAGCTCCTCCCCGCGGCAGCCACTCGCAGCTTGCTACTTGCATTACCGACTAATTGTCACAATCCTCTATTTATTAATACTTAGGCAAGGATAGAGACCGCAACATGATCAAATATTTATTAATGTTTAATTTCTTATCTCATAAATGGTAAATTTTGTTATTTAAATTATGGATTTCTGACAAAGCTTTAACTCGGTTCCAGTAGAATTATACATTAAGTTACTGTTATGACTTTTTTAAATATTGAAGTTGATGTTATAATCAATTAAAATTAGGTGATATGGGCAAGTGCATTAATATTGTCCTCTATTGATTAATTGTACTGTTCGCTTTAGCCTGTCTTATTACTTTTTTATTTTTGTTTTAGTTAAATATTTTATTATTTATTTTTTACACTATTGTGACTTACCAACCGTAACTTTAATAATGGTTCAACCTTCTCTCGCTCTCATATTAAGATGTATGTTTTGTATAAATAACTAATTTCCAAATATTATAAGCTATATAAATATCTACAAAGAGAATCATCCCAGTTTTAGGATATTATAGTACCGTTTAGATACCTACCGCCATTTTTCCTACTTTACATAAAAGTATAATTATTATATATGTAATAAATGTTTTATTGTAAACTTAGTCCTCTGATCTAATGAATCTGTATTGTCGTAATTTTGTAGGGAATAAAATAAATTAGGTGTTTTTGTACAAAATGGCGACCTCGTCTAGGTGACCGAATTTCTATTTTATTGCAAGGCATCTCGTCGATACCTGAACCTGCATACCTACCTACATATAGAACGAAACAACGACTAAGTAACTTAGCTCATGTCCTGTATAAATGATTAGGAGAAAACTTGATGTTTTATAAGTAGGAGCTTGAATTTTGTCTGAAAAACTTTGCCACCAACAATTCAGTACGTTCTCTGCAATATACTTATATTTAGTTAGCCCACCAAAATATGTTTTATAGAGCTGTCCATTACGTCTCTTATGGCAAATTTAACCCAACAATTACATTTAGTTAAAAAGTATTCCAAATTGTAATCATAAATATTTTAGCAACTATATTTGTTATTATAACAATTAACAATTGACTGACTAAAGTTCTTCAGACAAAATACTGTTTTTCTTACCATTTGCTTCTCTAATAAAATACGAACATTCAGCGAATTCAGTAGTTACTACCTACTACTTATATTAGAAACATAAAATATAATATACCTACCTTGTAATAAATAAAGGTCTCGTAATATTATTGTACAGTTAAATTAATGTAGTTAATCGCGCCAGAAAATGTGAGGTTTTGTTAAGTATAATGTAATAATTAAAAATAAAATGGATGTGCTCTCGACAGTTTTATGACGAATTTAGGAAAGAATGTATGAAAGGGAAAAAATTAAATATTTCGTCGTGTCCTGGATTCTTTTTGATTTGCTTGATACCCTGAGCTACATTTTTTTTTGTTTAATTGGCAATGTCCAAAAGTTGCATCTCTGCACCAATGATTTTAAAGGTAACCATACCAGGTTTAACCACAAAGTGCTTTGGAATAATGTTTCCCCGCGGTGGTAGACAATATTACACCTTATTACTTATTTCTTGAGATAAATTTGTCTTATTAAAGGCAAGGTTACACGGCTTCGGCCAATCACTTAGTAGTTATTCTTATCGTTATTTTCCTATTAATCCATAGCACTTGATATAAATTTTAACAGCCCCTATATCTACTGAAAGTAAGCTTCTAGATTACATCAAATACTTAATATGGATCATGTTATTACATAAAAATTACGATTACCTAATAGTAACCTAATAAATGGCCTCAAATATGTAGGTGAAAGTATAGAAAAAAGCAGTGTTGTCTGTAGGCATTCAAATCTCGATTGGCAGATAGATTATGTTTCGTTAGAGGTAAAATACATTCGCTATTACCATGGACATAATTGACATTATAAAAATTATAGATAATTTCTATAATTCCTATTGTTAGTTGGTAATAATGGTAATCAATTAATTAACGCTTTTGTGATAATTTCATAATACGTATCTACTTTACAGTGATGACAAAAGAATTGCGGCAATTAAAATCAATCTGATTGCTAATAATTAATTGCTTAATTGAATAAAAAACTGACAGATTTATCCGTCAAATCACAGCCGTAAATACTCGATCAAATCCGCTTAAAAACCATAACTTCAAAATAAAAATTGCCTTGTCTCTGTCAAGAGGTTTTTCGACATACTCTGTGTACTCGTACATTCGCCATCAAATATATTGGAGCGGCTAAGGTACTCAAAAATATATGAACATGCACTTTATCGCCTTGACAATAGAGGCGTTGCTCAGATATTTGTAACCACCTTGGCCGCTCCGATATATCTGATGGCGACTGTACAGGTGTGTCAGTAATACCAAAACAACTTGATATACTTGAAACTTGGTGGAAAATAAGAGCCCTTTACATTATTCTCGTTTCTAATCAGGATTCGAAATTATCAAGATAATTATGATATTTGTGACATAATTATCCACGGTATGGATTTTATTTAGCTGAACTAGGTACTAAAGTTGATTTTCACGCGCGATTTTTTTTGTGCAATTTTCGGCATATTATCAAATCGATAATTATCGGACATAAAGATCTCGATAATTATCAAGATAGCTATCATTGATATTTATTATTTTGAACCTTGTTTCTATACCTACGATAGCGTCTAATCGGGGATGCAGTACTCGACATTGAAGCCAACCAAGGGGGCGATTTTAAAACGATGAAATGATGTTTTAAAAATAACAGCTAAGTATAGGAATTTAAAATCATGATTATTTAAACTATTAATTTCATGCGACAAACTTTTGTGTGCGATTATATTCGAGCTTAAATTTTTCGAATTCGAGCGCTCGTATGTGAAAAATCGTCTCCAAAGTTTATGAAATGTGCCTTTGTGAAAAGGAATTAACAAAATAAATGCTGGGATTAAACATTCCCAGCTATTACAGCTCTGTTCAAGCTAATTTCTTTTGTTTAATTACTCTATGAAATGTCCAATGCAAAATGAGCTCTAAATAGCTCAACAACCGTAACAAAGTCCGTAACCGTACTACCAAATTAAAATGGTGGTAACTTACTACTGGGATTATCTTTTCCCAATAGTTAGGTAGGGCGATTGTGCTAGTTTTCGTCCACTCTTGTCAGTTTTCCGTCCATACTTATTTATATCTACTAAAGAAGAAACTATAAATATAAACCATATTGACCTTAAGAAGTTTTTCCCATTTATTTGCAGCAGTTTAATCAAGTGGACGGTAAACTGGACCTGGACGGGAAACTAGCACAATTATCCTACCACTATTTTTTACAGTTCACCGCTTCACTGGTAGGAGTGGTAGGCAACAGCTGGGATAGAGTAATTGGGTCAAGCGCACGCACTTTTTTTTTCTCAGGTCCCAAAAAGCCACTAAAAATTAAATTATCGTAGTTTTTCAATACTAGTATCATAAAGCGTCTATTATATTTCAATAATTTAAATAGATTTACATCGAAACTTAATAAAGTTTTGTCCTACATGCATTAAAGTCAAATGGCCCGAAAAGGTACTCTTAGTCCGATATGTGGCTAAAATTACGCACACCGTTGGGTAAAATTACGCCAACATTTCCATAGATATGGTATTGGGTACAAAAAAGATTAAACATGATTGGTGGATCATGGCTTGACCTCTAGCTACGGTGCTGCCATTTAGTGAAACCCTCGTTGTCACTGCCTGTGAATATGCCTACCTAACAACTTAGAATAAATTTTAATAAAGTTAGGTACAGCTAGAACGGTCAAAAATTAAACTTCTGCAAACATGTCATAAGCGATCGTAACAAAAGTGTTTATATTTTAGCTAGGGCTTGCAATAACTGTATTTATTGTATGCCCAATTCCGGAATTAGCCATACAAAAAATACCGGAATTGCAAGCCCTAGTGTCGTCAGACTTAATAGGTGGCTACTCATAAGAAAACTACGAGAAAAGACCGTCAAATATGTGGCCTGCACTGGTCAACATGTTCAACAACAATAAAAAAACTGGATTGAGGTAAGTACCTAGATATACCTACTGTATACTTTATAGTGTGGGAGAGCTATATAGGGTAATTCCACGAGACTAACGTCAGTTACCAATTCTTTCGTGTGTTCTTTGATTAATTAAGCAAATTTAAGTGTCCATATATCTACCTGTAGGCATAGGGAAGATATGTGAACACTTACATTTGCTGAATTAATCAAAGAACACACGAAAGAATTGGTAACTGACGTTAACAGTCTCGTGGAATTACCCTATAGATAACTGTAAACGCTGTTTTCAAAACTTAATTGAGAAGATGAGATAATTTTAACAAGTATGTAGGTGAAGGAAGGGGTACTTATGCTGTACGAAAATTTGTAAGTATGAAGTAATTTATATCTAGAAGATTTATATCTTCTAGATATAAATTACTAGGTATATGATATATACGTCCCACAACTGGGAATAGGCTTCAATAAGAGAAGGATCGAGCTATCGTCTTCACGAAGGCCCATAGCGGGTTTAGCAATTAGGGAGGAACTTTACATACCTACCTACTTTAAGTTACTTACCTTTGAAATGCTTCGCGGATGTAGATATGCAGGTTTCCTTAGGATATTTTCTTTCACTGAAAAGTGACTAGTAAATATTATGAAGAGCAACGCAACGTACCGTAGGTTAGGTATATACCTACGTACGAGCCGGAGTTTGAATTTCAACCCGAGACTATCTGCCAACGCCATCTAGTGTGACGAATGGAAATAAACGGCTAAAGTTGAGGCAAAGTTTGCTGGTTCGGTACAGTCGCGCTTGGAGGGAGTTACGTCATTACGTGGCGCCTCATAAATATTTTGGAACTTCAATGAATTTATTCAAGTAATTTAATAAATTTGGTTATTTCTGTACACTCTCACTAAAACAGAGGAATTTGGGAATACCTACATCTATTTACACCTATTTATTATTATTCTAAATTTAGGCGTTCCAAGCTTCATGTCATTTGTAACTACATAATCCATACTAATATTATAAATGGGAAAGTGAATGTGTGTGTTTGTTTGTTTGTTTGTTTGACCGTCTTTCACGGCAAAACGGGGCGACGAATTGACGCGATTTTTTAAGTGGAGATAGTAGAAGGGATGGAGAGTGACATAGGCTACATTTTGGCTCTTTCTAACACCCCACTTCCCGAAAATGGGGGGTGGAAGTTTGTATGGTTTGTTACCCCGAATTTATTGCGAGCGAAGCCGCGGGCAAAAGCTAGTACTTATATAAAAATATTTGAATAAAATAAAATAAATTATTTTATTACGAATTAATGACTACAGTTTAAACTTAAATTAAAAAGATATATATTTCCATTAAAAATCTCTACTTTTTCTTATTCCTAAAAGTATACAAACAATTATACAATACAGGTGGTTCAAACCTTGACGTCAAAAAATTTTTTTTAGATACCTCTCGTCGTGGGCTATCAGAATATACCCCATGTATGTTAGCCGATTTTTCGTAGTTCTCGAGTTATGAATTTTTAATTTTTAACTTTTGTTAAGAAGTTCCGGGTAAAGCAATTAATTTATAAAAAAAACTATTGAACTTTTTTGATTTTTTCTTTTTGTAGCACAATCCCTAATAAGCGGCACAGTTGCAAAAAAAAATCAGCAGGCTCACTTGGCACAACTCTGTCCAATTATGACTATTAAGTGTCACTTTTTTTTACCTTTAAAAAAACTTAGGGTCTAGCAGTTTCTAAAATAACCAAAAGTCCTTGAAATCGTTTGTAATTTTTTTTATTTAAGCGCAAAATCTAAGCTTGACATGCTTGAACGTAAAACTTTCACTTTTGTCTTTTTTTTTTCCAACTCGCAGCCAAGTGAGGATGCTGATTTTTTTTTGCAACTGCGCCGCTTATTGATTGTGCTACAAAAAGAAAAAAATCAAAAAAGTTCAATAGTATTTTTTAAATAAATTAATTGCTTCACCCGGAACTTCTTGACAAGAGTTAAACATTAAAAAAATCATAACTCGAAAACTACGGAAAATCGGCTAACATACATGGGGTATATTCTGATAGCCCACAACGAGAGGTATCTAAAAAAATTTTTTTGACGTCAAGGTTTGGACCATGGACCCTGTATATTTTTAAGAATAATGTAAAAGAAAAATGCAAAAATATACCTACTAGTCCGGGTAACAAAATCTCAAAAATATAAATTAGCTTTAAAGTCGAGTATGATGTAATTTTTGTATTGAATTAGGACGCTTTATTCATTTATAATTAAAGTTTTCTCTTTTTCACGTAACAATAACGATAAAAACTATTTAATAAATATTCTCATTAAATTTTTTTTACGAAATAATACAAAAATTATAAGGTAATAAGACAAAAAAAACATTGTGAAAATACCTCCTATTCCTCAGTAGAAAAAGTATTCATAATGCATAATATAAAAGTACCTATATATTGTTAGTTTGGGTCCACACCCACAGAAGAAAGTTTTACTAAGTACATATATAAAAAAAAGTTTAAGTTTAAAGTTTTACTTATTAGGTATCATTTTAGTATGAAACAAAGATTTATGACATGATTAAATAAGGACTGCCTAAATGCCATATTAAAACATTAAGAAAAATAGAAGTGGAAACAGGTTATCACGTGGGTGTTTCTTCCACTTCCCAGTTACAAAAGTAGGGACTTTGCGTTCTAATTTGCAGTCTTATTTTTTTTAAACGGTTGAAGTTATCACAAAACTTTCAATAAGGTCTTCATGAAATTCTCTACAATAGATAGTTATTAATGTAGGTATATAAATGTCGCGCAAATAAACCTCCTCCCTTTTCACCGCCACCGCGTCATAAATTTAGGTGGCTCCCCTTCCTAAGATGACCTATGGGTCCTAAAACTCCTAAAGTTCACTATGCAAAAGCAAAAAAGCAATCCTATCGTCACTAAAATCCGTATAATTCCCTTTGTTGTCGTGTAGGTACACCACCGACTACAACAGAGAAACACGGTCATATCATAACATAACACACCTTAGACAACCCTACACGTGATCCCTGGGTGGTGCTAAAAGAGTAACAATCTTGGCAGCTGCACTGTCCCATCTGGACCTCACAGCACTCACTGGATTTTCTTTATCATCTGCTTTCCCACTACTACTACCCCAGGGAAGAAATGCCTATCTATATCCAGTGACTTGTAGCCATACGATAAATAATAATGAATCATAACATTAAATGTATCCATATTTTCAGACGTGACCTACCTAGTGTACAGTAGCCATTAAATATATCGGAGCGGCCAACGTACTTAAAAACATCTAAACATGCACTTTATCGCCTTGACAATAGAGGCGTTGTTCAGATATTTTTTACCACCTTGGCCGCTCCGATATATCTGATGGCGACTGTACCTACTTACCTAATTATTTATTCAGTATCTAAAATAGGTATTCAACCCTGCTACATGCAGGCAATGTAGCGTTGTATAGGTATACCTACTTACTTTTCAAAGTATCTGCTTGTGCTCGAAGCAGTAGGCAAATAGGTATGCGTGTGTAGTAAAACCAAGAAAAACTTAGGTCAAACAAAAATAAGCTTTAAATCGATGCAAGAGATGCTAAATCAGAAATAACTCTCTTAGCTGCGCCTGCGGCCATACCGGTTATTATAGAGCGGCTTCTCGCTCATTAGCATATAAATGAACCGAGCCGGGACAACTTTATATTAATCCGCCATTTTTAAAGTTTCTCCAACTTGCTGTGTCGATGTCGGGGAATACAAAATATAAACAAGTTAGGTTGTAATCTTCAAAATGGCCGAATGCAACGGGCTCCTTATTCTAAACAGTTTAAAATTAGGACCGTAATATAAAACGTTAATCGAAAATTCAATTATCTACCAATGAGTAAAATACCTACCAATATGAGTCTAATTTGATCTGGGTACCAGATACCTATTTATTAATTTATTTAATCTTTATTGCACAATACAAGATGGTACAAATGACGGACTTAATGCCATAAAGCATTCTCTACCAGTCTAAACTAATGGGCTAAAACTAAACATCGAAAAGTTAAGTTAGTTATTTCCTAATAATTCTGTCATATTTAATACACAGAATAATTAAAAAAACGAACAATAGATACATATTAAGGTATATTCATAAACTTACACATTTACAAATAATAATAAACAAATACTTCATTAATCATTATATTATATTCATACGTATATTTTCCATACCTTGTGTGAACCATCAGGAGGACGAGGATATTTATTGTTATTAAATTTAAGGTAAAAAACGATATAAATTTAAAGTTTTAAACCGAAATATTGTTAAAAAAACATTGTCTAATTTAATATTAGACCTAATAAATAACTTTAAACAATAAAGAACCGACTTCACTTAGACTCCATCTTTGCAAAAAAGAAAAAGCCCGAGTCACTGTAAAAAATATTAATATCACTGTAGGTGTGCCTATAATATTTGAAGAGTTCCCTCGATTTCTCCAGGATCCCATCATCAGATCCTGACCTGGTTACAATGGGACCAACTGTGAAGTATATACTCTTACAACCAAAAAAATAAATTTTCCAAATCGGTCCAGCCGATGTATGTAGGTAATAAGCAGTGATCGTAAATTTTCCAGCATTTTTAGTGCAGTGCTAGGGTTATTATTTTGAGGCTATTAAATGTTTGAACCAAGAATCAAATAAAATCAAAGCCATTTAGAACTAAGTGATAATGTAGAGATGATTGGTAATTAAATAACAATATCACAAAAAAACGTTATTGCACCGGTTTTGCTGAAAAATCTACGATCACTCGAATGAATGGTTGAATGTTCGCAATGAACTTGACTATAAAAGTATTACTATTAAATTGAAAACAAAAGTTATACCTATTCAGAATAAATTGCAAGTAACAAAACGAAATAAAACTAAAATTGAATTTAAATTTTCTTTCTGAATAAGTCCGTGGTATAAAAGCTTGCGGCGCGTTATCGACGATTACTATGAAATATGGTCAATTTTACACCTTTGATTTTTTTGCTGTCTGATATCTTAAGCAGTGATATTAACGCAACATAGTTGCAGTGTTGCATATAAAGTTGGTAAATATGCAGCAGCAATGAAATCAAAGGTTTAGTGTTATTGGAGACTCTTATTATGGGGATTTTAGCCTTTGCATTTTGCATCCACCTCGTTCATAACAAGATAATATAGAGTAATTGTGCTAGTTTTCGTCCACTCTTGTTAGTTTTCCGTCTATACTTATTTATATGTTTATATTCAAGTTATTCCAAAAATAAAAGCTTTAAATTAAAAAAATCTACTAAAGAATAAACTATAAATATAAAATCTGTTAACCTCAAAAAGTTTTTCGCATTTATTTGCATCAGTTTAATCAAGTGGACGGTAAACTGGAACTGGACGGGAAACTAGCACAATCACCCTACTTTATAAAAATACCCTATTAGCTGTTTGTACAACATTATTGCTGTAAGGAAAACCTAACCAATTGACATGATATTACCTGTAAATTCATTTTGTATTTTTTATACTTCATGATCAGGTGTTGCACCTCATGATTTTGTCATAAGCTTGTGGCTTGTGGCTAAGAATAAGATTAGGTAATATATATTGGATCATAGGAGGATAATTATGTTTTTCTATTTCGATAACATATATTTTTAGACTTATTCAGAAAGATGTATAGGTTACACAATGAAAGTACAATAACGATAACCTAAATATAAAACTAAAATAAACACACATATACCTACCTACATTAAAATTAAAAGTAGGTACCTACATTAACATATTATTTTTTTAATAGTTTTGTGACATTTAAATGTAGTTAAGTAATCAATCAATAAAATATGTTTATTTTCACTGCTTTGATGATCATAATATAAATTTGTATAGATTAGGCTAAGACCATTTTGTACTATAATTTATTATTATGAAATAAATAAATCTAATCTAATCTAAATCATATCCACTTCCTTACCTACTTACAAATGATGCGTTGCTCCATATCGACCTAAACTTCTGCAGAGTCAGGGATATTCTTAGATATTAGGTATTGTTGGGTGATTGTGCTATTTTCCCGTCCAGGTCCAGTTTACCGTCCACTTCATTAAAATTCTACAAATATAATAGTGAAAACTTTATAGGTATAGGGTCAACAAATCCTCTATTTATAGTTTATTATGTAGAAGTTTTTTTTTAATTTTAATCTTTTATTTTGGGAAAAACTTGAATAATAAATGTATAAATCCTAAGTGTGGACGGAAAACTGACATATTTAGACGAAAACTAGAACAATCACCCTACCTTAAATATATTTAAGATTCTAAGTTTTCAAAGCTTCTATGATGTCCTCGCATGGGACTAATGGGATGGGTGCCATACCAAGTTACAAAATTGTATTTTTGTTAATATTTCCAGAATATCCCATACTTGGATACAACTAATTAGGAATTAATACGGTCAATGAGTACTTAATGTTAATAATAATATACCTATATACTAAATTAACATGAACATGTAGAAAATATGAACATCTTACCTGCATATATATGATTCTTACTTCTTACATTTATAACGGTAATAATAAAATTATGAATCCCTGGCCATCGTCCTTGCTAAATTTAGCGCATTTCATTAAAAAACTCGCCAAAATATTAAACGTCAGCTAATAAATTGCTTTTTAGGGTTCCGTAGCCAAATGGCCAAAATCGGAACCCTTATGGATATGTCATGTCTGTCTGTCTGTCCGTCCGTATGTCATAGCCATTTTACTCGGAAACTATTCGACGTATCTGAATATAATTTACACATAAGGTGTATTTTGTATACAGCTACTTAGTTATGTAGTTAAATTTGAAAAAAGAATATTTTTAGGGGGGCGCTCCATACAGGTAACTAAATGAAAATAAAAAAATTTAACCAAATATCAACATGTGACACATCAATCGATAGGTCTTTCAAAATAACATTGAGGTTTCTTTGACTATTTTGTGATTAAGTGAATATTTTCTGAAATAATCGCTTCGAAAGTCAGAAAAGTTGTGTAGCCCCCCCCCCGTAACTTTTGAACCGTAAGTTCAAAAAATATGAAAAAATTTGAAGAGATGTGCCTTATCATATACTTTCTACGAAAATTGTTTTGAACATTATCGGTTTTTTTTTTTTTTTTTTATGAAACTAGTAGCAAACGAGCAGACGAGCCGCCTGATGGGAAGCAGTCAACGTCGCCCATGAACATAAGCAACATCAGGAGCCGCCTATGCGTTGCCGACCCTTGAGAGCCCTGTACGCCCGCTTCTTGAAGAACCCCATGTCAAAGCGCAATGGAAACACCTCGGTTCAGCCATTTTTGAGTTATCTCCAAAAAACTTCTTCCATAGGCATCAGATACGACTTTTTGGTATTAGTTTGGTTCTTATTCCATTGAAGGTACCCTTCTATGCCAGGTCCGACACGCACTTGGCCGGTTTTTTAAACTCACCAACGCCAAGGCGCGACAATACTGGCACTTTAAAAAATAAAAATTCCACGCCGTAAATTTGAAAAAGGAAAATAGAGAGGAAAATTCCCGTAACCGTTTATCAGATAATGTAATTATGTACAGAGTGTTCCGGGACACCTCGGCTCACTCTACGTAATTGAGTGCGCCTCCCTCACGCCGGCTATTAGGCAAATCGAATCTTGTCCCTCCCTGCCCCTGCCCTGCCCCACCCGGATGATATGTGGAGCTCTTGGCGAGGAACCAAGGATTCAATTTGGGCGAATGTAAATAAAAGCCCGCGCGCATACGTGCGAGATTGAATTTATTGGCACGTTTAGTACTTCTGAAAGGTTCGTTAATTAAAGTGAGATGCTGTGCTGGGTAAAAAATACGATGGGTACTTATCCGAAAACATTCTTATTATATATGTAGTATACGAGTATAACGGAACATGGCAGGAAATTGAAATAAAACTCTATGTAGGTAGGACCCGGGGTATGTCCTTAAACTACGTCCGGACTTGGGTATGTCCTTAAACTATGCCAAAAAGAGAGGTATGGGCACTGCGAATGGCATCTCGCTTAGTGTGGTAGGGCACGTTCAGTGAATGTCATCTCGCTCAAATCTGGAGCAGAGCCCGACTGGGGAAGTACCTCCACCTTACAGAAAACCACAGCCAAATAGCACTATTTAGACCCTACTCATAGTGTTGTGTTCCTGCTGGTGAGTAAGGTTGCCAAAGAGCTCAAAGAGGACCCAGTGTGTTGACGATGAGGGACCTTCTTGTTCCTTGAGCCGTCAACACAGTGAATCCTCCTTTTTTGTAAAGGGTCGGCAACGCGCATGTGACTCCTTTGGAGTTGCAGGCGTCCATAGGTTACGGTAGCTGCTTACCATCAGGCGGGCCGTATGCTTGTTTGCCACCGTCGTGGTTAAAAAAAAAAAAAAAAAAAGGTAGGTAAGTAACTAATATAATAGAGAGTTGGCTAAACGGTTGGTCAACATAACCGGGGATAAAAGAGCTGGCAGGTTCCTCGCCCAACGCCTAAGTATTGCGGTCCAGCGAGGAAATGCTGCCAGCATCCTCGGTATTACTACTATGCCATAGAGGCTAACATTAAATAGATTTATAGGTGTAGGTATTTAATTTAGGTTATTTTATTGTAGGGATTTTTTATTTGTTTTTAGATAGTTAAGTAGTAGTTAAGTGTTATGTTTAAGTGGTATTATTGTTTATTTTATTTAAGTTTGTTATTTCTATGTTTCAATTTAGGAACGACGAAGAGTATGGTGCCTTATTTTACTTCAATGATTGATTTATTCTTTTCAGGTGAAGTAATTAAGTAAATTCAATGTATTAAGAATAAATTTATTAACTGAATTAAAGACAGGTTTTTAACACGTGAGGGTAGAGTCCCTATTCATTTTTTACATAGGTACCTACCTACTGCCTACTGCATATAAATATTTATTATGTCTATCACGCACTTAGTAACATTGGGTAAAACAAGGGTAAAACTAACCTACACCTCCATAATTTGCCCATACTACAAAGGATACGACTTTTCTTTATGAATCCACCTACAGCGATAATACTCAACCGGTATGAAACGCATGGAAATTGAATGCAAGAGACACCTACGTCTGTCAGGGTTACCTATAAGCAGCGTAAGTACAACTATGCTATCTGTGTCTGCTGCTTACATAAACCAGGCATAAAGGATGCGTCTAGACGCGTCATAGGGCTCTCCAGTCTAGCGTTATCCATAAACTTCGCAAACTTTGTCGCTTCGATCCGAATGTTTGTTTAGCAAATAATAAAAGGGCAAAAATATGTTGTCAGCTCTATCTGGTACGTATTTCTGTCCCTGTCTGGCGTCGGGAGCGCCGCACGTCCGGGGGCCATAACGGCGTTTGATGGTCTGCTCTCCAATGCTAGCCGAGGCGATATAACCCGAGATGTTACGGCTGCGCTCTGGGCGACGCCTATATTTCCTAAACATCTTTTGGCGTTATAATTCTGACGGATGTGGCTTTGTCGTGAGGTAACGAACGTAATTAATTAACGTTGGATGGGTTTAAATAATATTAGATTGCAGAAACTTTGAAAAAGCTAAATCAGCTAACTGGATTGCATAAATACCTAACTGTTATTTTGATATTTTTTGTATATATTGTGCCTGGAACTCTGGACTGGGGGCTTAGCCAAGATGACAATCGTTTGCAGAAAACGAATCGAAACCCTAGCCGTCTCTCTATCGCAGTAATGAAGAGTGAGCGAGAGCATGTAGCGATTCGTTTCGTTTTCTGCAAACGATTGTCATCTTGGCTACGGGGCCTGGACAACGCAAGCACATTCTTGATGTTACAATTGTTCGCAAAAACACATACCTAATTAATAAATGGTAATCTTTCTAGGATTTAATTAAAAGAACATTTATTTCCCTAGTTGTTAAGGGGGAATTGCTGGGGGAAATCATAGACAATTCGAGAAAGACACTGTTTTACATGACAATAGTTGTATAGCGTGCTGAAAGGCCGTAAATGTCATTCTTACAACCAAATTATGTGGTTCGTGGGTAAATTACGATGTTTGGCGGCGGGTGGTTAGATTTCAACAGTTTCTTTAATTCTACTTATATCCTTCAACATATAAATACATTTAATTTTCTTTTTCTAAGCATTATACTCAGGTACTTACAAAAAAAATAATTTAAAAAAATTCACGGTTAGGAATCTACTACTAAATACCGCAAAAAAAGGTTATTGTAAAAAAAATGGTGTATGGGATATAAAAGTAGGTACTTTGATTTTATACAGAAGCAGAATGATTCGTTATTTACTTGATGTGTTCAGATTCATAGATAATTCATTCGAAAAACTTTATTTTAAGTGGAAATGCATTTTAGGAGTCCTACGTTATTAAAACTCAAGCAGCGATAAAAAGAGGATTACTTAAGCACATAGATATTCGCTTTAGTATACCTAATGACTAATGACATAAGGTTAGCTTCTAAACAAAGTAAAATAACAAAAAAAAGTTTACCATGATGTTTTTTTTGTAAAACAAAATGACACAACATTTACCAAAAATCTAGTACAATTATACATATACACTGTGGGTCCATATAACTAGACCGATTTTAATAGTGTATTCCTGATCATATTTAGATACTAAAATGTCCTATAAACTTTTCTGGAATACGCCTAGTTTCAGAGTTAATACCAATTTTAAAAAAATACACTTTTTATTATAACTCATCACAAAACGCCTTTCTAATGGCGTTGTTGCCACTATTGGCCATAGTTTATACGTCCTTATGGACAGATATCAAAGTGACAAGGAAAACTTTGCAGAAACTAAATTTTTACAAAAAAATGTACCAATGTGTTTTAGGCGATAATTATATTAATAACATTTGCTTTTCATGTGCAATAAACATTCAAAAAATAAAAATAAAAAAACTATTTTTTTTTGCGAAATTGACCTAAAGTCACATAATTTTTTTTCCTTCTTTTGGTCTTAGAAATTCGTGATTAAGATCTGTCGGGTATTAGTAGTAGTAAAACACTTTATTGCACTAAAACATTGAACACGAGACAACTATAAAACATACAATTTGTACAAAGGCGAAGTTATCCCTCTTAAGGGATCTCTTCCAGCTAACCTTGGAGCAACTGAAAAATGCTGAATTCTTGCAAACATAGGTTTTAAAATACTGACAACATATTGAAACATATTGTTACCGTTTATTGTATTCGTTTATTTTGTAATAAATTAACTTTATGTATTGCTGCATTTAAAATACGGAAATATTATATTATATTAATAAAACCGTCATGTATTTAGTAGATTTATCAAAGAGTACATTTATATGACTTTAAAAATATATACTTATTAATATAACTTCATTTAATTTATATGACTTTAAAAAAAATATGTTTAGATAGGTTTTTATTTATGTTGTAGGCATCTAAAGTAGTATTTTTAATTCGAAACAGTAATCTGACAACTCTTGCGATACTAAGTGGTTTACAATGTATGGCAAGCTTTGTCCGATTAGGTGCTGTCTTGAATTAAAAATACTATACTTTACTTATCTTAACACATACTTTTTTACTGCCTGATTGGTTTTTAAAATTAATGCTTATTTTATTTTGCGTATTAAGTGTTTATTAATATAATCAATGCGAAATATACGTACCTACTCACATCTGCCAAATGGAGGCCTCTTAAGGACTATAAAAGTAAATTTTAGAATTATCTTATTTGTATCATTACTTACTTACCTCTATGCACGATTTTTTTAAATATATATATTATTTGCTGCATATTAGCACACCACACATATTGCTGGACATACTGTTTAGTTAGGTAGATCCAACTTCGAGAAAGAGTTCAATCGACGAATCCGACTCGGTTGGGCAGCGTTCGGGAAGCTACGGCACATCTTTTTGTCCAATATTCCGCAGTGTCTCAAGACGAAAGTCTTTGTGTGTTGCCAGTGATGACATATGGTACTGAAACGTGGTCGCTTACAATGGGCCTCCTAAGAAAGCTCAAAGTCACCCAAAGGGCAATGGAGAGGGCTATGGTTGGAGTCTCTCTGCGTGATCGCATCAGAAATGAGGCCATCCGCAGCAGAACCAAAGTAACCGATAAAGCCCTCCGAATCGCTAAACTAAAGTGGCAGTGGTCGGGGCACATTGCTCGTAGAACCGATGGACGTTGGGGCGGAAAGGTTATCGAGTGGCGACCACGAACCGGAAGGCGCAGCGTGGGTAGACCCCCCCGCAAGGTGGACTGATGACCTGGTGAATGTCGCGGGTGTCCGCTGGATGCGTGTGGCGCAGGACCGGTCATTGTGGCACTCTTTGGGGGAGTCCTATGTCCAGCAGTGGACGTCTTTCGGCTGATATGATGATGATGATGATGTTGATTAGCACACCTGCTGCGCAAGTTATATTGGATCGCGTGTAAACCAATGACAGCAGGCGAGTGTAGGTTCTATCTAAAACTTGTCGAATTCAACGAACGGGCTAATCGGACTAGTCTAGAGCGTTTCCACGTCCACACCGTACTCATGCGCAAATTGTCATTTTGCGCTTTACAGCTGGATTAGTCTTTAAATGATCGTTTAAGTTTAAAATACTGTTTCGTATACTTAGAGGGTAGTGGTTACAGTACACGACACACCTAATAGAGGTAGAGGTATAATTTCAGTGATGTTAAAAAGACGTTTGCATCTTTATCGTCTTTCAACAATGGTGTCGGTGATTGTAACATTTAGGACTTATTTAAATCATGGAATAATTAAATACCTACCTACGTTGAAAAAAAATTAGGACTCTCTAACTTCTACTAACATAATCAAATATGAATAAGTTTTAAGCTAGCAGATAGGTACCTATATCGCGATTTTAGTTGATATAATAAAATATTTAAGTGCATATTACATTAGTCTCAGTCCAAAAACTCAGTTGTATTTTGTGATGATGTGGTTGTATCACGTGTATTTTTACATATAGTTAATTCCAACACGAAAAATTGAAAAAATAGTGTAGGGGATATCACTAGGATTATAAAATAAACCAGTACTTTACCAGTATTTACACTTGTATTCATTTGTTACAAGGTTTAAATATGAATAAATTACACTATATGACAATAATATTTTCAAAACGTCTTTACAACAATCTGGTCAAGATCCGAATGGCGGCCGCAGCTATATACCCGTCATTTTATAACATCAAAATGGCGGGAACGAGCAACAAGGAATAGTCAATTGACAGTATTTTAAGATGATGCTAAATAAAAAGTAGTTATCCTTACAAGTTAAAGTATTTATCAATAATAATGCTTACAGCTCGGCCATCCTATTCGAGGCGAGACCCTTCGCCAAAACTCAATAAAATAATAGCTCAAATAAAATAATTTAGAGATCAATTCTGACAATAAAAAGGTAATGAATACAAACTGTTTAAATACCCATATTAGAGAGTTAATGAAATAATGTTTTTATATTACTCATGGTCATGTCAACCCTTGACTATCAGTTTCACATCATTGTAGTATATTATTATAAATGATTATACTATGTAAAATGAACTATCATCGATAATAAAGTATAGAACGATCGACAAGAAAGATAATAATAATAGCTCAAATAAAATAATTTACAGATCAACTCTGACAATAAAAGGTAATGAATACAAACTGTTTAATTACCCATATTAATAACATAATTAGAGTTTGAATCTTAACACATCGGATTTAATGCATTTTCTCTTGTAATAAGTTAATGCAATAATGTTTTTATATTACTCATGGTCATGTCAACCCTTGACTATCAGTTTCACATCATTGTAGTATATTATTATAAATGATTATACAATGTAAAATGAACTATCATCGATAATAAAGTATAGAACTTCACAAGAAGTTCACAAAGAGTTGATTACTCATTATCTTTATGATTAAGTTGGCCTTTGTACATAAGTGCTCATTGTAAAAGTAGTACATGTTTATTTCATTCAGTGCAAACAACAAAGGAAATAAATGATTATTCTATCGACTTCTTAACTTCATAATATTATTGCTTATCGACTTCATAATATTTAATTATTAGGACTTTATCATCAAGTTTGAGTATTACGAATAATAATAAATACTCTTTATTGCACACCTCTTACAGTTACAAGCACAAATTTTACAATTAGATAAATTTAGGTAGAGGTAACAACAGGCGGTCTTATCGCTAATGAGCGATTTCTTCCAGACAACCTTTGAAGAAGAATAAGAGATATCATAACAGTTAAAATTATTAAATAGTGATGGAGTTTGATATATCAATACAGCAAAGGTCAAAATAATAATTCTTCTTCATAATATTTAATTACATGACTTTATCATCAAGCTTAAGTAATACCAACAAGGTGTAACACAGTTGTTAAAATGATTGAATAATGATAGAGTTTGATATATCAATACAGCAAAGATCAAACCAATAGTTATTTTTCATGATATTTAATTAAGATGACTTCATCATCAAGGTTAAATAATAACAATAATGATTAAGTTTGATACACTTCTATACAGCAGCAAAGATCAAACCAAGAGTTAATTTGTAAGCGCAATTATTGTTTACGTTACTGAATAAAATATTATCAGACTGTTTAATGCATTTGAAAATTCAAATTAGAAGGAAACTTTATAACATAAAATATATACAAAAAATATAATACTTATCACTTTCACATGGATACCGCACAACACCACATGTATAACCACATGATTGATTCAGACCAATTTTATTAACACTCACAACGTAGTTGAATACATAACGACAGCGGAGAGTCGTGCAGAGTGGCGTAGCGTTCTGAACCATACCACTACACATGCCGTGACGGCCAAAATCATTCTTTCGTAGCGTCAGAGAAGATGTAGGTGAAGATGATGCCTTTCTTGAGGAAGAAGAATATCATAACCCTAGCCATCTCAATTTGGCGCTCCTGGGTCGGAAGTGTTCTACACCCCGACCCTCTCACCTGGGCACTCCTGGGTGGTAAAGAAATACCAAACCCTGGCCCTTTTACCTGGACGCTCCTGGGTCATCAGTCTGAAACTTGTAACACTTTCTTTAGAAACGTGAATAATTTAGTCTTGTTATTTTCAACATATACACATTTTAACATGTATGATTACCTAAATATTATAATGACAATTATGTAATTGTTTATTTACGTTTTAAAAGTATGAGTTTAAGCATTAAATATTATTACCTATCTATTAAATAAATAAATGATTATGATTATGAAGTAAGTAACTTTTGTTTGATTAACGTTTGCTAATATACAACTTGACGCGTTAAGATTAGAGTAACATTTTGGATTAAAATATTTTTTTCAAGCGCGGAGTTGTTTTAATTTATTTTAATTTGGTTTCATTTATTTTAAGTTGAACTTCGAAGTGTTCTACTGTGGTTAGTTATCTAATAAGTATAGTGATATACGTTTTAATGTTATCTACCGATAATTGTCTAAAAGTACAATAAGGCAATACTAAAGTAACGCAAACTTATTCTTTTGTAAGTATATTATTGACTTTGATTTTTAAAACATATAGGCAATTTATTTTGTGTTAATTTTACTTTGTCACGATTACTTAGCCGCGCTAAGATATTTTTTTTTGTACAAGTTTATTAATCATAATTTAATTATCATATTTGTATCGATGTTTCAATTAATAAATAATATTTATTTATGTTTAATAAGACTATTTAGATAAGATATATTGTTGTCAGTCAAAAAACTCGAAATCATTAAAACTACATGTCAAAACTTATAATTAAATAATTAAAATGATTAATTAATTAATTGTATTCTTAACATTATCCAATATGATAATGAATCAGTCTTAGTGGTCTGGTACTATGAACTCATATATATATATATGTGAAATACTTATATTATAATAATAAGTAACTTGTTTAGTAGCGACGAAAGCAAGCTAAACATTGTGTCGTCATTATCCTATTTTTACTAGAAAAATCAGCGCCTTAACCAATGAATTGAAAAATAAAATAATTACTGAACCAGTTTCACCAATATTTAACTAATGTAAATAAGCAGTACTAAGTATGTGGTTTTGCAAAGTTTTTATTATGCAAGTTCCTTACGAACCTCAATTTGCACTCTGCAGTAGTCGCAGAAAGTTAAAGCTGGATACATGAATTTAACAAACCTAATTTTGCCCTTTTGTCATTGACCTCAGGACATAACATGATAACGAATAATATTAACTATAATGTTTAATTCCTTTATTTATTTCTCTTATGTTTATTATTGTTACTATATTATTTTGACGAACTGTACGGATAATATTAAATATGTTGTTTAATTCCTTTAATTTATCTTCTTATGTTTATTATAGTTACTATATTTTTTTAACTAACTGTATGTTTAGCTCAGTATACTAAATTCAAAAAGATTCATAAAATGTACTTTTCAGAGATGCATTCACCCATTTAGTAAAAGGGATTTCCCTGTTACCCAGCTTTCATGTAAAATGTCGTCAAAGTTTACTATTAGGTTAAATGTAGGTAGATAATTTATAGAAATAGGTATTGCACTTCATTAAATTAAAATTCTCAAACTGCATAAACGATTAAATCAATGTCTGACATTTGATCGGCATACATACAAAATATTACAATGATAATTGACGAGCTTTAATAATAAAATAGTAAATGTGATCAGAGACCACTGAAACCACTTTTTTGACGTCTTATTTGATTTGATTATCTGTGATTTATTTCATTTGAGTTGTCCATACTTTAAACGACTGCAGATAAAAGTATTGGCGTTTTACGTACACGTACAAGGGCCAAACTCTTAAATATATCATGATGTATATAGTACATTCTCATAACCGCATGATATTCAAAGTTTATTGATTACTTTCCCTAAAAGTGATAAAAATATTGCTAGGTATATATTGATATATTACGGTAAAACTGAATGGGTGTTTCGCACATAATTCACGTGCGTAGCGCAGGTACTTGATACATTTAAGTAGGTTTGATTCAAAGTACCGCACGTTCATCCACGTGCGTTTCATAGGTACTAGATCATTAAGGTAGGTCTGAATAAAAATCCCGCACGTTCATTCACGTGCTTCACATAAGTAGGTTATATAGGTGAATAGATCTATCTAGGTACGCCTGAAAAAAGGTCTGACATGTCCGTTCACATTTGTTGCATTAACCCCACCATATGCGTGGTCCACTTCATACGTGTCACCTCAAACATTTGGCTTTACATAAGAATCATATAAGTTTTTATTCTGCATTTGGCTCTACATGTCATTTTTCGTCTCTACGCGTTGAGTCTACATCGACTCCAAATGTGACTTTATATTTCGACATTACACGCGACTTCATATCGACTCTACATGTGACTCTACATATCGACTCTACATATCGACTCTACACATCGACTCTACACATCGACTCTACACATCGACTCTACACATCGACTCTACACATCGACTCTACACATCGACTCTACACATCGACTCTACACATCGACTCTACACATCGACTCTACACATCGACTCTACACATCGACTCTACACATCGACTCTACACATCGACTCTACACATCGACTCTACACATCGACTCTACACATCGACTCTACACATCGACTCTACACATCGACTCTACACATCGACTCTACACATCGACTCTACACATCGACTCTACACATCGACTCTACACATCGACTCTACACATCGACTCTACACATCGACTCTACACATCGACTCTACACATCGACTCTACACATCGACTCTACACAGCGACTCTACACAGCGACTCTACACAGCGACTCTACACAGCGACTCTACACAGCGACTCTACACAGCGACTCTACACAGCGACTCTACACAGCGACTCTACACAGCGACTCTACACAGCGACTCTACACAGCGACTCTACACAGCGACTCTACACAGCGACTACACAGCGACTCAACACAGCGACTCAACACAGCGACTCTACACAGCGACTCTACACAGCGACTCTACACAGCGACTCTACACAGCGACTCTACACAGCGACTCTACACAGCGACTCTACACAGCGACTCTACACAGCGACTCTACACAGCGACTCTACACAGCGACTCTACACAGCGACTCTACACAGCGACTCTACATAGGGACTACATAGCGACTCTACATAGCGACTCTACATACCGACTCTACATACCGACTCTACATACCGACTCTACATGTGTCTCTACATATCGACTCTACACGTGACTCTACATATCGACTACATGTGACTCTACACATCGAAACATAATTAAAGGTATTATGAATTCAAGTACGCGTGGTCTCTACCTGTTAAATACAGGTATTGCTTGAATGAACATTTAAATTAATGATCAAAAATAAATGTTATAAAGATTACACTCGACATACTAGTTATTATATTCAGGCAACTTCAGTTTTATTTATTCGCGTTTGACTATCATTGGCATTTATTCGCGTTTTGACTATCATTGGCGTATTCTTCTCATTCTATGATTAAATAATAACTCTCCTTTATTTTGAGAGTTGTGTAAAAAGGAAATGATTCAGTTCGCAAATTTCTAAGCAATACTTTGCTCATTAGTCATTAGTGGACACAATTATAATAGATCGCCAAATCATCATGTCACGTCGATTTTCCATCAACTTCCTCTGTAATTAAAATCGGTAATATCCTTTACTATGTCAATTGCCATCTAAACCTTTATCAGGCAAAAATAGAGATCAATTGACATTATAAGTGATTATATTATTTATGATCATATACCTCGATAAAACAGAATACACACATGGGATTATATGCGTGGTAATATGCCGACGACATACATGAGATTAACAAATCTCGACTAGGCTCTTGTTCTTATTTTGTTACTTTATTTTGTATATAAACATACATGTGAATAGTCAATGTACCCCGTTTAACTTAACTGTTGAGATTTAATCATTAAATTTATTTATTGGATTGAATACAATAAGGAAGTAAAAAACTCAAAATACTTCGCTCAGTTACCACACCGAGATTTATATTATATTATATAAGTATAAAAGGTAATTACTATGAACTTTATAGTACCGTTTATTAAGACGAAATATGTATGGGATATAACTTGTACTTAGACAAAGCTATACAGGCCATTTATTAATTATTGTAAAATAAACTTTCTTTTCTTTACACACTTCATTTAATCACCTTGGTTCATACCTCTGAAATGGATTTATACTAAATCCGAGTTAATACCAGTCTTAAGCTGTTACTTAGCTGTGGCGTGAACGATCACGTTAACTTGAAAACTTTACACTTTTATGTATATCCAAACGCACTTCGTATTAATTGACATTTAACCATAATAATTTTTAACGACAATGATGGTTCACGAGAAGTAATAGTAATTATAAACATTTTAATAATATGAAGTGATACATAAGCGTGAACCACTTAGAGACATTGTACACACTACAGGCCTTAAGGAGTTTCTAATAAATTATTGTTTTATTTTAATCATATTCATAAAGCATATTAATTTCGTTACTGAATATTCCGTTGTCGAAACAATATTATATTTGTTTGTGGTAATAATGGAAAAGGAATGTAAATTACCTTTTCCTAAGATCTATTATTATTTTCAACTTGTTTACAAATTTACTTATTAGAAAGAGATATATTCGTAATATTCGTGAAATTGTTTTGAAATAATATGCGCTTTCCAAAAAGGGTTTCAGAATTGCATCTTTAAATAATATCGTAAGACATCGAAAAAATAATTTACTTCATATGAAATAACTAATTTAAAATTATTCCCCGCAAATCTTCGAACATAAATTACCGGGTAGTATTTTAAAAGATTAATTTGACTACTGCAAAATATAAGTAGTACATATTTACAATTGAGACATACTGTAGGCGAATTATACGGTTATAATAATACCAGCGTGATTTTATGCAAAATTTAAGCGAATATCAAACTATACTTATTGAATTGAAGGTTAGGTCATGAAAGTTGATTTTAAATAACAGAACATATGTTTATAGATTGTGAAGTTATCTTTATTAGGAATGATGACAACAATATCTGACTTACTAATCTCTCTGATAATTAATTATATTGATTATGTAACAACATAACAAACATCTCCATCTAAGTAACATGTGCATATCCAAAAGAGCAACCTTTGGCAAAATGTCCATGTAGGACTAACCATATAAACCTCCGGACTTACTCCGTTACGAAAAATACAGTTTACCTTTAATTATCAATAAACATACCTTCTAACATGTGCATATCCAAAATAACCTTTGGCAAAATGACCATGTTAAACTAACCATATAAACTTCCAGATTTACTCCGTTACGGAAAATATCAATCTAATTTATTATTAAAAATAATGAAAACCTTACGTTTTTGTGCGGCGTGACAAAAATCCTGTCGATTTTTGTTAGATCCCACTTCTGAGATGTAGGGGATATCACTAGGATTATAAATTAAACCAGTACTTTACCAGTATTTACACTTGTATTCATTTGTTACAAGGTTTAAATATGAATAAATTACACTATATGACAATAATATTTTCAAGACGTCTTTACAACAATCTGGTCAAGATCCGAATGGCGGCCGCAGCTATATACCCGTCATTTTATAACATCAAAATGGCGGGAACGAGCAACAAGGAATAGTCAATTGACAGTATTTTAAGATGATGCTAAATAAAAAGTAGTTATCCTTACAAGTTAAAGTATTTATCAATAATAATGCTTACAATAGGGTTAATTGGATAAATAAGTATGAGGCAGTAGGTTGCCTACTAATTTTTGAACCCCAATGCGAGATCACAGCATATAAAAATATGCAACACGGCGGCGGTACGTTACGGAGCGGATACCAATTCTATCAACAACCCATAAACCGCAACCTTTCTTTGTCTCGCCTCCTAATGTTATCGCGTCTGCGAGGGAGATAGAAATCTACAAGTTTAATGGGCTGTTACGCGAGAAAAAAAATCAGTCCGCATTCGCGAGCGTAGATACGCGAGTGATAGTGCCAAGACCGAAAGTCCCGTGGTACAAAGTGCAGTGTTCTGATGACCAGCTGTACGTCGACTTGTTGCGTCATCATGTAAGTTACCTATATACTATCCCCCTTATTCATAAACGTCTCGCAGGCTTAAATTAGTTAATTTATGTTTTGTCTGTTTCTAACAAACACAACTGTCAATGTGACAGATAAGGAGAAACGAATATTAGTAAATTTACGTATCAGAGACGTTTATGAATAAGGGGGTCTATGTATAAATACTTGTATAGTCGCCACGTACATGTAAACAGGGGTATATACCTTAACTATATGCATGTGACTGCCATCGAGGAACACGTCAACACGTTATGGCCGGCTAAGACACACTGAAGGCGTATACTAGTTAACGATATAACCTCACTTAGCGGTCTGAGTTTAAAACGCATCACTGAGTGACATTGACTCGGCGCCGAACTAATTTGTTTGGTTTCGAAAGGTTCATTCACCCTATAAGTGGATGCATTGCGACAATATGAATAAGTACCTATTTATAAGTAGGTTAATATATATTATTCTATATGTTTGCGTTGGCTGGTAGCATTAAGAAAGGTTCATTTTAGTTTAATGTAGCGGTGGCATGTTTGCCAGAGGTTAACCGGTTGCTTTGTGGAGTTTGTGGATACCAACAATAACAAGACGGAAAATACACTCAGTTTTGGTACAATGTTCATGAAATTGTTTTCTAAGGTTGTATCATGAAACTAACAGTAAGTAAGTATAGGTACTCGTACAGCAATATATTTATTTGCATAAGGTAACCCGGGGCTATTTGTACCTAAGCAAAAAAGCGTCCTAAAACTTGTAAGAATTTTTATATGAACATTTTAAGATTTGCAAGATATATTTTTAAAATATGAAAGAAAGAAGATAAGTTCTAAATTCATTAAAACCTACAACCCACCTTTCTTCTCTGCCTAGGTAAAGGCTTGATGCACAAATGGAGATGCTATAAACGATTAGTAGCTGTCTTGTTTCAGGAAATCATCTGGCACGGCACAACAATTTCTTTCAATACAATTAATCTCAAGCATTCCTACCTACGCATGATATGTGCTTTGTTTATATACCTAAGATACGCCATAATAATGTCAATACTTTATACAAGTCACTTGTCCCTCACGCCTACTTAAACTTCAGATAAAATCTCAGCTATCCCGCGCATCTCATTACTTCAGTACAAAAACCCCGTCCACGTAAACTGCCCCATAACTTACACAACCAGAGAGAAAGTGTGATCCCAGTGCTCATAATAGGAGATCCTACTAGGAATGTCTGTATAAATAGTAGGTTCCATTTCATTAGCATAACAACGCAGGATGTGGACCCGAGTGCTTGCAGCCGGGTTTGTTGGGACGGTACGGTGTATATGGGCATTTCTGGTTCGGATTTGGAGATTTCAAATGTTAGCCGTTTGGATATTACTTATAAGCGGATTTTCTAAATTTAGAACCGTATTTATCGACTAAGTAGCTAGGTATATTTTATACACAGTATACACTATTAATAGAGATAGGCCGCGGTAATGTTTCCGCTACCAGTAAAGTTAGCAATGTTACCGGTAACATTCCCAAAACGTGGTAACATACAAAATTTATGACTCATGTGTAAAAACTTGTTTTTTTTTTCAATTTTATTGAAATATTACAAACACTAAAGGGAAACTACTAAAAACGACCTTAACATAAAAACCTTTTACAAAAAAAGATAAACCGACTTCAAAAAGGACAAAATAAAATATTATATTATTTATATGAGTTACAAACTGATATGTTTGAAGTCGGTGCCAAGCCAAATTTGGAAGAGTTAATACGAACAAGGCTATGTGTTCAGTGAATTGTTCTTCGTACTATAGAACTATTCTAATACCGTATTGATTGCATGTAGGTATTAATTCAATTACAGAAAGAAAGTATAATCATGCGTCTTATGATGTTTGTTAATTTAATACTGTTCTTTCTATACTCAGACACACTGGGTGTGTGGGGCCCACCTTTTCAGTAGAAAAAGGCGCGTTATTTAAATTTTCTATGGAATGTCAACCCTACGCGTTTACATTTTATTAAATTTGCCGTCTCTGATTTTTGACAAAGTAGACGTGCATCAGAGTATATATACATAGGTAACACATTTCATCAAAATTGGATTAGTAGTTTAGACGTGAAAATGTAACAGATCCCATCACATTCTCCTTTGCAATATAAGTATGTATAGATGTTTTGTGATTTTCAGACTTGAAGCTGTTTTGACCGGTATTGTAACTTTTTGGCTTGGCACCGACTTCAAACATATCAGTTTGTAACTCATATAAATAATATAATATTTTATTTTGTCCTTTTTGAAGTCGGTTTATCTTTTTTTGTAAAAAGTTTTTATTTTTCCATTTTTAGTAGTTATATAAGTATCATAATCGGATAACGGATCTCGGAATAATCGGTCAAGATATATAAGAAAAAGTTCATAATACGGACTCAATCTAAGGAAAGTTCCACATATCATATGTGGTCTTCATCATTAGGTCCACTCCATCAAATTGGTGGTTTTTAAGAGGAAATGCCTGAGTTGCTTAAGAAACTACCAAATCATCATACACATGTGCCTTTAAAAATTGAGCAGTTCCCTCAATTCCTCATGGATCCTATGATCAGAACAGCGCCAGATTAATGTGGGACCATCTTCGAAGTAGTTCCTTTCAACCAATAAAATAATAGCTCAAATCGGACAACGGTTCTCGGAGTAATCGCTGAACATCCTACATTAAAAAAAACATCATTATCATTAAAACAATCATAATCTTCATCATCAGGTCCACTCTATAAAATTGGTGGTTTTTCGAGAGGAAATGCTTGAGTTGCTTAAAAAACAAAATCCAAATCACCATACATGTGCCTTTAAAAATTGAGGAGTTCCCTCAATTCCTCATAGATCCCATCATCAGAACACCACCAGATTAATGTGAAACCATCTTAGAGGTAGTTCCTTTCAAACAAAAAAAGAATTCCTCAAATCGGACCACGCGTCTCGGAGTAATCGGTGAACATCCTACATTAAAAAAAATCATCATCATTATCATCAAAACAATCATCATTATCAGGTCCACTTCATCAAATTGGTGGTTTTCGAGAGAAAACTCTCGAGTTGCTTAAGAAAACACCCAAATCACCATACATGTGCCTTTAAAAATTGAGGAGTTCCCTCAATTCCTCATAGATCCCATCATCAGAACAGCACCAGATTAATATGGTACCACCTTGGAAGTATATCCTTACTAACAAAAAAATAATTATTCAAATCGGACCACGCGTCTCGGAGTAATCGGTGAACATACATAAAAAAAAAAGCCCAAACCGAATACAGAACCTCCTCCTTCTATGAAATTGAAGTCGGTTAAAAAATAGCTACTTACATACCTAATAAAAACTAAACCTGCCAAGAAGGCTGTCAGCATTCCCCGCTGTGTGGCGGGTATTGGTAAGGTAATGGTTATTGGTACCATAATTACCACACCCAATAGGGTGTGGTAATTAAGGCTTTATAATATTAACCTACCTAAGTAAATACTTCATAAAAGCTACTTAAGTTAACTTACTAAAATTAAACAGAAGAAAGTAAGATAAAATTAATATTATAACATAAGTAGGTAGGTATATCTATATTTATAATAAGTTACGTATGTTAATTGAAAACTTTACAATGTAATTAATAGTAAATACTACTATGTTAATTTTGATAAAATAAGCACTTTATAAGCTGCCAACATACTTATAAAGCTAATGTTTGATATTTAGGTATTACATTGATTTTTTTTTGCATTAGGATACACTGGATACAAAACAAATTTTACTTAACTTTAAAGTCACCAAAGACTCGGGTGTTGTCAACAAACAATCAAAGAACAAAAACAATCTTATTAACATAATAAAGGAACTAGAAAGTATTAAACAGAAATATGGCTGTTGCCTTGCATGCCCACAAAGGGATGATTTGGAAAGTAGGTCGCATTCGGCCATTATTTCGGTGGCTCTCGGGACTCCATTTTGATGCAAATCAGCCTGAATCTCTCGACTGCTACGTTGCATAAGCGATTTAGTATAAGTTTGGCTTTAGTGGACAGTGTATACTTATAGTGGTGTTAGTAATATTTTATACGTATGTGGTGTGTAAGAAGCTAATATGTTTTGTACGTGACCGATCGACCGGCGTTCAGGCGTGTTCTTACACGAACGAAGAAGGATGATAAGTTTTTTGATCATTACTCATTTATACTACTTATTATGTGCCTACCTAACTAGGTAGATATTGTTTTAATCAAAGATAGAGTCCCATATTATTTTTCAAATAGGTAACAAAAACGAAAAAACAATATCAGTTTGTGCAGTTTACGAGAAATTAGGCTGTTAGTTCCAAAAAATCTTCTTAACGTATAGTGGTAATTTTTTAAGATGTCGGAATCTTACTACACTTTATAACGGCCTCCTAGCCTAGTCGGTAGTGACACTGCCTATGAAGCAGGAGGTCCCGGGTTCTAATCGGGATCGAATCGAATCCTGGTCAGGGCATTTATTTGTGTGTTCAACACGGATATTTGTTCCTGAGTTATGGATGTTTTATATGTATTGAAGTATTTATCATAACACAACACGAGCCTTATTGAGCTTACTGTGGGACTAGGTCGATTTGTGTAAGAATGTCCCATAATATTTATTTGTTTTTTTATCTATATCTATCTATTATACATATATATCGTCGCCTAGTGCCTACAACACAAGCCTTATTGAGCTTACTGTGGGACTAGATTGATTGGTGTATGATTGTCTCATAATATTTATTTATTTACTACTTACTAGGATAAAGAAGAAGAGCTTTACCTACAATCCCGAAAAAATTACTTCACTTTAAAGAAAATTTAATGTCAATAATCAGATTAGCTCAGTTCACCTTGAGAACTTCTACATCGGGTCAAACGCCAAATGATACCACACTAAAAACAACATGAGCTTTGTAGAGGTACCGGCTGAAAACAAAAATAAAACAGTGCCTTTCGTTTCCAAGTATCGAATGCATATCAAGTTAGATGCTTTAATATCAACTGCGATAGTGATGTACCGTTCCCGGGAATTATCCCGCGTCAGGGAAATTTTAGGGAATTGAAACATGCATACTTTAGAGTTTAGTTAGTAAAATTTCATACAAATCCGTCGCGCTTGCAAACGTAGTTGGAAAAGTGAGATTCTTTCTTTGTTTCCAATATTTTAAAAAGCTTTTTGTTTTTAAAATAAATAAGTATGATTGTGGACTGTAACAACCATTTATCAATTTGGATGAATATTTTAAGAATTTGAAATTTTGTTTTATTATTAGATTTTAGATTATAATGTAAGATTTAGGCTTTAGCATGCCATAATGTGGTATAGACCATACACTACTGTAGTTACAATACGTACAAAAGTACCTTATAACACCCATTGATATGTACCCATAACCATAACACCTGTGTATATTCTTTGTAAATAAATAAATTTAATCAAATTGAATGTAAATATTCTTAAATTAGTTATAATTACTTAAAGACAATATTAAAAGCATTGAATAACTTACCTAAATGTTTAATCAAAATAAAATTACCAAATAAGACAATATAACAAAAACCTTACCTCACTTGCAAACATATTGAATAATTCTCTTATTTAAGAAATCCCTGAAACCTACATATTCAAAAGACGTGAAGAGCTAGTCACATCACTAACTGCAACATAAAATCTATATCCGTCTGAAGCGATGCCATATGCAACAATGTCTTGAGCCGGATCGCTGACAATGTACGGGTTGTCTCTTAAACTGCGGGATAAGTCGCATTGGTGTAATGCCCGAGGTCGTAGGTATTTTTATTGACAATATTAAAGTACTTATATTTACTCAGATAAATGTCTTGAGTGGGCCGCGGTGTTATGCTTCGAAGGATGAGATTGATAATTTTAGTTACTAAATAGGGTGATTGTGGTAGTCTTCGTTCACATATGGCAGTTTTCCGTCCATACCTATTTGTACATTTTATATATTTAAGTTTTACCCAAAATAAATAAAATCTTCTAAAGAATAAACTATAAATAGAGAATTTGTTGACCCTATAAAGCCATATATTTGTTGTAGCAGTTTAATCAAGTGGACGGTAAACTGGACCTGGACGGTAAACTAGCATAATCAACCTAGTTGGTTTGATAGACGATATTTTAAAATATTATTTCACAGGTAAATAATATTTTATTGTTTAGTTTTTTTTCTTTCAAAAATGGTTACAACTAGCCACCCGCTTCCATAGGTGTGGTAAAATAAATTATAACAGTAAAAAAACATAAATCAATATTTGTAATCATGATAATAAACTAATATAATAAATACCTCTTACCTACGTATATATAATCTTACCTATATACTTCTATATATAATCAAAATAGAAATTTAAAAATAATTTATTTTAAATTATTATCTTAATCATTTATTTTAATTTTTATCTAAATCCTTAAAAAATAATACCTATTAATAGAGATTTAGAAATAAAAAGATTTCTTAAAATGTATACAATGTACTGTTGCTATGAAATGAACTGATACTAATTTCCTTACAAAGTTTTTTTGAAAAGTGGATATTAACTATCATTCATTAGATTGGAGTGACTTTACTTTAATTATATATATATATATATATATATAATATTAGGTGTCTTACGTATAGGGACATATCATATTTAAATCGTAGGCGTACTTGTACTCATGCTTCAAGTTCTGCTTTGCATACCAATTATAATAAATAAGGAACGCATAAAATATAAATACAGTGTAGATTACATGCCATTTACTTTTATTTTTTCAGAATCGACTTACAATTTCATAGTGTTTTGCATACATTGTAAATTCAGTTGGTAAATAATAAATACTAATACTTTCTTACCTACATGCCTACATGTTACCTAATGGAAAGTGGTTAATATATTTTACATACACTAAATGCAGAACATATTTTTAAATAGTGAGTTGTAAAAGGTACCTTGTTCGCTAAAACGATTTTAGGCATAAATAATAAAAATATCGGGATTTCATAAAAACCGTGATAAAATGACTTGATTCAGCAGTAAGTACATAAGTAAATATTCTTTATTGCACCAAAATACCAGAACAATAAAAATATTTTTTTACAATAAACTTAAAATAATTTTAAACAAAAAAGAACCGACTTCACTAAGCAATCCACCTTTCCAACACCAAATACTCGAGCTGCTGTAAAAAATACTCAAATCACTACAGGTGTGCCTATAATAGTTGAAGAGTTCCCTCGATTTCTCCAGGATCCCATCATCAGATCCTGACCTGGTTACAATGGGACCAACTGTGAAGTATACTCTTACAAACAAAAAAAGAATTTTCCAAATCGGTCCAGCCGTCTTCGAATAATCGGTGAACATACATAAAAAAAAATAAAAAAAATAGCAAAAACAAAGATCCCGACGAATTGATAACCTCCTCCTTCGAAATCTTGAAGTCGGTTGATAGACGGCCTTATCGCTAAAAAGCGATCTCTCCCAGACAACCTTTGGGTAGTAGGAAATGGAGAATTAATTATTATTTTAGGTAATAGGTACAACGTAAAAATGAAAGGTTGGTCCAAAAATATAAAGTGCTGATTTTTTTTCCCAGAAGGTACTTTTAGTTTCTATACTCATATAAGATGACACCTAATTTGAAACAAATAAGACATTATTAAGAGGTCGCTATGAATGACACAATTTTGCGGTACAGAAATATATGATTTTTTTATATGTACAGTCACGTCTGAAAATATGGATACATTGAATGTACCTACATAGGAAAAATATGTAGCCACGACTCTATTACCTAGGCGTAAAGTCTTGGATACATGTTTTTGTCACATTAAATGTTTACATATTTTCAGACGTGACCGTACTTAATCAATAATTCCTAATTGGAAATGTTTTTGATAGTTTTCATAGTTATAACTGAATCAATAATCTAGCGCTTAAAATTTTCATTTTAAGGTCAGTTAGATTTTTTCATTTGTAGGAGATTATTACAAATATTGAAATCATAGCGAGTAGGTAGTAAATTTTCATTAAATTAGCTCAAATTGGAAATAGATTTCATTTCCATAATATAATAAAATGAGCCTTGTAGAGATAAGATTTACTATACTTTTTTTCTCCTTGCATTCATCACCCTAAATTTAAAGAGGCTGATATTTGGAAATGATCATCAAAACCATGATCCAAGTCCCAGATACGAGCCATTCCCATTGTCGTGTATAATAATGTCTAACGATATGAGAAATTGAAGGAAAAACTGGAAATCTCATTTGTTTCGTGGTTGTGAAGTGAGAAACAAGAACAAGTGCAGAAAAAAAATTATGTACCTCTCTCTACCCGGTAGAAAAGGCGTTTAAACAAATTACGGCTAAATAAATACTTGCTGATTTGACAGGAAGTCAGTACTTACATTAGTTTAATGGTGGTTGAACGCCCCGATATTGATATCAAATTGGTATATTAAATTACGTATTTGAATAGTATTGCAGTTTTCATTAAATTTCTGATGGCATTTTCTTATATAAAGCTCGTTGACACTGGATAAATCATCTCGCACGCATCGCATGTATCTTAATTGGCTTTTATGATATCAATTCAACGACGATCAATTGAAATGCGGCGTGCGCGTCTCTAGCTAATGATTAAATTATGATTTACTGCTTTGAATTGTGTTTTGTACACGTTCCTACACAAACTGATTTATATGTTCGTATCGGCTCTTATTAATTATACGTATATACTGGCAAAGTTGCTGTATACCGCTTTCTGTATCAGTTTGCTCAATGAACCATCTTGTTAATTAAATCTCGTTTATGTACCAATGTTAATTTATGGTCTATTTTAATATTCCTATTATAATCAAACGCTTAGTTAACTACTCAATTACGCATTCATTATTTGCAAAGTAATGTTTTATTTAAATTATGAGTTATGTCTTTATACTTATGCAAAATATTACTACTGTAACAGTTTATAGTTCTTCTAAATATGTACTTTAATTATAATAACTATACCCTCTTGTTTATAATACTAATTAAGTACTAAATGATTAAATATATTTATGGAGTAGGTAGCAAAAAATGTCATTAAATAAAATATGATAAACGTTTATTTAGTGCAAAAAGAAATAAACATACAGGGAAGAAAAATACAATCAAAACACCACTGATTTCAGGGCAAGCATAATCAAAAATTACATTATTGGTTATTTTTGATTATTTACTGAGCTGACCACAGAGATGTGACTTATTTGAAATACTTGTATTTAAAATGCAAATACAAAATGCAAAATACCTATTTCCTATTTTGTATTTAAATACCTTTTTAACAAAAGCATTTTGTATTTTATTTGAAATGCTTTTTGGGACCCATTTTCTATTTTGAAAATACAAAATACTTTTTTTTGTAATTTAATATAATGTTGGTAGAAAGGGTAGGTTTAATAGTTATATTGCTCCTACGTGGGTCATTGGTAGGACAGGACACCGCATAACCAAGGGAAAAAACCGGCCAAGAGCGTGTCGGGCCACGCTCAGTGTAGGGTTCCGTAGTTTTCCGTCCGTCACAGTAAGTGTCCCCACTTAAGAGTTAATAACACCGCCATGTAGGATATGATATGAGAGTTCCAAGTACAGCGACATCTATCGGCAAATTAAGTAAACTATTGCGCGCGACCTTAAAGTATGGAAGATGATTTTTATGGAATAATTCTTTATTGCGTGAACCGATTTTCACCGTTTTTACTTTATTTGAAAGCACGTCATTTCATTGTAATTTTGTAGAAATTACAGGTACAATAAACACCTGCTTATACGGTTAAATTACAAACTTAGTTCAGAAATTATTTTGTAATTTTTTTTCAAAAACTATTCATCCTATCAAGTTCAAAATAATGTTCCTAGAAAGTTTTTATAAAGTTCTACTTTTGAGATTTTTTTCATATTTTTAAAACTTATGGTTCAAAAGTTAGAGGGGGGGGGGGACGCATATTTTTTTACTTCTGGAGCGATTATTTCCGAAAATATTTACATTATCGAAAAATGATTTTAGTAAACCCCTATTCATTTTTAAATACCTATCCAACAATATATCACACGTTAGGGTTGAAATGAAAAAAAAAAACACTCCCCATTTTACGTATAGGGGAGGTACCCTAATAATAAAAAAATCCACTTTTTATTTTACCACTTTGTCGGCGTGATTGATATACATATTAGTACCAAATTTCAGCTTTCTAGTGCTAACGGTCACTGAGATTATCCGCGGACGGACGGACGGACGGACGGGCAGACATGGCGAAACTATAAGGGTTCCTAGTTGACTACGGAACCCTAAAAAGGCACTCGTTCCTGACGATCTCGTCATTTTGTAACTAGTCGTCTGTTTTGAAATGGAGAGTTAAGATAAGTATGGAAATCATTATCCTCTCAACGTTTGTCCCGGCTTGGCGAACTAATCACATAAATTGGCATAGACACTAGTTTTTACAAAAGCGACTACCATCTGACCTTCCAACCCAGAGGAGAAACTACGCCTTATTGGGATTAGTTCCGGTTTCCGCGGCATGTTTTCCTTCACCGAACAGCGACTGATAAATATCAACCGATAGTTCGTTCATAAGTTCTGAAAATCTCAGTGGTATTAAGTCGGGATTCGATTTCGAGACCTCCAGATTGTAAGTCAGACGTCCTTTCGCCAGGATACCAGCGCTTATAAAAATGGAAATCGTATTAAATAGTAATCCATTTTTGTACCAAATTTACATTGAATTGAAACTAAAAAATATATACATACTTGGAAAGTAAATTCCCTGGAACGGAAATGAATGACATTTGGATCTTTATAGGTAAATATAACTCACTATCAGAGCATGAAAAAAAATTCACAGATTTCGTGCCTCACACGACTATCGAGCACATTGGAAATGAATCTACGGAAGTCGAAAAAATATTGTCGCTGAGCGACGAGAAAGTCGGGATAAGGAAAATGTTATAAAATAAAACTACGACGTTGAATGATAATTATTTTATTCTTAGATTAACATAAGTATCCTCGACATAACGCCTGTGAACCAGAGTTGGGCAAAAATTAACGTGATTGAAACTAAAGTTAAAAATGAGAACGTTACTCATAATCATATGAACATGATTACGAATTCAATCATGAGCTTTCTAATCTGATTGACCACCGATATGAGTAAATCATGTGGATTTTTAGTTTCACTCATGATTAGCTAAAGTGATTACATTAGTAAGACAGTATGCTTAGTTAAACTAACGATTTAGTTGATTAGATGATTAGATTTTGATTAGATTTTGCGTAGCTACTAGCTCCTTCACTTTTTTCCCTGACGAAACAGAGGCGGTACCTAGGTGAGTATAATATACATTTAGGATAAATGGCTATTTGTGACAATATTTCTAAAGGTATCATTTGGCGGTTGGCGCTTACGTCTTAAGTTGTATAGTGCAGATTCAATATTGAGCAATAAAAGCGTTACCTTTACCAAAATATCGACAATTTTTTTGTTAGTTTTTGGTATGAGTGTACAAATGAATGCTCCCATTTAACTTTGAAACGGCCTGTTCGGTTTTATTGCGGGTTTCGGCTACAGTTAAGGCAGCTATCACACAGCTGCGGTTTCCACATGCGCTTTTAATTTTCATTTTCATTTTCATTCTCATTCTCATTCTCATTCTCATTCTCATTCTCATTCTCATTCTCATTCTCATTCTCATTCTCATTTTCATTTTCATTTAGGATAATGAAAATTTATACATATGTATCTGGTTCAATATGTGAAATTCAGAACAAATGCCTTATTCAAGTAATAATATAAATCAGCTTAAGAACACTCTAATCATACATTCGTCAATCACATTGAACAAGTTAGTTGATTGGCGTTAATTTAGTTTCAATCAGCGCCCATCGTTAATGATTTACTCATGGCGAAATTACTTGATTGTTTTGTGTTATGATTTAATCAGCGATTATTCAATCAGCGATGATTAGTAGTAATCGATATCACCGATTTTAATCAAGTGTGCCCAACTCTGCTGTGAACAAACAAATTGAAAAATTTCCACACGCATATCGAAGTTAATATCGAAGAAAATAATTGTCGCCGTGGCGCCTAAGTATACATATTTCATTTTTAGATTAATAAGCAGGATATAATAATGTTCAAAGTACAAGAAAATTATTACATTACAAATCCGTAGTCAACTCGAGAAATGCTAAATAATTTTTAAGCAAAAAAACCAACCGACTTCTTCAATGGGGGAAGCCGGTGAAGGATTATTGTAGATGGTGCACTCTTTACAATGAAATAACTTGCTTAACAAACACAGCGAAGAGGACAAATCGTCAAACGTGAACTATGCGTCTTTGAAGAATTCCTTTCTCATTTTACATTTCACATGTTTATGGCATCAGCCGCAGTTCCACTTCATCAATATGTCACTATTTTCAATGAAAATTCTTGATTTGTTGATTTAAATACAAAAATCACTTTATGTATGCCTTTAAGATTTGAGAAGTTTCCTCGATTCCTCCTGGATCATCAGAACTTAGCTTGACGAAAATTTGTCCTGAGAATCTAACTTGCTTAACAAACATAGCGAAGAGGACAAATCGCCAAACGTGAACTATGCGTCATTGAAGAGTTTCGTTCTGATCATCATCAGCAGTTCCAATTCATCAAATGTCACTCTTTTGAATGAAAATGCTTGATTTGTTGATAAAAATACAAAAACCACTATGTTTTAGCCTTTAAGATTTGAGGAGTTAACCCGATCGATGTAGCTGACTAAATTGTCCAGAGGGTTCTTCTCAAATTTTTGATATCATTCTTCGTTTGCAAAATATCGAACGCCAAAATCAAAAATTTGTAAAAAAATATTTTTTTTTTTCACTATTCCGGCCATAACTTTTTATTTTTTTATTTTCTCGAAAAATTATTTTTGCATTTTACGAGAGCTGTAAGCAGCTCTCGTAAATATGAGTCTTTTGAGCCATTTTTGAATATCATATCTTTACAACTTTCCGAGTTATAAGGGGATCGCACTTTTTCGTTAAATCGGGGCCTATACTGGAACGAACGAAAATACATTTAATTACATGTATCGACTGCCGACCCTAAAAAATATTTTAACCATTTACCTATAAAACAAATTAGTGACACACAAAACTCACCCCTAGTTAAAATTTGATTAACATTTGCTTTATATTTATTGATTAAAATGGCTATGCTACGACTATGACATATGATCACGGGTAGACGGACGTGACGAGATAAGGATTCCGTTTCTTCCAACTTGGCGACGGAATTCTAAAAAGCATTTGTATTTTGAAAATACCTATTTTGTATTAAGTATTTGAAATACAATTTTGCTAAGTATTTTGTATTTTGCATTTGAAATAGTAAATCCTGAAAGTATTTGCATTTTGTATATAAATACTTTTTCTAAACCATTTTGCACATCTCTGGCTGACCAGACACTTTCGGTAATAATGTGAATATTTCTCTATTCATCCTTTTCGTCCCTCATATACTTACTTAGAAAATGACGGGTACAGAAATAATGACAGCTGATACTGATAGTGATAGTGCTTCGACCACTTTACGAATCGTTTGAAGTCAAATCATGTAAAATTCAAACCCATCCCAAATACCTCTAAAACCTTATCTCCCCCAGACTCACCTCAGCAAACCTAAAGCCGATGCAAATCCTAGACGCGATTGCAGCGCGCATGTGCAGTCCGTATCCGCGTCGTTAAACTGTTACAACCAACCCCCCGCCCCCCTATCCTCCCTAGTCTGGGCCATTGTTTTTGGCACAGGGTTTGGTCTTAAGACCTCTTAATGGTCTTTTGGACGCAGGAAATTTCGTCTATTGTACCGAAAGAGGTTTTAAAGCCGGGGTAATGACTGCGGTTCTAATTAAAGAGTTAAATGAAAGATCTGATGGTGATGAATCTTGTAGGTATCTATGTCTAGAAATATTTTCGTGGTTAAATAAATTTTGTAGTCTTTTTCAAAATATCCGTTGAGATATCATAACTACAAAAGGTAATGTTTAAAAAAAAAGAAAAGTAGAAAAAAATTGCTGTCTCAGGCGAGACACGAACTTGCGGCTGCGGGATCCGGGATAGGTACAGTTGCCATCAAATATATCGGAGCGGCCAGGGTACTCAAAAATATATGAACGTGCACTTTATCCCCTTGACAGTAGAGACGTTGTTCAGATATTTGTGACCACCTTGGCCGCTCCGATATATTCGATGGCGACTGTACATGCCCGAGGCAGTGGAAATTCTACTTGCCCTTTATTCTAAACAGTGTGGTATCGTTAGCAGATCTTCAGCTTAATACAAAATTTAATTGTACATCAAATAAATTATGTAGTTAAAAACTTTGGTTAGGCTTTTTGTTTTTATACCTTCATTTGATGTTTCCTTACCTATTTAATTTTAGATTAAGGTAAAAAAAATATATTTTAAAATTATTTTCTTTTGGTAGTAACTTTAGTTTTTAGTTAATATTAAGTAAATTTATACGTACGAAGTTATTTTTTGTTAATAAATTATTGTAAAAAACCACGATTTTTGAAAGTAAGTCTTATATATATGATCAATGATCATTTTAATATAGGTAAATCATTAATGAAACGCTTTTAATAGCATACCTACCTAATAATTTAAACCAATTTTCATTAAATATCTCACTCCCTAAGACTTATTAAATACTTACATAAAATCGACTTACAATAACTAACTTAAGTAGGTACCTACACCTACATACCCAAGTAAGATTAGTTTAGATTACGTAGGTAGTAGGTACATACCTACTACCTACTTAAGGTACTCCCATTTAAAAAAAAATGTATTCGACGCTCGCATGTCCTATCTGAATAAAAATCTTCAACCGAAGCCAAGTCCAAAACGAAATTTGATTTTAAATAGAACTCGCGACCTTCGAACGTTGACTGAATGTAGAATGTGTGACCACACATTCACTTGAAGGCACAACACACTCACATATCCAGGTAGATTATCGTCAGGCTTGGACGATTTCGTATGGGGCTGAATTCTCTTTAAAAACGATGGAATTCGTCTACGGATTTAGAGAGAACACTGGCGGACATATTAATGGCAGATGGGTATGTACCTATTAATGAAAATGAATAATGACTCAATAGTCATGTGAGACAAACATAGCTATTGAATTTGTTGTATTTAGTCGATAATTTCTCAAAGTATCACACTATAAGTAAGCGAGTTTTTTTGTGAGCGGTTACTTTACAAACACATATAGTTATTAAGGTGTATAAGTACCTAGTTAATTTATAAGACACATTTTAACTGTACATCATTTTAGCATTTCTTTATGAATTTTAATTTTTTTTATCCTAAATTCTAATGTTATTTTTACACCCCAACATTTTAATTTTATGTAAATATTTAAAATGTAATATAAGAAAATTAGAAACATCGTGAAGTAGAATTTAATTTAATGTGATTAAATCAGAAAACCGAAATTATTTTTTTAACCTTTTTTAATACTTACTATATTTAGATACCTAAACTTAAATAATTTGAAAATAAAGGAAAGGTTGTCTCTGGAAGAGATCGCTCTTTAGCTCTTTATTTTGCATCTGGTTTTGTTTGTGACTTGTGTACCTATACTTTTTGTCTATAATTTGAGGTGTGCAATAAAGAGTATGTATGTTATGTTATTACTATTTAAATACGTCCAATTTGCTATCTTTGCATTCAATTGTCGGCCTCCTAGCCCATTCAGTATTGACCCTGGCTACGAAGCAGGAGGTCCCGGGTTCGAATCCTGGTAAGGGCATTTATTTGTATGTTTATCACAGATATTTGTTCCTGAGTTATGGATGTTTTCTATATATGTAACTATTTATCTATATCTATATATTATATATATATATATATATATCGTCGTCTAGTACCCATAACACAAGCCTTATTGACTCGATTTGTGTAAGAGATTGTCGCATAATATTTATTTGAAAGAAAAAAAATGGACGGACTTTTAAATAAATGTTTTTATTTCGTTGAATCATCCTTTGAAGTGTCCGCCGGTGTACCCATCAGGCGTTGATTCGTCGCTGATCGGAAATTCAGACAAGACGGGCTCCTTGTAGGTATCGATCTGATATCGAGGCGTGAAACCCTCTTACGTGACCCGTACCTACCTATCAGACCCCGTAGCAAATTTGGTATAATACTTACTTACACAATTTAGATTAGTAATTGTTTAGTAGGTATTAAAACAAATGCAACAATTCAAATTTGCACATCGTTGCACTTGGTAGGTAACGTACTTTATTTAGATGATTACTTCTTAACAACTGAACTATCTGTGAATTATTGAAATATTATTGTTAATATTTCCATACCTACATAATTAAATGTAGATATAATTTCTCGTCATATTACACTATATTTTTTTAGGAAGTTGTATAGGTATCATTAACGTAAAAATAATGAAAAAAAAACCTTCTTAAAATAGGAGTACAATTATACATTGTAAACCTACGACGAGTGGGAAATACATCAGATTAAAAAGTGGAACAAAAAAGTTTTTTTATTTTTTATTAAATCAACTGTTATTTACTTATCATATTACAACCTAAATACAAAGCAATAGCTACTTTTGTATTATACCTGATTTACCTTTCCAAACACTATCGATTTTGGCACATACACTTGTCCACCAGTGTACGGGGTACCCCTAGCTACGTTGTTACGCTCGGGACGTAGATTGAAACACGGGCGAGGGCGCACAAAATTGAGGTGTTCATCTCCCCTTTTGCAGCAACGAGGACAGTTCTATTACACCTACGACCTATGGATTACACCTTGTTACTAGTTTTCTATAAGGATATTAGGGATTTATTATAAGTATATTAAGTATTCAGTCAGGTGCAAAAAAATCTCTCTGGCTCATTCTAAGGTACCTGAGGTATATAAGGCCCAGCGGTATGTAAGGCCCACTTCAAAAAAACTACTGATACAAGGTTCAAATTCGTCAAATGCTTTTATACACGTCAAGGACTTAAGAATACAGCGAGCTGGCAACGGCACGCCGCGTCGTGTGCGCCGCCATTTTGTCAGGAGTCGTCGAATAGTAGGAGAAGCTTCACGTGGGTGTGCCTATTACTGTTTTGCGAAAAAGTTGAAGTCGATTTATTAGAATTTCACAGAGAAAACGTATTTTCTACTTATTAATAATAGTGCTGGAGCTCGTTTTACGCTCTTATTGACAAGGTAAGATAACATAATTACTTATTTTTAAGAGCAATATGGTTGTTTTACTTTAGGAGTGTCCTAGAGCAAATAAAGCCATATGCTGTTGAGGGCATTAAGGCCCGGGTGGTGGCCTTTATACCCGTATGAAACTAAATTTGGAGGACACATCAAGCATAAAGAAAGTTTTTGTTGATTCGTATCGCAATATTATTCTTGACGAATATTACTAATTAAAATGCTGATTTAAACAAATTTTAGGCATAATTTATACAATACACGCTTTGTTTTATACTTAGTTGATATCTAGTTAGAAAACCTAAGGTGCAATAAGGCCCAGACAATTAAGAGATTTTTATTTTAGGGTTAGATTTTACTAATTTTTAGTTTAAGATTTGTGTCCAAAAAGCTCAGTCTAAGTTTGTTATCGTTTTTTATTTTAATTGATTTTAAAGCAAAATGTTAATATTTTTCATAGTCGTTAGTTTAATAAGGCCCAAGGCCATTTTTTTTAAAAAGAAGGTGTATTTTCTATGATGCTGTGATCTTAAATGTCATTAGTAATAAGAAACGAGTGCTTGACATGTTTATAATCTCTCAAATGTTTGTTAATGTTGATTATTTTACTGGGCCTTAATAGCAGCGCTTATTTTAATAAAGCCCAAAATTGATATTTTAAAATGACCATGTTATCTAGAATATTATTACAATATTGTGCAAAAAGTTGATTGTACAGTCATACATGTAACTTGTAATATGTTATGTTATGTCCCAATAAGCGGGTCTACACCTGACGTACCGCCTCGCGCGGCAATTTCCTCGCGAGACGGTGCGTCAGGTGTAGATGTACATATCAATGTACATCTCATTGTGTAACCAAATAAAAAGACAATTTGAATTCAATTTTGTTTATTTATTCTTTACGTATTTTATGAAAATAAGTAAAATTTAAATAAGGTGGGCCTTACATACCTCCGGTACCTTATTGTCAGTGCTTTCAGATCACTGCCAGGTTAGGTAGGACTAAATAACTACTATAACCTATTAGGCTTAGTTTTATGATGGAGGTACTTAGATAAGCAACGATTTTTTTAAATGTTGGTTTTCGTCTTTTCGGCAAAAAATCTTTGAAAAGGTGTACACAGGACCGTTTGCAGGTAGGGCATTGCGCATTATGGGGCAATGCCCTACCTTAAAAACTACAATCAGCTCAAAAAAGTATGAAAATAAAGTTGGTAAATGCCCTACCTTAAATTAGCACCTTAACTGCAATTCTGGCTACCGCCCTGGGTGTGCTAGTACTTATGTACATAAACATTTTTAAGACGTGCATAGGTAGGTATAAAAGACATACCTACCTATGTATTCACATGATGGTTACTTGTTCACTAGATCCATATAAGAGCCGGATAAACATACCGGCCATTCCCGGCGGTTATCCGGCCATTTTCGGCCACTTTCCACATTTTTAGGGTTCCGTACCTCGAAAGGAAAAAACGGAACCCTTATAGGATCACTTTGTTGTCCGTCTATCTGTCTGTCTGTCAAGACGATTTTTCTCAGGAACGCGTCGAGGTATCAAGCTGAAATTTATATCAAATACTCAGGTCTATTGTCCCTTGCAGCTGTGAAAAAATGAAACTTAAAAACCAACGCAATCAAAAGATACAGTCGTTTATGCTGCAAATTTTAGAGTTTTTCGGCACTCGCAAAACCTACGGGGTACTTCCCGTAAACTCAGAAACTTGAAATTTGGCACGAAGCAACGTCATATAGCATAGACAATGGAAAAATTACAAAAAGCAGACATTTTTAGTAAAATCATACAAAAAAATATTTTTTTCCATTTTAAACTTACTACCTTTTTCCTCGTAAACGCGTGGAGGTATTAAATTGAAATTCATGTCAAATACTCAGGGCTATAGGACCTTTCAGATGTAGCAAAACCAAACTTTTATGTCAACGCAATCAAAAGAAATAGCAATATAAGTCGCATATTTTGAAACTGAGTACTCGCAAGAAACTCAAAACCTAAAGGGTACTTCCCGTAAACTCAGAAACTTGAAACTTGGCACGAAGAAACTTCATATAGCACAGACAAAGGAAAAATTACGAAAAGTAGACATTTTTAGTAAAATCATACAAAAAATATTTTTTTAAATTTTTAACTTACTACCTTTTTCCTCGTAAACGCGTAGAGGTTTTTGCTTGTTAGGGAACGTACCCATACTACGTGACCCGTTTAGGGGGGGGGGGGGGGGTGTCGGGGGGGGGGTCGTCAAAATACTACTCATGGTCACAAGGGGGAGGGGGGGTTTAGGTTTACGTCACGTAATCAATAATTATTATAATTATGCTCTAGGGAAATCTCGCGCAATTTTGTTTTTACTTTTTAATTATGGTTTGCACGCACCTTGAGGCGTTACGCGGCAACCGCCGTTTTAATAAATACGAATATGCGTCAAATTATGATATTTTTTACTTTCTGTTTGCAGAAAAACAATATTAAGAATTACTACGTGACAACCAGAGGGGGAGGGGGGGGGGGGGTCTTGGCATATACTACGGTTGGTCACCGAGGGGGGGGAGGGGGTGAAAATTGTAAAAAAATTGGTCACGTAGTATGGGTACGTTCCCTTATAGGTGTTTACGGAACCCTCGGTGAGCGAGTTGGACTCGCACTTGGCCGGTTTTTAAAGATAATATGATAATATCAATATAATTAGACCATCTGGTTCTAACCTTAGTTCATTTGATCTGGCCAATCTTCATGTTTCAAAATCTGACTGTTTATTTTCGAAAATTGCTTAATGGCTGAGTAATGAGTAATGACCGATTTAAAAATTGAACGTGTTGACACATGCCAAATTTAGCAAAAAAAGTAGCAAGTAGATTGACTCTGGAAGCCGAAATTTAAATTGTTAATCTGAGTTAATTGGTTATATATTGAGTTTGCGTGTGTAAAATATGTTAATTTACAATATTCAAGGACTGAAACTAGAAAAACTATCTTAATTTCTGATATTTTTGATGGCCGGTGAACAGGTTAACATATACTTCAAAATCTAGTTTTCGACCAGTAGGCCGAAAACCAGTTTTATTTGATGTCCATTGCTTTGTGTTTATTATAAAAACCTTAAAGTCATCCACATAAAGCCTATAGTGTGTTGATGATCTACAATATTGTGTTGCTTTTGCTACCAGGTTCCGGCCGCCAATACAGTAGGACATAGTTTCAAAGATATGATCTATAGAATATTAGGTTCTTGGAAATATTAGGTGTACACAGGGCCGTAGCTATTGGGGGGGGGGGGGGGGGGACATTACGGGGCAATGCCATACCTTAAAATACTAATGCCCCACCTTAAAAACTACAATCGGCTCAAAATTATGAAAATAAACTAAGTACCTTAAAATTGCCCATGCCCTACCCTAAATTAGAATCTTAACTGCAATTCTGGCTACCGCCTTGGGTATACTTATGTACTTACATAAACATTTTTAAGACGTAGGTAGGTATAACAGACATATACCTATGTATTCACATGTATATGTAGATACTTACACCCTAGGTAACATACTTTAAATAATTTCACTTGTTGTAGGAAATTAATACAGTAAGGTAGGTACTGACATTGCAAAGGAAAAGATTTTTTTATTCTAAAAATCGAAGGAGGTTAATAAGTTAGATCAAGTGTTTAAACGAAAACACCGATAAGTAATAAAGAACGAGATCCTACACAATCAGTCCACAAAAATGGCCCCACAATAGTGCTGTAAGAACGATTCGTACAGCAGTTTCTCTGACAGTACTATTACGGTATAAGACTGGCCAGTTACAAATTTTCACGAACCATATTTTCGGTAAATCTTGTTTGAGTCTGTAGTCTGTACTTCCAGTACATAGGTATCCTCCATACCTATCTTCTTCTATCTAAATATATAAAAGAAGAAACTGACTGACTGACTGACTGACTGACTGACTGACATATCAACGCACAGCCCAAACCGATGGTTCTAGAGATTCCAAATTTGGCACGTAGGTTTCTTATAAGGTCTAGGGGTGCACTAAGAAAGGATTTTTCAAAATTAACCCCCTAACGGGGTAAAATGGGGGTCCAAAGTTTGTATGGCGAATCAAGATTTGTTAGACTATTTTATTCGAAACTTCACAGGAGTATTCCTAACGATAAATGAGTAAACACGTGTTTCAGGTTTTTGAAAATTCAACCTCAAAAAGGGGCAAATGTGGTCACAAAGTCTGAAAATCAACATGGGTATCGTATCCTTTTTGAGTACTTATAGTACGCGGGCGAAGCCGCGGGAAAAGGCTAGTCCTCTATAAACGAAAAGATAAAGTTGTAGATCGTGTAGGTAGGTACTACCTTACCTATTAGGTAACGGTTTGTTTACCATGTTAGTTAGTGCTCTACTTAAGTTCCTACCTAAATGGGTATATTGACTTATTTAAATTACTTCCCACAAACATTTAGTTTTTTGTTTAAGTGTAACAGTCGTGACTTCCATTCATACTCATAACAACCCACGCACCGCCTACGCATTCTACTGTTTACATACCTACCGGTAAGTAAGCTGCCGCTTTCAAACAGCCCGCAAAATACCTATTTCCCAGATGAAGTTATCAGCATCCCGCCGCGAAACGCGTCAATTGCCGTCCTGGCACCCAATTGTTGATCATTAGTACTAATCCGCCTCATATTCAATCAATACCCAAAACTTTACCCACACACCTCACCCCGCTCGCCCCTCGCCACGCGACATTTAATGACACCCGTGCAACGGCCCGCGCGCACCATTATGGTCCTTATACTCGCTCCGTAAAGGCCACTATCCCCGGAACACGCCCACCGCGTTATATAGCACCGAGGATCTATAAAAGTTACGTCTGTAATCTAACATAAAACTCCGGCCGTTTAGATGCGAACGCGGCTACGGACGACACATCTCGGTTCGCTCCGTACTTTTACCGAAATTAGACAGTGTTTTTTGTGTGAAAGTTGGTGTTTTTTCGTGGAAAATCGGTTGTTGTCGGTGTTTTGGCGTGGCGGCCGACGCACGCCGCCGACGCGGCCTCACGCGATCCTGTTTCCCGCAACTTTGACGTTTCCAGCCCGCGCTTTACGGTGAGTGAGTAATGGAAATTTCACATTCAGAACAGCTGTTCAGAAGGAGCTTTTGGAAAAAGTACAAACATGTGTAGTTCATAACCATAACAATTATTATAAACATATTAACAGTTTTCAAGTCACAGTAATCGAGCTAAACTGCAGAAACAATTTACAGTAGCTTTTAAGTTTTCAGAACCAGTCGGAGTTGCTTTTAAGGTTTTTATATTGTTACCGAGAATCAAAATAGTTATCGCTAGTTGATTATGATTAAGAATAACCTTAGAAACCTACCTATTAAATCTACTAAACTTCGGGGATGTCTTGAAATCTCACACCTGCGATTGATCATCAGAGAACGAAAATGAACACATTAAAGAGCAATAAGTTACCTAGATAATATTGTTTATGCTAATTTATTGCTAATGCTTTTATTTTATGCTGTGTGCGAAACTAAGATAAAAGCGAAGGTAAGATTTAAATTAAAGTAGGTAAAATTTTGTGAAAGAAATTGGTATTGTTACCTGTTCTCGTGAAGCTATCGCCAATATCAAACTTGGGAGCCTAGTAGGTAGAATCTGTTTAATTATCTTAATTTGATTAATAAACCATTTATAGGTGTGAATACATTGTAAAGAATAAATTGAAAAGAAAATCTAGCCACAACCTGCAAGCAGCGTAATACTAGTGGCGCCATCTCTTACGGAGTCTGCAAACTTCTTTCAGAGCAGTTTTATTTAACAAGGCCCACGGTGAATTCAATTTAGTTTCCTCTCTTTTTAACTTGCACACAAAACATATCCCTTTCCTCTTCTACGGAAGAATTACTTGAATGTCATAGCTGATGCAATCTGACAATCTATATACAACCCTATGAAGAATGCGTTACGGTTGCAATTGCAATGCAAATTAATTGTATTTTGTTTCCAATGTGAATGTTACCTTGCCGGTGTTGAGTGCTCCTTAAAATATAACTATCCCGTTCTCGCATCATTGAACATCTCTTTTTGGTTTATCTTAGTTTATATATAGATATCTCGTTCGGCAGGAGATAAGCTGATGTCTGTTAGTTTTGACGATTTGTATGAGATTGAGTGAAGACAGTTGTACCACCATCATGAAATAGGCGGGGCGTGGGCTTTTAGTTCCTATATCCTGACGATCGTTGAAACAGGGATTGCTTCTTGTAATTGTTTTTATTTTAATAATTTAATTAGGTATGTTTTGTATTTAGTATAACTTATTTGTTTACATTAAACTGTACCTACTGTATTTAGTTAATTACTTTATAAATGGTAATATCTGGGTTCTTTTATCCCATTGCAATTTTTAAGTAATGTTTTTTATTAAAATGTGTAAAATTTCTGTCTTACAAAATACGTACCTATAGATACCCTAGTCCTTAATATGGAACACTAGGATTTTAAAACGGACTAGGGGTATACAATGTGCGGACCATAGTAATTAAGATCAAATAATTATCATATTTTACCCATTATTCTAACTAGGTAGGTACCTATACAGGACCTGGATCTTTCTTGTCATAACCCTTTTTAGGGTTCCGTAGTCAACTAGGAACCCTTAAGTTTCGGCATGTCTGCCCGTCCGTCCGTCCGTCCGCGGATAATCTCAGTGACCGTTAGCACTAGAAAGCTGAAATTTGGTACTAATATGTATATCAATCACGCCGACAAAGTGGTAAAATAAAAAGTGGAAAAAAATGTTTTATTAGGGTACCTCCCCTATACGTAAAGTGGGGATTGATTTTTTTTTTCATTTCAACCCTAACGTAAAGTAGTTGGATAGGTATTTAAAAATAAATAGGGGTTTACTAAAATCATTTTTTGATAATGTAAATATTTTCGGAAATAATCGCTCCAGAAGTAAAAAAAAAAATGTGTCCCCCCCCCCTCTAACTTTTGAACCAAAAGTTTTAAAAATATGAAAAAAATCTCATAAGTAGAACTTTATAAAAACTTTCTAGGAAAATTATTTTAAACTTGATAGGTTTAATAGTTTTGAAAAAAAATTACAAAATAATTTCTGAACTAAGTTTGTAACTTAACCGTATAAGCAGGTGTTTATTGTACCTGTAATTTCTACAAAATCACAATGAAATGACGTGCTTTCAAATAAAGTAAAAACGGTGAAAATCGGTTCACGCAATAAAGAATTTTCCCATAAAAATCATCTTCCATACTTTAAGCTCGCGCGCAATAGTTTACTTAATTTGCCGATAGATGTCGCTGTACGTGGAACGCTCATATCATATCCTACATGGCGGTGTTATTTTAACTCTTAAGTGGGGACACTTACTGTGACGGACGGAAAACTACGGAACCCTACACTGAGCGTGGCCCGACACGCTCTTGGCCGGTTTTTTCTTTTATGTTGGTTTTTCTCAGTTTGTTCTTTATTTATGCTTTTTTATTCGTCTTCTTTTAATTCTTTGCTCATATTCCGTTTGTTTTTCATTAATTCTGCTTCCTCTTGTTTAATTAACATTCTAAACCTGTTTATAGGGTAATTGTGCTAGTTTCCCGTCCAGGTCCAGTTTACCGCCCACTTGATTAAACTGCTGCAAATAAATGGGAAAAACTTTTTAAGGTCAACATAGTTTATATTTATAGTTTATTCTTTAGTAGATTTTACTTTTAAGCTTTGATTTTGGAAAAAACTTGAAGATAAACATGTAAATAAGTATGGACGGAAAACTGACAAGAGTGGACGAAAACTAGCACAATCACCCTACGGTGACGATCTCTAAATTGTAGATTTTGCACTCTTTCTTCCTTTGGTAGACTAGTTTTTTTAGTGAGACGTGGTACTGAAATAGCTGCTTGAAAGAAATATTAGCAGAAGTATAAGGACCAGTAAATACGCATGCCCATAATATGGACTAGGGTAGTCCCTAGGTACTAGTCAATATTATGAGTACCTATAGCTCCAAGGTTTTTTTTTTAATTCTGGTGAATCGATATCACTACGAAACTAAATTAACTAATATGTGTTAGTTATTCATTAAAATATATTACCTATCATATTAGTAAGGTCCATATTATGTGCCTGGTCCATTATTAGGGATTTTACTGTGTGAGGCCGTCATCTTCCTAGCTTTTACCACGGATTAATGCAGCTTAGGGTCCGCTCGGCAACTAATACCAAGAATTAATGTAGCCACTAGTTATTTTCTAAAGGTATTGCAATCTAGCCTGTTCGGTTTCCAGACGATTATAAAAAAACTGGCCAAGTCGGACTCATGCCTTGAGGGTTCTGTACATCACACAATCAATCATTAACATAGGTCACGATCACGATTCGTTTACTCGTACTAGGGTCATTCGGGGTAACAGCACGCGGTGGGTAAAAGTACCTACGACTGTTTCTCCAACTATTAATGGAATGACAGCCGTCTTTGCAAAATTTTGAGATACTTGGTTCCCCGTTTCCACGCCACGTGCAACGCAGAGCCACCGTGAGGGCAGGTCGAAGTAGATTCGGCGACCTACTTAAACCTGCCCTCGAGGTGGCAAGTAAACAGCCATATTTTTATTAATTATGTGTCCAAGGGAAAAGTAACGTGTATGTAAAGTAGATGGATGGACTTAACCTAGAGAGTATTTTACGTTTATGTAGGTACACTTCAGTAATTATAGTAATTATGAAAAAGTAACAATGACGGTAGGATTAATTGACTTCGGAGTAAGGGCCAAGTTTTTTTAAGAAAATGTTGATTGGGGTAAAAGTACGAGGTCAGAAGTACGCACTTTACGATGCGTACCTTTACCCCAATGGCAAAAAGTATTTAAAAAAGACACAATGGAGATAGCAAGGAAAAGTAGGAAAATCCTCAGGCGGGCCTCGGAATCGCGACTCTGGGATACATGCCCATCGCTCTGACCAACTGAGCTTCTGAGACTTATCTGATGGCTACGAATTTCTCCACTATATCCTTCATGCGTATTAGGGGAACGCGTAGCGACATCTGCTGAAGAAGTCTTATACTTCTCAACCGGCCATCGGAGTCCCAAGTTGTATTGAGAATTCACCGATAACAATCTTTATGCTTGGACGTTCTGCTTAATAAAACAATGGGTATGTAATACAACGATGGGCATGTATCCCAGAATCGCGGGTTCGAGTAGATTTTCCTACTTTTCCTTTACCTATTTCTAAACACTGTGGTATCGTTAGCAGACGTTCTGCTTAATACAAAATTAATTGGAGATAGCAAAGTTAAATAAGAGCTTAATTATAAAAATTACCAGGATTTTACTAAAAATACCCATTACCATTTCTACTTATATGAAAATCTTTTACACAACTGTGTGCTTAATTTTACCCACATGTCGGGGCAAGAGTACATTTTCGGACTATTCGACTTTTATCGCGTATAGGCCAAAAAAATAATAATTTTCGACATAAATTGAAATATACCTAATAGAACCTCCGTATTAGCATCGACAATTTTGAGTACCTACCTAGCTTTTACGGACCTGAGAAAAACCTAGACCTAGAATCGGAATTCGGAATTGGCCACACTCAGAAATTACCGATAAGTAGGATAATTGTGCTAGTTTCCCGTCCAAGTCCAGTTTACCCTACATTTGATTAAACTGCCGCAAATAAACGGGAAAAACCTTTTAAGGTCAAGAAATTTTATATTTATAGTTTATTCTTTAGCAGGTTTTTTAATTTTTAGCTTTTATTATGGGAAAAACTTGAATATATACATATAAATAAGTATGGACGGAAAACTGATCAGGGTGGACGAAAACTAGCACAATCCCTATTGCAAGCCCGAATTCTAGGTAGGTATATGGGAAGTACTATACATAGATAAATATAGACAATATAAGAGTTTAGGTTTTTTTTATACCACGACGGTGGCAAACAAGCATACGGCCCGCCTGGTGGTAAGCAGCTACCGTAACCTATGGACGCCTGCAACTCCAAAGGAGAACAAACAAACTTAACAAACTTAGGACAATATATTTTTTGGAAAAAATGAATACCTATACTCATGACAGTTTATCATATAGTAAAGGTTTTTTTGGACGGAGGAATAAATGCGCGGTCATCCTTGTTTCCTGGCCTACATACCTGCAGAGTGTTAGAAAAGAAAGCCCAAATGGCCGAAACTTAATTTGGATTGCGTTGAGTTAGAAGCTTGATCTTTTTACAGCTTCAAGGTCAGACATAAGTATTTGATGTTAATTTCAACTTGATAACACGCGTTAAAGGATATTGATAGACAAACAGACAGATGGACGGACAACAATGTAAGGATTCCATTTTTTCCTTTTGAGGTGCCGAACCTAGCTAATTAGAATAATGGTGTCGTTGAGAAATTAAAACCCCTAAAATTAACGGAATAAAAAAAAGCAGGCTCACTGACTATTTGTATTTGTTGTCGTAGTAGATCAAGAGGGTAGGCCGGAGGTAGGGTTACCAGGTCCAAAAATGAAAAAGCCGGACTCCGTGCTTAATTTAGCCGGACATTTGGATTTTCACTGTTTCTTTTGCCTTGCACCTACTCATACAATTATTTTCGACTAGATTTCCGCTACCCTAAGGTTGTCTGGAAGAGATCGCTCTCTAGCGATAAGACCGCCTGTTGACTGCCTCTACTTTTAATCTGTGTACTGTACTGTTATATGTTATTGAGGTGTGCAATAAAGAATATTTGTATTGTATTGTATTGCATTTGATCCTAAAAGCCGGAAATGCCTTTTTTGCATACGCTACGCTGGTCTTTGGAATCGTGCCACTGGCGTGACTGGCTTGTGGCGTAAGTCAGCCAAAAGCCTAATAAAAGCCGGACAGGCCGGATGAGGAATTATTTGGCCGGACACACCCGTAAAAAGCCAAACATAACCCTAGCCCTAGCACCCTAGCCGTAGGCAACCCTAGCAGAATTCGGCTTATGTAGGTCAATGCACGGTAAAAAGTTATGTAATTTAGTACTTGGTAGCCTGAGCTAAACATGGAGCTATTTGTACAGTCAGCAAAAATATTATTATAAAATCTACTATATTAAATTGAACCTTATGTCATTCGAAAGTTCAAAGTACTAATGTACCTGGGTAATAACTAAATATGGTAGCGGTCCTTCAACCTGGAGCTTTTGTTATTCAGCCGAGTTTTATGTCTTAAGGTGAAAATCGACTAATGATGCAAGATGCAAGTCCGACGTGCAAATGAGTTCAAGGGATGGTTTTAATGCAGTTTTACGCGCTACATAAGACACTGTTCATTAACAAGTACCAAAAAATAAGAGGTTGCATTGTCCAAAGCTGGCAACCTCATGATTCTATCTAAAAATATTGAAATAATTGACCTAGTAGAAGATAAGATAAAACCTAAGTATGAGGAGTGTGACAATTTTTACTTAGGTATAAATGATGTTTTGTGTTCGTAGTTATTTTAAATTCATATGATTGTCAAAATTATCACAGGAGTTGTCTTTTCTGTACCTAGCTATGGTGGTAGGTTATGGTCCACATATATTCGTTTTCTATTTATGCATTTATATAAGTTTTTCCTAAAATAAAATGAACTAAAATAAAAAATCTACTAAAGAATATAGTATAATATAGCTATACTTAAATAGATAATTTGTTGACCTTATAAACTTTCCCCATACATTTGTAGCAGTTTAATCAAGTGGACGGTAAGCTGGACCTGGACGGGAAACTAACACAATCACCCTACTTATTCTACTCAAATGCTCCGTCGTATCAAGGCTATCAAGTGTCAAGTGTCAAGCTACTTAAACATTGACATTTTCATGACATTTACTTTCTCCTTTGAATGAAAACGTTAGTGTTTTGTTATTTGTTCCCTCTCTACGTAAATTATAATTATAATGGACTTTTTAAAATACTCAAGGCCCCAACCACACTCTTAGAACTGATCAATATTAAATATGGTGACGTAGGTAGCTGTCATCCCATAACGAACTGTCAAACTTTTCATACAAGTAAATTTTAAATATATCGATGACGCTAACAAATTGTTTGGTGCAACAGCGCCTTAGTGAATCTAAAAGGTTATTAAGTCCGATAATATATTTAAAAATGTGGAATTAAGGTTATATTATATTTTACATTCTTATTTAGGTATACCATCCTAAAACCTCGGCTACTACAAGACAGGGACCTCTGTAATGAACATCAATCATTAGACCATTTAGGCGTTATATTTTCAGACGTCACTGTACCTATCCTAAAGACATGGAGTGTGACAAGATTACTTTAATAACTCAGGAAACAGGAAACTGCAAGTCTACACAATACAAAGCCTGGAGACCGTGACAAGACGGCAAGAGGTCGAGAAACTCAGCAGACTCAGGCTTCCCAATACGCAGCCTGATGAACAACTGGAAAGAGTAGGTAGAAAGGGACTGAGAAACTCGGCAAAAAGAGGCCTCCCAATACGAGGCCTGAAGACCTGGTGAGGGTGGCAAGGGACGTAAAAAATCAGCAAATACACGAGCCTCCTTGTACCTGTCCTGAATACTTGGAGGCGGTGGCAACGGACTGAGAAGACACGGGCTTCCCGATACATTGCTCACCTGAAGAAGGTAGCAAAAGATGTAGAAACTCAGCAAAAACACAGGCTTCCCAATACGCAGTCTGAACACCTGCGCGACAAACTCAGCCCTGCCTGAATACTTGGAGAGCCTGTGTCTTTGTCAAGTTTCTCGAACTAACTTAACAAAGACACAGGCCTCCCAATACCTGTCCTGAAGACCTAAAGGAGGTGGTTATACTGGCAACAGACAGACAAACTCAGCAAATACAGTTTTCGCAATATATTGCCCCACTGAAGAGGGCGACAAGAGATGAAGAAACTCACCAAAAAAAGAGGCTTCCCAATATTCAGCCTGCATGAACAGACAGGTAGCCGAGGGACTAAAAATTAGATCGATCAATTGGAGGGGCCTGCCTATTTTATAATCTTTACTCACAGTGTTTGTCAGTTAGTCTGTTGTGTAGAATCAGGGGGGTTTCACTACGCAGTTTAGGTACCATCAGGTTCAAAATTGCATGGTCAATTTATCAATGAATTCATTCATAAATTGGCCATGCAATTCTGAACCCGATAGTACATTTGGCCGGCGCGCCTCCCGGGGAGTCGTATAGCAGTGGGCTGCCGCTCGGCTCGCACGATACTCGTGTCACGTGGCGCTCGCGCAAAATTTAAAATACACAATGGCTTCGAAACCTATTTCGATCTAATCCGTATAAAATATGTATTTACGGATGTCTGAATAAACGGAAGAACAAGGAAGCGGAAATAACATTTTTAAATTCCGGACGATATTGAAAGGTCCCAAAGTCCTTACTTAGTAATAACTAGTTAAAATAAACATCCTTAATTTATTGAATATCGGTTGCCCAGAAATAATATTAGGAACTGACGGACATATTTTCAAAGGAATACGGCTGTGGCATACCTACTTCCGTGAGAATCAGACATAATCCCTATAAAAAAATCTATCTCCGGATAAAAATTTCGTGTTTACATAATCAACGTTTGTAATTCCTACATATTTATCTAACAATAATGAATCAGTAGGTATAGGTACAAAAACTTGTCAAGTGCCAACCCCGTGCCGACGCTCACAGCTCGGTCATAAAACTGCGGCGCGCAAAGAAGATTCACGGTTCGTGCGCGGTTATAAGTTTCAATTTTGCTTGCAGGCGGCGAGTATAGGTATAATTTTATACCTAAATCTGACTTTTGTCAAGGAGTGAATTTTCTGTACGGTAGTACTATTAGTTATTCTGTGGTAGAATCTTGCAAGTTGCATTGCAAGCCAGATTTGTACCGGTTCCGGATGTCCGATTAAGATAAGTTTGTTTTATCATACCTGGGTAAAGTGGATGACAATATTAAATATCTTGATACAATCGTCGTAAGAGCTCAAAGAGGACCCAGTGTGTTGACAATGACCTTCTTGTTCCAGCCATTAACACAGTGAATCCTGCTTTTTGTAAGGGTCGGCAACGCGCATGTGACTCCTTGGGAGTTGCAGGCGTCCATAGGTTACGGTAGCTGCTTACCATCAGGCGGGCCGTATGCTTGTTTGCCATCGTCGTGGTATAAAAAAGATCTCGCTGGTCTGATGATGGAGATTGAAGATGGTTATAAGGACTCTGTTATAAGACAATGAAAGCTTATTTTCGCTTGAATAACTTCAATGGTGATCTCATGATATGGCAGAAAAAATAAAATGATTATCCATTGGTTCTTAGATAATAAAGTTACCTACTATCAGATTAGATATCGGTTTTACCTATACAAACCTAATAGGAATGTTATAGGTATGAATTAGGTACTAGTAAGAAGGATTGATGCTTCTTATCTCTTTGCTTATACCATACCTAGTAAGTACCTAAGTCCTTTTACTTATCAAACCGATTTTGATAAAACTTGTTTAGGATCACTCGTTAGAAAACCTGCCTTGAAATAATCAACTCATCCAAATCGGTTTAATCGTTTTACCGCTATGATCCCATAGACAGATACACAGACAGACGCACATAGTGGCCAAACTTATTAGCTAGTATTTTTACTAACCCCTATTTTTGCATCGGGGGTTAAAAATGAGTTTCGTGTTAGAAACTTACCTATAGGTACTTAGTGGTAATTTTTTAAGATGTCGGAATCTTACTAAAGAATTCTACCGACACTAGCGACATCTTAAAAAAATCGTACTATATCTACTTATTACCTTTTAAATACGTATTTTACAATTACTTTAAACTAGGTAGGCATATCAATTGTATTATGCTTACGTGATTCAATTATCACTATGAAAGAAAACCTATTTGAAAAATTTGTTGATTGGTATTATGCAGCCGCGATGAGAATGGGATTAGACTTGACAGATTTGCCATACACATAGGTACGTCAATATTAAAATGAATTGACACCTATCTCAATCCCATTCTAATCGCAGTTAGTAATAAATAATTTAAGTTTATTGGATGTAAGCGACAACGAAACAGTCTCAAAACAAACTTTATGCCGTTCTAAATAAATTTTATTTCACTTTGTCGTCGAGCCCGACGTTAAGTCGTAAAATTAAAGACGTTGTCGCGTAGTTCCAACGTTTTCCGTCACAATCGCGGCAGCACTATACTATGTTTTTACTTTTATGCATTGGACTTTCGAATATTATTGATGACTAAGAACAATTGTAGAGAATTGATGGTATTTATTTTAAATAAAAACCTTATTGTTTTCAGTACCAAATGGGTTACAAATTATTTGGTAACAATTAAATGGAGCATCTTTAACGACAGCGCCATCTAGTGTCGAGTGGCGGAACTTCGTTGTGTCGTGTACAGCACTCACACATAAGTAATAAGTATCGTATTCTCCACCCACCCTGTCAGTACGCTGTTTACCACTACATTGAAAAGTAATGTTTTCGTTATGACAACTTGCGGTTCCCGCATTGTGCGAATGGCATGTCAACTATAATCAAGACTAGAGTTTAAACAAAAGATATTTTGCTTCGTATTTTCAATTTATATAAAAATAATAATATGTAGGCATTTGTTCGCGGTAAGTAATAGGTCATATAATTGTGATATTTAATAGGTAGGTAAATAATGTAAATAGGGTAATTGTGCTAGTTTTCGTCCACTTATCGATTTTGCCAGCTTTGTGATGCAAAAAGAATATCTTAAAGTACCCTTACTTAAATGTATTATATTTAATTTTATAGCTTATATAGTCTAGTTAATGTTAATATTACGCGATAATTATCCATACTTGCGAGATTTTGTATAAAAAATATTATTTGAAAAAGTGGGGTATTCGTTAGTTTTCGTCCATAAATGTCAGTTTTCCGTCCTGGGCTCTGCTAGTTTTCGTCCACTGAGTAGGGTGATTATTTCTAAAAATATTCACTTAATCAAAAAATGATAAAACAAACCTCAATGTTATTTATAAAGTCCTATCGATTGATGTGCAATATGATGATTTTTGGTAAAAAAAAATTGTTACATGTATGGAAAACCCCTTGTGGCTCCCCCCTAAAAAAATACTTTTCAGCAATTTTACTACAATACTAAGTAGGGGTATACCAAATACACCTTCTGTTAGAATTTCATCAATATTAGTTAGTCTCCAAATAAAAAATGGCCATGGCATACGGACGAACTACGGACATGACGAAACTGTAAGGTTTCCGTTTTTGCCATTTTGGCTACGGAATCCTAAAAACTAATGATATTAAGGATTAACACCGTGTTTCTTTCATTCCGTTAATATTAGCATACAGTTAGGTACGTTTAAGGAAACGAAATGGCGTAGTTAGTTTTTATAAATTTGTTTTTTCCATACAAGTATGTATTGTTAAATCGATCACGGTATTATATTTAACTCAACCAAACAATCGAATATTATAACTAAGGCATTTTATCACCAAACAATGATATTGTAGGCCTTTAATGTTAACCACTGTGACTGCTTGTACTATAAAGCCTTGGCCAAACTGCCAGCGTGGCGCAGCGCGGCGCAACCGCGGCACATGTTAACAAGTTAGCGACGTCAAACAGACTGCGTCCCGCCGGCGCCGCGCCCCGCTTCTGTCGCGCCCCGCGCCCCGCGACCCCTGGCGTCCACGCGGCGCGGGCGCAGCGCTGCGCGGCGGGACGCGGCGGCACGCTGCGCCGCGCTGGGTCACATCAGTCGGACGTTAGGCAGCGCGGTGCGTCGTGCGAGCGTAGCAATATACTGTGATTGTGATTATGGATATAGAAAAAAATAATCTTGGCTTCGGAAGGAATGAGCGACCCTCCGCGCGCGCCTGATGTATCGGGTGCGAGTCACGCCAGCATCGCGCGCGGCCGCGCCGCGTTCGCGCGCGCGATGAGGGCGTGTTGCGAGTGCGAGGCCGGTGCGATCCGCGCGCGCCCTGTTTGAACAGTCATCGCGTCGGCGTCACGCGGCGCTGCGCCACGCTTGCTGTTTGGCCAAGGCTTAATGTAATTGACACGACTAGCGTAGTCAACCGCGCATTGGATCGTTCATTATTGGGTCGTTCCTTAGAGAATTCAACCCGGAGTAGCCATGTCTGCCGTTTTCTATACAAAGCAAGTCTGCCGATTTTTGCGGGGGAGGGGAACGTCAAGTGTATTCTGTGGCTATTCGTACGTAACGTACGAATAGGTGTATGCATGACCACTGGTCATATGTTTTCGGCAGAGGGGAACGCCTGTCTATGGCGACTCCGGTTGGTCGAATTCTCTAAGGGTCGTGCATTACCCGGAATCGTGCCGCCGAAGGTTTCCGATTGGTTCCGATCAGATCCGAAGGTTATGCGACTATTTAAAAAAGTAGCTTTTTTCATAGTAATCAGCTCAAAACACGAGACTTCCTTTTTTCGGATGTATTTGTTCAAATATTTAACAGCGCATGTTTTTGTTTGTTTGTTTTCGTGTGGTTTTAATTGCAGGTAAATAGATAAAGGTGATGTGATAGTGCTTAGTGAAAATAACGGATAATATTCATTGTGAAAGATGTACGGGTGTGAGTGTGTGTGTATGTGTACGGACGATGGCAATGGCACGATCACAAAGCTTTCTTTTGAAGTGAAATAAGCAGAGCATGCCATAGTATGGAGGTTATAATTGTTATTCTACTACCATTTGGTCATTCTAATGTTAATTATAGTTTTATCTACACTCATATTGTAAGTTCTCTAAAACGTGTTCGAAAACGGTAGGCAATGGCTAGCATTACCACGACCGATTTTACTATGATAAGCTTTTTATCCGTAGCAGTAACGTAATTTTAACTTTTCATGCTCAATTATTGATGTGCTATGAGTTTTGATAACATAATGTACACCTGCACCCTCCCGCGGATCCGCCGACAGCCCGACACGCGCCCGCGCGACCGCCGGCACACGAGAGTTGGCCATGTTGGCGGTGCGATGGCGGCCATTCTATGGTTTCCAAATGAGGCATTTAGAATAAATAATATGAGTGTAGATAAAGCAGTGTATGCAACTGTACGTAATTAGGCCTTAAAACACTCGTGTGATCTTATTATGAAATTCGCCTGCGGCTCATTTCATAAAACCACACTCATGTTTTAAGGACCCTTATTACGTAACAGTTACATAAACTACTATTGTCTACTCACAAATAACTCGTATATTAACGATAACAATGCAACAGAAGAGCTAGTTTTTAGCCGAATTCGAGGCGGCTATTAATGTTTTATTTTTAAAGTCACTATTTGTCAAATTACTTTTTTATAATGGTAGAATTGTTTCTTAGATATTATGGATCGCAACAAGACCAAACTTCCGCAGGAAAATTCATTTACGTTCAAGTTTTCCCTATATATTTGTAGCAGAACCGTCAGGTGGACGGAAACTGACCCTGGACGGGAAACTAGCACAATCACCCTACAACTTTTAGCAACTTTATTACTTAAATGTTTCTGTTTGTCGTTGTTATATACCGAATAGGTAGGTATCACAGACAATAACCCGATTGTTTCATTATGTGGTTACCTGTCGGTCGGACCTAGGTACCTACCTTGTCGCTACTTAAATACCGAATAGGTACCTGCCTGGGATTATAAAAGAAGACAAATAATTAATTTTTGTACTAAGCAGAAATGTCTGCAAGCGAAATTTCAAATTTATAATTGAAAGAAAAATGGAGTCTTGCTCGACGCGGTGAAGTTTTCACTTTTCTTTAAAGTATAAAATGACAAATATTTTTTGAAGAAAAACGAAACGACTTCAATTGAGCTACCTACCTGACCAAGATAAAATGGCCGAGCTACTGTAAAAATAGGTACCTACTTACTCAGATCACTATAGGAGTGCTTATAATATTTGAATAGTTCCCGCGATTCTTCCAGGATCCCATCATCAAATCCTGGCCTGATGTCAATGGAACTAAATGTCAAGTAGGTATACCTTATTAAACAAAAAAAAAAAATTCAAGTCGGTCAAGCCGTCTTCGAATGGAAAAGGGTCTTTGGGTGGAAAAACATAAAAAATGCAAAAAAAGCAACACCAACAACAACAAAGATCACAACGAATTAAGAACCTGAAGTCGAAATCCTGAAGTCGGTTGAAAACGTAAACATAGGGTGATTGTGCTAGTTTTCGTCCACTCTTGTCAGTTTTCCGTCCATACTTATTTACATGTTTATCTTCAAGTTTTCCCAAAATAAAAGCTTAAAAGTAAAAAAAATACTAAAGAATAAACTATAAAAAATATAAACTACATAAGTATGTTGACTTTAAAAAGTTTTTTCCATTTATTTGCAGCAGTTTAATCAAGTGGACGGTAAACTGGACCTGGACGGGAAACTAGCACAATGTAGATAAGTACTAACATTAAGAGTCCGGTAACGATTTGAAAACGAAAATCGCTAATAATGAAATAACTCACTTGAATTGCATTTGATAAGATGTTCTGAAGTCTTGTTATTGCAAAATAACTTTTGATTCATATATATTACTATTTGATACCCGAAAACCCAATTCGTACAGAGCTTGTTTAGTGAGGACGTTGATTCGTGTAAACTTGTCGCTTAAAATGTTTTTTTTATGTCCATTAATATATTTTATACTAGCTTTTGCCCGCGGCTTCGCTCGCGTTAAATTCGGGGTAACACGGTTCCCCTTTCCTGATTTAAAACACAGAAGAGAACTCGGAATAGAATAAACCGCACACAAATAGTGCGCATACCGATTTTTAGCTAGACTACCTTGAAAATTGCGAAATGCTCCATACAAACTTTCACCCCCCATTTTAGGGAAGTGGGGGGTTAGAAAGAGACAAAAAGTAGCCTATGTTACTCTCCATCCCTTCAACTACCTCCACTTAAAAAATCACGTCAATTCGTCGCCCCGTTTTGCCGTGAAAGACGGACAAACAAACACACACATACACTTTCCCATTTATAATATTAGTATGGATATTATCTGATTAAACCATAAAGTCAAGTTTATTTTTATATTTGAAATTATATGAAATACTTTGAAACATTCCAAAAAATATTACCTAAACTTCCGCATTTTTTTTATAAAATTGCTCTAGCTAAACATATTCTTGCTTTAAAAATATATATGGAAATGAAACAAAAACCGTTCCACTTATTCCTTAAATGACTCATTTTTCAACCTACCTAGTTTAAAATAATTTTAATCATTAAAAATCTTTCATTTTTTTACCTCTCTAAGCAAAAATCGCGAAACTGCTGTTAGATTAAGGTGCATTATTTATAAATGGAACATAACATTAAAAAAGTGTTCCAGTTATGCAGTTTAAAAATAAACTATATTGAAAAATATGTAATCAAGTGTGAACGCAATCGCAAAAAAACTTAACCGGATTCTTAAAATAACTAGGTATCTTAAGTCCATTATTATTATTAAACTTTGCGTCGCGTTGTTAGCATTTTTATTAAATTAAGTAATTCATAGTTTTATATGAGTTCGTGCAGGTAATTTAACTAAAATAAAAAAGTATATTGAGGAGATGAAACATATATAAAAGTATCTACAAAAAAGGTTTTGCTGATCAGACGTTGAGTGGTCAAAGCTATCTAGGTACCTTCTCAAAGGTTAACTCAGTGTCATTAACATTTATTTCTACTGTCGTTCATATGATAACTTATAAATTATTCTATTAGTGCAAAATAATTGCGTACAATAATTTCATTTTAAATTTTACTGTATAAAATTACAATACATATACAAATAAGGTGGTTGGTTTTATCAGACGTTAAGTGGTCAAAGCAACCTCCTCAAAGAAAACCTCAATCTAATTTACATTTATTTCTACTATTGTATATCGACTCTCCTATTATTATTTATATTTAAATGTTCGCGTTCGTGGATAGATACTGGATACATAGGCTCCCTACTTAGCGTTTTCAAATGTGTTTACATAAAATTATTTCTTTATGAAATGACCTACGAATCTACAGGAATTTAAAGAAATATTTTTTATAAAGAAGGGACTTTTATAATAATTTAAACCTAATACGCTATAATTAGTAATTAGGTACCTATCTTATATCTATGATAAGCAGTTTTCTAATATAAAAGCCTTTGATATTTGTAACTAAACCGCTTGATATAATTTCGTACCTATTGACGCAAATCAATTTAATTTTGATGTGTATTTGATGTTGTATTTGAAACGAAATTGATACCAAGAAAAGGATGATGTGATTAAGCAAAATGTCACTTAGGTATAACAGGTCCAATGCGGTTCAATATCAAAATAAATTCAAATCAAAAATATTTTTTACACATCCAATAGCCTTATTAGTTAAATACCTACCTACATTAGCAATGGAAGAACAAAGACAGTACGTAATTAAAATGTAAATCGTATGAAGTTACTTGTCGCGTCTCACTGATCACTGCCAACCTATAGTACCTCCAGTTTTTTGTCTGTGGTAAATACCTGATTAAAAAAAACTTAAACATGCTGGCAGTTTTGATCGAAAACGCAACCTTTTTATTTTTTATTAACATTTTAAACGCAGGGCTTGCAACGATAATGACCAGTACTTTGTTTTCCTAACTGTGGTGAGGTAAAAAATAGAGCAAAAAGGACATGCAAAAACTAACCTATCCATAAAGGGTTTCAATACTTTAAGGGACATGTCATTTATAGGGTAATATAAATACAAAGGCGGTGTGACATTGGATTTTAATGCCCTATAAAAATAACGCAACGGTTTTCGTACGAGATTTAGTTTGTAGTTTTGGCTTACACGGTCCGGTCATATTTTTGTGGTGTTATAATTGTGTTAATTAATATGTTTAATTGATATGAAGTGTCAGTGAAGTGTTATCAAAGGTTAACTTGCTAAGTGTTATGTGATAAGATAAGTTTCTCAAGGTTTTTGCTACGTGAATCGTGCTGAAAACTTTTATGTTTAAATATTACGTAGGTAAGTAATTATCAAAGCAAACATGCATTTTCAAAACTTGTCATGCACTTCTTAGACATTTACTACTAAGTTACTATAGAAATTAAATACCCAATATGCCTAATGTCACAAGTAAGTATCAAGATTATTTATGTAACTGCATTAAGGCATAAAACAGACATTTAGTAATTGCATGACATTAATAGCGTGACCGACATACCTACTGATTTTCCTATGAATTAACTATGAAAATAATAGCTGAACTATTACCAACAATGTTGTAGCGATTGAGAATAAATAAGAAACTTAGCTCGTTAATCCGCTTATCACGGTAGAACCTGTCGGAGACAAATGAACAGTTATATATGACCTACACAAATGAGGTGTCACAAGTGTTTTGAAGGCCTCAATTATGATAGTCTCATTTTTAGTTGGTTTGATATATTATATTGTTTCGTCAAAATTAAGTATGTAGGTACCTACTTATGACTAAGTTTGTACACATAATTAATAATAATATTAAATGACAACAACCCAATGAAATCATTTTAAAAATTAAATAAGCTGAAGTGCTTTTTTTATGCAACTGTTAAAAAATAAATAAAAAATGTCTGCATTTTATCCGCAAATCATATTCATCTATAATTTTATTTATAGAAACGGCCAAGATCATATCATCATCATTTCTAAAAACAAAGCGGTTGATTAATTTTGTCGGTATTTTTACCAACCAAATTCGCAAATTGCATTGGCAAAAACAGAGTTACTTTACCTGAAATCCATTCAGAACGCTGACGACTTTTTACAAAATTGAATACATTTCATGCGCCTGGGCAGATTCAAACGTAGGCAAGAGTAACCGTAATAACCGTAGCCAGCACGCAGCAGGAATCTTTAATTGCTAGATAATTAAAACACATTAAAGTTAATCGTGAAAGCAACACCTTGTGCATTATTAATTTTATTTAGTCTGTATAGATGTCTGCGTAAAGAGGAAACTCGTTTGCCGTCCAGGTTCAGTTTACCGTCCAACTGACTAAACTAGTACAAATGTATGGGAAAACTTTTTAAGGTCAAATGTTCTATTTATGGTTTATTCTTTGAGTAGGGTGATTGTGCTAGTTTTCGTCCACTCTTGTCAGTTTTCCGTCCATACTTATTTATATGTTTATCTTCAAGTTTTTTCCAAAATAAAAGCTTAAAATTAAAAAATCTACTAAAGAATAAACTGCAAATATAAACTATGTTCACCTTAAAAAGTTTTTCCCATTTATTTGCAGCTGTTTAATCAAGTGGACGGTAAACTGGACCTGGACGGGAAACTAGCACAAATACCCTATATACTGACACATTTTTGTAACAAATATTTTAATATAAAAGATCCCGCAAGTACTTATGGTTATTGATGATAATATAAGCTGTAGAATGATTAAACTAAATTTAAGTCTAATAAATATTCAATATATTGGTGTACCCCACACCAAGATATTCTTTTTGAATCGCAAAGTTAGTAAAATCGGTAAGTGGACGAAAACTAATATAATAACCCTCCCTATTGTTCAGAAATAGCGGAACGCGTAAGGTGTTCAAAATGATCTACTTATATTAAGCTCGGCTCTTTGAACACCTTGGGCGTTTAGTTATTTCTGGTGCTGTTTGATGTTATACCTAGCGTGGGTGGTAGGTACTACCGATGGCTGAATCATTGATTAATACACTTGCACATGCTTTGCATACACAATGTAGTAATAGTAAATGGTGAACAATAAATAGGAAGGTATATATTTAATTCAGAGTGGAAAGGATTAATTTTATCTATAAGTACTCTTGGTTATGTCTATTGAAATATGACTCCTATAAAGGATTCTACGAGTAGGTAAATGAGTCGGTCGGTACTTAGGTAATTGAAATAAATACGTCGGGAAACATGAATTATTAGGTAATCCCTTTATGTATGTAGTTGGAAGTTTAATATGTCCGAATTAGAAAGACCCCTTATTTAATTATCGGACGTCTTAAAAAAAGCTTATTACGTTTATATTCTTTCTTTTGTTTTAATTTATCGGCAGAGCTAATTGAGAGTCAATTGAGTAGGTATAGCCGAGAACATTGCGTCTTATTTGATAGAAAACTTATTATGTACTAACCTATTTATAACTATAGTAGTTACATTAGGTATGTAGGTCTACAACAGAAGTATATATATACAGGTAAGGTAGGTGAATATCTGCATCTTTGTGGGCTAGGAACTAGCTTCATTGCAGCCGCAAGGTTGGGCCCTAACACGCGAGCTCGCGTGCCGACGGCTCTCAAGACCTGAAGCAAGCTTGCCCGATGTCTGAAACAAATTACATTTCACCTAGTCTAAACCAGGTACAACTTTATCTTAAAACAATAAGATCCAAATTCGTAATGAGACTGATGATTTAGAAGCAAATGCAACTTAGTTATGAGGGCTTTAGTTCCCTATGTATAAAGTGGAAAACTGTATGGATAATTGGTATTTCGTAGTAGGATGATGAATTGTTTTTTTGCATGACATAGTATGTATAATTGGCTACTTTCCTAAAAAAGTATATTTAGTCCGTCAGTTAGATTATCAAAAAATATTGGACACGTATTTTTTATTTTGTCAATCAAACAAAAATTAGTGAAGATACAGCCCGTTAAAGTTCCGCGTGACGTTACATTTCAGTACAATTTTTAGTATACTGTGACGTCACGCGGAAATTTAACGGGCTATATCTTCACCAATTTTTGTTTGATTGACAAAATAAAAAATACGTGTCCAATATTTTTTGATAATCTCACTGACGGACTAAATAGAATTATATTTTTTTTACCCAGGAAAGTATTGGACAGAATTGTGTCCAATAATGACACGACAATATAATGTGAACTAGGTATAGTATGCATTTTTTAAATGTCGGAATTGTAGGTAAAATTCTTTAGTAAGATTCCGACATAATTATTTTTACATATTTTTTAAAGTGGGGCATTCCACTCATACAATAGTATGTTATTCAATCAAATACAAACACTGAAAACATTGAAAAAATAATCAACCCAGCAGGATTTGAACCTCGCATCGATACGCCTTACCGGGGCTCGATCGCTTTACCAATTAAGCTGTTTGGGTTCGGTTACTGAGTTGACGAAATTCTCAATGCCTTCAATCATCGTTTTGCATTTTATTTTTACATCGACTTTATAGCAGCCGTAAGCGACATCTAGGTGCTAACTACTAGAGTTAGATACCCTTCCCGCCGACCCTTTTACAATATCGATGCGAGGTTCAAATCCTGCTGGGTTGATTATTTTTTCAATGTTTTCAGTGTTTGTATTTGATTGAATAACATAAGATTCCGACATCTTAAAAATTACCACTATATGGTAATTGTGCTAGATTTCGTCCACTCTTGTCAGTTTTCCGTCCATACTTATTAAAATGCTTAGTTTCAAGATTTTCCAAAAATAAGCTTTAAATAAAAAAATCTACTAATGAATAAACTACAAATATAAAATGTGACTTAAATAGTTTTTCCCATATATTTGCAGCAGTTTAATCAAGTGGACGGTAAACTGGACCTGGACGGGAAACTAGCACAATCACCCTACATACTCGTATAATATAATCTATGGTAATGACGGTAATATATGTATTTATTGTATTACATATATAAATATGTCCATTCTTATTATTATCTATAAGTAGGGACTAAATAGTGTTTGTGCTATTTTTCGTCTATATATGTCAGTTTTCCGTCCATACTTATTTAGGTATACATTTATATTTAAGGTTTTCCCCGAAATATTAAAATTTTAAAAATCTACTAAATAATAAACTATAATTAAAGAATTTGTTGACCTTATTAAGTTTTCCCCATATATTATTTGTAGCAGTTTAATCAGGTGGACGGTAAACTGGACCTGGACGGGAAACTGCCTAGGCACATTATCTATATCGGTTTAATAAGTAAATATGTAACAGTCTCATCTCATTGGTTTTCGTGAATTCTTGTGAGAGTCATCTTGTTTCATATTTTCTACCAAAGATGCAAAACAAGCAAACTAAGGTACAATATATTTATAAGTATCCTACATAGGTAAATATACCTACTCATTTATTCCTAATAAATAATTATATTTTATAAACGTGCACAAGTAAAACTACTTGTCTTACAAGCTTTAACATCAACCTGATAATCGATAATTTCAATTTTCGGACTGTGACTAAAAATGTTCTTAACTTTGGTTTAACTAATATTTCTTTAGCCATATTTATTGTAAATATGGTTAATGTCCTACAAGATTTGAAGGCAACGCGCAATACCATGTTGTGCTGCGATAACTGTCAACGGTAACGAGTGTTGGGTAATCTGATGATATCTATATACGACCATCATTCGACTAATTTTTCCGTGCACGCAGGGATAGTTTAATACATATATACGACTCTTAATTTATGTATTACTCGTCTCTAATGCTAAAAGCATATATATTTTTTTACCTTGTCATAATAACGTTATAAAGATCTATTTAAATATAGGTATAGTTTGTTCGGCGGCTTGAAGACAAATGCTCCATACTTAAAGTATGGCGCATTTATCCTTAAGCCGCCGGACAAACTGTACTTACATATATCAGAAATACCATACAAATTAGGTATTTAGGGACAGTCACCTACAATAGTGTCTGTCAACGAAGGCCGCAAAAGTATGTGACACGCTCTTATGGCTTTACAAATAAGTGTCAGATATTTGTGCGGCTTATGTCGAGGAAGATACTATTGCAGATGACTGTACCGTCATCATCAAGCGACTAGAATGATTACAGCGTCTATAATAATATCTTGTCAAGGTTACCGATGACATCCGTTTGGGTATGAATGACCAGAAGCTTACAGTTCTTGCACTTCTAGATTTCAGTAATGCCTTTAACACGGTCGATTTTGACATTTTGCTCGCGTTCTTACAGTCTCTTAACATATCGGCTGCAGCGATTGACTGGTTCCGCAGCTATTTGGTTGGTCGTCGGCAAAGAATAAAACTAGATTCTTCGTGTTCTTCCTGGTGCAGTACATCAGCTGGTGTTCCACAGGGTGGTGTACTGTCTCCTCTTTTATTTTCTATCTTCATTAATTCCATAACTCTTGATCTCTCCTCTTCGTATCACCTCTATGCCGACGACCTTCAAATATATTCGCAGGGTATGCATAGCGATCTCAATTCAGTTATAGAAGCCACGAATCTTGATCTGCTCCGCATATCAAATTGGAGTCAAAATTACGGTTTAAAAGTAAACCCCCTAAAGTCACAGGTAATTGTGATGGGTAGCGCTAAACAAATCTCCAAAATTGACTTTCTCAGGCTCCCTCCGATAGTCTTCGATGGTATCCAAATTCCTTTTTCCAACCAAGTGAAAAATCTTGGCGTAATCATGGATCGTTGTCTATCATGGGTGCCTCAGGTGAGTGAAGTGAGCAGGAAGATGTTTGCTGCCATAGGGTCTCTCAGACGGCTCCGGAATTTCCTGCCAATTGCTACTAAAATTGCGCTTGCTCAGTCGTTACTTCTCCCCATTCTTGATTATGCAGATATCTCCTATTTAGACCTAACCGAGGAGCAACTTAATAAGCTTGAGCGTATTCAAAATGCCTGCATTCGGTTCATTTTCGGATTACGCAAATTCGACCATGTTTCTAGTTTTCGTTCTCAACTCAAATGGCTCCCTATCCGTCACCGCCGTAACTCTCACATACTTTCTTTACTCTTTTCTATACTTTTTAACCCTGCAACTCCCCGCTACCTCAAAGAGCGTTTCTCTTATCTTAATTCTATTAGATCCTCTCAAAAATTGCTCCTAAAAGTGCCATCTTCATCTTCCAAATTTTATAATTGCTCATTTACGTTCCAGGCCGTTCGTTTGTGGAATTCTCTCCCTATCAACATAAAACGCGCGCAATCTATTGGTAGCTTTAAATCGCAACTTAAGGAATACTATTTATCTCTTCCTTAGGTTTTTAAGTTGACACTGTTGTTTCTTACTGTGTGTATTATATATGTATATATGTACGTATATGTATGTTTATTTTGTATTTATTTAAGTATGTATATTCATATGAATGTGCTGTGTTATCTATTTCGTCTCTTTTGTTTCTATGCACCACCTACTGCTTATTGTTTTTCTCTAGTCTCCACTACCCAAAGGTTGTCTGGAAGAAATCGCTCATTAGCGATAAGACCGCCTGTTGTTACCTCTACCTAAATTTATCTAATTGTAAAATTTGTGCTTGTAACTGTATGAGGTGTGCAATAAAGAGTATTTATTATTATCCGCAGAAGGATAGTAATATGACAAAAATATTCACACTTATTCCATATCAATAAAAGTTAGTAGTTAATTTCGAGGGTTGCCACTCATTACGAATAGCTGAGCGCACTTAAGCGAAGAATTTTAATCGGCCATACCTCGAGCCGTACGGTACCCGCGTCTCCGTAACCTTTACATATTTTATCTGAAGTGGGCTTGATCGCCGACCCAAGGCGTCCCTTCTCGAGTGTATACTTCCAACCTAACTAGACATCTGCCGGCTCCTTTGACGGACACGAAAAGTCGTGGGTAACGACCGATAAGGGGTCTTGACAAAATGGACGCCGCCTCTATAGGTAATGTGGAGTAAAGGAAAACATGACATGGTAACCTAAAAATAAATAGTGTAGGAGCGGGCAAGTGCGAGCTTGCGGCCAATTAGAGCTCGTTATTTTGAATTGAGTCGTAATATAAGCAATAAATTAAAATGTTGCTAAGTTTATTCATTGTTTGTTTTATGTTGTAGTGGTAATCGTAAATAACAATTAGGAATGTTAATCGTGACAATATAGCACGCAAAATAGGCAGTGGATGTTGACTTGCGGAAAAACGCCCAGGGTAACTAATCATGTTTCATGTCGTCCCTGGATTTGACCACTAGGTAAAGAATTGTAGCATAGTAACATTATACATTACGATATAGTCTATTTCTGTATTTTTTAATGAAAAAAGGGTTAGGTTAGGTAGAAACCGTTAATACCTGCAACATAGATTGCATACGATGCTTAACTTTGCCTGTTCTTTACGAAACAGATGTTTATTCCAAACATTTAAGAAAGGCAGCCATTATTCAGATTTTTTTATATATATATATTCAGTAGATAGAGAAACGCTGTTTTCCAAGCCAGGCAAAATTAAGCATCGAAGTATATGACGTAGCAGTTGAAGGTACCTAATAGAAATCAGTGGTCAAATTACGATATGAAATATTACGTGGATTGGTTTTAAAATACTTATACCTATATTTTTAGGACAGTATTACCTAGGTACCTATATACGAATACATGTTAATAGATGTCTTTATACGCCCTATACAAAAGATCTGCAAAGTAAACTTAAAGTATTACGTAAGTACTTACCTACGTATACAACTTTTTAATACATAGTTATTTTATTGCATAATATTTTATTATTCTCTTAAATTGCTGAAATTATATTGACACAGTTCGTTATGGACTACGAGCTAGCTACGACAGATATGATATGACACAATAAGGAGAGCAATGAAGCCTCTTTAGTTAGATTGCTTTACTATCCTTATTGCTAGATCTGGGCATCTGACAGCTTTTAATGGGTGGAGATCAGAGTGACAGACCAACAAAGTTTTTCAGTTGGAAAAAAGCAATACCAAAATAGGTAAAAAACTGCCGGCGTTGTGTCATTTATAGAGGACAGGCCTATATTTTAACATTAGAACAAGAATCATAGTGTATTATTGCAGAAACAAAAACAGTAGGCGACTAACTATACATTGCATTATACACCATTTGGCACTAATTTCCCCCAACAGAAACATCTGGCTATGATATAATCTAATTAATTACATAATTTCCCATAATATTGCATCAAACCTATAACTCCAGGATTTGTTTTCTTCAAGTTATTTGCTTTCTTTGACCTCCACCCCTTTACAGCTGCCATATGTCTAAATTTAGAAATAAGAATAGTACCTATAGCAAACTAACTACAGGGGTTTCGTTGCTCTCATTATTGTGTCATATCTGACGTGGCCAGCTCTCCGTCTATTATTCGAGTAAAAATGTTGTTACAGGAAACCATTGTGTGCGGTGGTTTATCACATCTAGGTAATAATAATCTAGGTACCTGTCTTTCTGCGAAAACGCTAGATGCATCTAAAATTTACTTTCCGAATACCAGTTGATGCTGTTTATACTCACAAATAAAACAACGAACTTCTCAAACCAACAAATATTTATGACCCCCGAGAGACTCGATATAAATCTACCTTCCCTTTCTCGTTTATTTAAAATACCTACCCCGTAGGTATTCCGAGTCGACTCCATCAGATAAACATCCTCATTTGCATTGACCCCGAAAGCCTTTTTCCCAGTTGATTTCCCAAAAAATCCACATTCTCTCAGAGTAGTTGTAGATTTTCCCTCTGACCTACTTGAGTATCTGCAAAACCAGTTAGTATAGAGCTTCCACGTCTCCTTGCGTCAGGAGTCGGGTTGATCATTTGGAGGGGTCGGACGACTGAGGCGGGGTCTGGGCGCGCTGGTGGCGGGTATATATCGGTGGTGGATCGATAGAACCCTGGCAGGTCGCCCAGCTTCGTTCCCCGCATTATTGTTATTGCTAGCCGTCGGTATCTGGCTTCTTCCGCTATCGGTATTGGTTGCTGAGCCTAGTAATACCAGGAGATAAACTGGAAAACGTATCATGGAATAAAGATGCGAAAATATATACAGGAAAGGCAGCGCCGGCACATTTTGTAAGATGATGTTAAATGAAGATGAAAATGGATCTATTTTTATGTCTCGTCGTCTTACTACAATAATAATAGTTCCCTGCCTTTTGATATTGATGTGCGCATCTAATCTTATAATTTTCACCTGGTTTCACTTGAAATTCTAAACAGTAGATAATCGGTATTTTAAGCGCAAGCTTTAGAGTTACTTAATGGAAATGGTGAATATATAATAATTAGATATACTTAGTTATAATTATAATTAGAAACCCAGCTAAAATGTTATTAAATGTTTAGGATAGGATACCCACCTAATCGATTTATAAATAGCCTATTTACTAAGTAGTAAAACTAAATGTGAATGTTATTTTCTTTCAATTGTTTGTATATTATTAAAATATTTTAATAACTAATTTTTATTCAAGAGAGACACAATTATGATTTCCTTTATATTCTCGGTGGTCTGCTAATATAGATACTAGATAAGTACCAAGTTAAGTTAAAACCTATCCACTTTTATTTGCACTTGCTAATACGAGTAAGTAGGTGATTGTGCTAGTTTCCCGTCCAAGTCCAGTTTATCGTCCACCTGATTAAACTGCCACAAAATATGGGAATAACTTTATAAGTTCAACAAGTTTTCTATTTATAGTTTACTAGCTTTCCGCCCGCGACTTCTTGCTTTATTACGGTATCTATCTCATACAGAGTTTCATATCCAATTGTATCTTCTTAACTAACTTTTGTCAATCCCCGAACCATCCCATCTTCTTAATCTATTTATACTTATAGCTATTTTGGCGAAAAAACGGGTACAAACTTTCAACCCCTTTTTTACCCTGTTAGAGGTTGAATTTTGAAAAACGCTGAAATTTCTTTTTATAGTTTTTTAATTATTAGTAAACGTACGGAGTTTCAAATCTCTACCTCAAAATTTTAAACCCCATCCATACAAACTTTCAACCCCCTTTTTACCCCCTTAGGGGATGAATTTTGAAAAACCCCTTCTTAGTGGATATTAACGTTATAAAAACTACCTATTGTGAAAAATTCAGCTCTCTAGGTCCAACGGTTCGGGCTAGGCGTTGATTTAAGTAAGTGAGTCAGTCAGTCAGTCAGTCAGTCAGGACTTTTATGTTTATATATATATATATATATAGATTCTTTACTAGATTTTTTTAATATTAAGCTTTTATTTTGGGAAAAACCTGAATGTAAATATAAAAATAAGTATGGACGCAACATTGACATATGTGGACAAAAACTAGCATAGTCAACCTATATAACACTAATCTATTTTATTTTCTTCACAAACGTCGAAATGTGTATATCTATTCTTGAATCTAAAATTACAATTGTATAGAGAAAATCGGTAGCAGTGACGTACACTGGCATTTTATCTAATTAGATGTAATAGGCGTCCTTTAGCTTCAAATGTCCCGCCTTTTATGACAATTTAAATGTCAACTTAAGGTACCACCGACATGCCCTCGTGACAAGGACCTTTCTCGCTGGCGATAAGATACAAAATCTATTGTCTTTGTACTTCGATAGGTTTGTTAATCTCCGAATAAGCCGGCTAGTCAGCGCCAAGTCACATAATTGTTTCAGTTTATTTTGAGAGCGATTCGTTAGCACGCTATTTTAGTAAAATATTAAGATATTGAGAATTAGAGACAGCGTTGACAGTTAAATTGTTGAGCTTCAAAGAAAGGTGAGATATTAAGATTGCTGACCCGTTCATCATAGTTATTGGAAATTGGGATCCCCAAAATTAGAAAAGAATTCCTGTGTTGGCACTTACTCTATACCTACCTACTACTTACTTACCTTCTCTTAAAACCGGCCAAGAGCGTGTCGGGCCACGCTCAGTGTAGGGTTCCGTAGTTTTCCGTCCGTCACAGTAAGTGTTCCCACTTAAGAGTTAAAATAACACCATTAGCACACAAATTAGCTGTGGTTACCTATAATTAGATAAACATCTATCTGTTATCAACATAAGCTATGAATTAATTAAGCATGATGTATTATCTGTTGGTGATCCTAAATAAAATAAAATAAACACCGCCATGTAGGATATGATATGAGCGTTCCACGTACAGCGACATCTATCGGCAAATTAAGTAAACTATTGCGCGCGAGCTTAAAGTATGGAAGATGATTTTTATGGGATAATTCTTTATTTCGTGAACCGATTTTCACCGTTTTTACTTTATTTGAAAGCACGTCATTTCATTGTGATTTTGTAGAAATTACAGGTACAATAAACAGCTGCTTATACGGTTAAATTACAAACTTAGTTCAGAAATTATTTTGTAATTATTTTTCAAAAACTATTCAACCTATCAAATTCAAAATAATTTTCCTAGAAAGATCTTATAAAGTTCTACTTTTGAGATTTTTTCATATTTTTAAAACTTATGGTTCAAAAGAGGGGGGGGGGGGACACACATTTTTTTAACTTCTGGAGCGAATATTTCCGAAAATATTTACATTATCAAAAAATGATTTTAGTAAACCCGTATTCATTTTTAAATACCTATCCCACAATATGTCACAAGTTAGGGTTGAAATGAAAAAAAAATCACTCCCCACTTTACTTACCCTAATAAAACATTTTTTCCACTTTTTATTTTACCACTTTGTCGGCGTGATTGATATACATATTAGTACCAAATTTCAGCTTTCTAGTGCTAACGGTCACTGAGATTATCCGCGGACGGACGGACGGACGGGCAGACATGGCAAAACTATAAGGGTTCCTAGTTGACTACGGAACTCTAAAAAGTAGATAGGTACCTGTATACATTAGTAACTAGGTATTGTAAATAATAGATAAATATTATAGGACAGTAAGCTCAATAAGGCTTGGGTTGTGGGTACTAGACGACGATGTTTATAATAAATAGATATAGATAAATACTTAAATACCTACCTATACATAGAAAACATCCATAACTCATGTACAAATATAAATAATAATACACACAAATAAATGCCCTTACCAGGATTCGAACCCGGGACGTCCTGCATCGTAGGCAGGGTCACTACCGACTGGGCTAGGAGACCGTTGTATTGTATATTGTTTTTCAAAATTCTCGCCTAATTTTTAGTGTAGTGCACCTAAAGAAGTCTATTTTATGAATATAGTTAAAAATAAGTGGGTACATATTAAATGTCAAAAGTAATTCAAATATTAATTTAAATTATTTGTTGTGTTCATTTTTGTTATAAAACTGAACACCAAATTGCTGCACAACAATTATAATTAAGACGAACAAGATTCTAGAGCGATTAGATTGTAATCTGGCTGATGTATTTACGGCATCAAGTGACCAAATGAAGTTTCGACTTGACCACCTTGACTTATACCACAGAAGTGACTTATACATACAACTACTTAGATGCATAAATAAATCGCTGCCTTTGTACAATAATTCCGACAAAATACGTAAACAATATTTGGAAGTACTTTTGAATGTATTTAAGTACCTACTTAATTTGACTAGGTATGCAGATTTTGATTTACATATCTTACGGTTACTGAATAAACAGGTTTGAGGTGCTATATTGTAATGATTAGGAGTGTGTATACTTGGTACCTTATTGCAATGTCTGTGAAATACAAAGAGCAAAATTTAAGACAAGGTTTGGAGTTCAATATATAGGTATCTACTTATCTAGAGTTGGGGACGTACCTAATTCAGTCAGAGTCACATATGTACCTGACAAATTGCTTTTGGGTAATGAATTAAAAAAGAGTGTTACCTACATTTATATTTAATTTAATGTATGTACCTAAAAATGTTACAACTTACAAAGCACAGAATTTTTTATTTTTAAACAAAAGCTTCTAGTCCAAAAGATGCCAATCGTAGTCCTTTGCTTGCTTATCGCTTGTAGTCAGCTCTAACGACAACAATGCTAATCTAAATATCCTATTAAGTTTCAATAAAAAGGTGCTTTCCACGCTTTACGAGTTCTATAGTACCTAACTTGTCACTTGTTTTCTTCAATAGATGGCATGTCACGAACTATTTTCAATTGTTTCCAATGTTTCCATATTATTATGATTTTGATTAGATAGGACGATGCCTAGATAATACATTATTCTGTTTTTGGATAGAAATTTCGAATTGACAGAACGTCTGTATTTATTGAGATAACATTTTACAACGCGTCACTATTGGATCTCGTTTTTTTTTCAGTTTGCTTTAGAAAATAAATACTTATGTAGGTATACGTAAAAGATGGCTTACACGCTAAGGGGATTGGACTTGGGGTCCTTGCTTCAAGAAACAGCTCCTTATAATTACATTTAGAATTGTTTAGGTTAACTGAAATATAACTAAGTACCTACTTATTATTCCTTAATAAGTTATTCATAACCTACAAGACATTCTCCTACGGGTTCAGATAGAATAGATTCACATCTAATTCATCAGTCGGTTCAGTAGTTTAGACGCATCAGTGGAACTAGGGCTTGCAATCCGGATATTTTGAATAGTGAATTGTATAGAAACTGTTCGAAATATCCGTATTATCCCGATAATATCCGGATAATTGCAAGCCTTAAGTGGAACAAACGATACGTTCACTCTCTCTCTTTCACTTTAGCCTAGTAGTATTAACAATGCCCGACTCATCATTAAACAAAAAATAACGATTAACAAATATACTTAAATATACCTACAGTCGGTGATGTATTGTAACCGTATTAAGTCGTCGTCGATGAAAAAGATCGTGGTAACGCCGCAGTATCTTTTTCTCGCTCGAGTCTCGACCAATCAATACTTTGTTGCAGGCTGCATCTGTAGGCGATTGAAATGCTCTCGTCATTTAAATGAAACCATTAACGATGAACTTATACATAAGTTAATCGTTAATGGTTTCATACAATACGGTACAGTCGTTGAAATAAACGTTTGGTCATTGATGTACTTTGTTGCCGTCTGCAGCTATGGGCGTCATTACTTACTTCATTTAAATGAAGCATTAACGATTACAGAATAGTGCATAACAGTTTTCCATAGTTTCAGTGCCCATCTACTGAAGCTAATTGAGAGAGCACGATAAAATCGAACTTTTCCGAGAAAATACGATGGAATTATGCACTACATTCGTATCTCATTGTTATTTATATACACATAGGTAGTTTGGTAGGTACTAAACGTAAAACGGCGCCATGTAGCCCGAGCATCAGTATGCTACGGTATCCCTTTCTGTCGTATGAGGCGACTAAAAGGGAGCCTTGGGGCCATCAAGGGCGTTGTAGATCCTCCATACAAAAAAAGGTGGAAGCCGCAGAGGTGTACCTAACGCCAGGGCGGTACTGGCGCTTTCCGTATGAGATCCCAGAGCTGCCAAGGCGTTGAGGAGAACCGTTGAAGGATTTTAGTCGGTGAGACTTCGACACGACCTCCGCTCTGTCCCTAACGTATCCATAACAGATTTTCGCCCCGTAAAAAACCTACCTAATGTAAAACCGAATTATAGTGGTCGATGAAAAAGGATCGTGGTAACGCAGCAGTATCTTTTTCTAGCTCGACAAATCAATACTAAGTTGCAAGCTGCAGGCACGGGTGTCTGCACACTAATTACATGAAAACCATTAATGATTCAGTTATGTACAGTCGGCTCCATAAAATAACAAAAAATGACAAAAGTGGACTGTAATTTTATGTACATAGGTACCCTAGGTATTTGAATGATTAATTCGATACACCATCTTATTAGTAGATAGGTAATTACACTTTTCAAATGAAATCTTCGAAAAAATCGTCTCTAAATTTATATTACCGTACCATAAAAAAATATCAATAGTTTATAAAAAAAATATTTCAACTGTACTTAACACGAAATCCCGTAACAAGTAGCATCGCTGTAGGTAGCCGATAAGATCTCGATGGCTGGATCTTAACCACAACCGAATAACTTACGCACTTTACTGGCTCAATGAGATACTTGCATAAATTGACCTTTACCGGAGGGCGTTGCCTGTTACAACAATGTTCTTACATATTGTTCAATGCGTATACTCATGTACATACAAATTGCATAATACATAATTAAATTCACGTTCTCTAATTTGTCTTTACGCAATTAAACTACGTACTAACCTGATGCTCTCAAGAAGTACGAAAAGCTTCAAGACCGAAATGCACCAAGGTAACAGAATTGCGAGCCGTCACACTGCATTACCAAACATGAGTGGTTGGTGGAGTTGGTGAGACATGCAACACATCAACATGGCAACAGCCAGGCAGAATGACAAGTGAACTGAAAAGTTGACGGATTGGTGGACGCTTTCAGATGATTTCTGGTCCTGGTATATATGCCTAACAAGCATATGAACATTGAACAGCAGCCAAGTCATCACATCACGGTCGACCACGACGCGTTCCGCAAAGATTCAAATTTCGCATTTAATTATGCGAATTCGAATGATGATATGAATGTCTAAAATGATGTGAATATTTGTACTTATTATGCGAATGCGAAAACGAGTATTCGTAACATCCCTACAGATGCACGACTTCATTCGATTAAAAAACTTTCAACCTCTCAATTTACCCCATTTAGATATGTGTTGAATAAACCTGTCTAAGTGCAGCATTTATATGTCTTTTATTTTAAGATTCTCCATCGTTTTAAGCTGTGCGTTGCATCTCCATATCTATATAACGCGACTGTTTTGCATATTTAAAAAAAATATGGGCGTTGCAAGTCTTTGTTTACCAAGCATAATTTTATACCAGTAAAACAATAATTCCTCGTCAATTGTCTACCGTAACCAATTTGCCGTCTGCAATAAAACGGGCTACATCTGGCGCCTCGATGAATCGTAATTTTATAGATACGAAGCCATCTTGCAGCCCAATTAGGTTTTATGTTGGAACGATGAGGTATTTCGCGAAATACAAGACAAAATGCCTTGTAATTTGTGTTACTATAGAAATGTTTTCGTAAATGAAATCGGTTTTGCACCATGCCAAGCTTATATATTTGCTGGGTTGGGTGAGTAGTGGGTGTTTTTAAATTTATTTTTTTATTTCTGGTGAAATTATTTTTTCTGAAAATACGTCATGAGTGTCATATGAGTCATATCATAACTGACGCCAAATATTTTTGAAAGTTCTCTTAATAATGTATACTTCGAGCGCCATCAAAAACATTGACGCGATAAGAAATTCAGCTTGCGTGTAGGTATATATCTCTACGTGTAAGTACAATACCTATACCTGTATAAACTACCTAAGAGATTAGGTATGTGAATCTTTTTCAATACTTCTCGAGACTTGGCAAATTGTAAAACTTAAACAATGTGTCTCACAATACTTCCTCAATACTTTCACTACCATTATTTTAAATATTTATATGGACAGTAATACGATTGAATCTTATTCAACTCTTGATCGTTCTGTAATGTCGCAAGCCGATAAATGTCGGAATTTATCATCATCAAATATTACATTTAATAATATGCAACCGTTGTTATGCTGATAGGGCGTAGGCGGGCTACAATCCACCATGACAAGAGTGGGCAACGCAAGTTGGTCCAGACCTTGTTGGTAATCAGAAGTTGAAAAGGGTTGCTTGGGTTATGGACTGTATTTATTACAGTAGAGGTCAGTGGCTCAACGAGGCGTCCGCTTCTGATTGAATAAGCGTGTGGTGTCAATCCTTATGATAAGTCCCCACTTGGGAATGGAATCAGTAAATATGTAGTATGAGGATTATCGGTAATTTCCACCGATCAAATAATACGGGATACACTATCTACCCAAAGAAATGGACCTACAATAGTGCCGCAAGAACGATTCGTGCGGTACTTTCTCTGGCAGTCTTTATAAGACTGGCCGGTTACAAATTTACAAGAGCCATATTTTCAGTACATCTTGTTTGAATCTGTACCTCCTTTATATTGTTACTCGAAGGTAATTTCTCGTTTTTTACCATGTAATTACGTACATTCTTACTATTCTTTGTGGGTGATATTGCTCGAAACTAAGCATTTAGATTTCTAATCCAGCTTGAATGTTAAACTTCGATCAAGTTGCACATCTATCTTTCAAAATGAAGATCGCCATGTGATGTTATTACTGTTCATTTAAAATTGGTATATTAAATGCTTCTCTCCCATACTTTAAGCTTTAGGTACTTAGCAAAAAAGATAATTATGACAGACATGTGTTGGATTTAATTTAAATCAAATTTTGCTGTATTCATATTTACCGATAATGTTCGACTACTAGACGAAACTCTACTCGTTATTGTGTATGTTCGTTGTGGTTATTGAAAATCGGTATTGCTAAGTCTCATCCATTTTAGGTACTATACATAAATATGAGTTTTCAGTGGCTCGCATATTGAAATGTAATCTGTTTGTGTAAGTGAATTATTTTATGATCTTGTTAGTTATATTTTAAAACGCTTTGCTATTTTTATCTTTATCACTTTGCTTGCTTTTGTTTTTAACTTTGCTTGCTCGCCGAGCATGTCTAATGTGGACATAGCATTACACTGACGAACTTATTCGATCCCCGGCCGAACTGACACCGCTGCTACTAAATTTACATTAATCGTGAGACGACGATGACACTTGCGACTACAATGTTCCTTAAGTTAGGGCCAGACGGCAGAGCCGCAGATTCTGCCACGTGACCTTGGTTGAAGCGAGTTGTTGAAGCGAGCGTCTACATGGCTGACAACATGTGCCCAATTGTTGCCAATGGTTGGCAGAGCACGCGTAGCCACCAAGAGGGCGTTTAAAGGTCATGTAGAATTTGGCATCAACCACGGTTTAAAATCTCCTTTTTCTGCCAAGGTCTCGTGGCAGAGGGCTGTGGTTGTATGCCGTCTGGCCGTAACTTTATTTCCACTGCCGCTTGTGTCACAACATTTTCTTTTCAATTTGACAACTGCATCGGTTGAGGTAAAGCTGGGTTTACAACATATGCGGATTACGTTTTATTGCGTAAGGTAGGGCGAAGGTAGGTCCGCGGGCACAAAGATGAGCCTTGGTTTATAAAACATAGCATATTGTCTTTTTCTAAACTAGTAAATAGTCCGCCTAGAACTGAGAACTCGCGATTTCCTTGCAAACGAGTTGACCTTAACAAGACCCTTATGATGATTATTTCGCGCCTTCTAGAGTCTGACCAGCGAGTCGCTGCACAAGCATTTTTACAGAATTCTTCATATGGCAACAATTTTATCTGTCAAAAGTGTCAAACAACTGTCAAAATGTTGACAGCTTCTGTTACCAAACAATATTGATATTTGTGTCACATTTATGTGAGTTTTTATTTGCAAACATATGTTTGACCAGCGAGTCGCTGCACAAGCGTTTTTAGAGAATTCTATATATGGCAATAATTTTAGCTGTCAAAAGTGTCAAAAATATTGTCAAACGAGTTTACACATAACCTAGATTCTCAAATTCTCATGTTAGTTCATTCGTTACGGAAGTTTATAGTTTATATCGTATTATAATGGCTAAACCGATTAGAAGCAGTGTGAGGAGCATGTTATTTACGATAATCTGTAACTATAATCAAGTTCGACACGACGAAAATGAGAGATTACTAGAAAAGAAGCGAATATTGGACGAAATCATTCAGGCGACCGGTAAGTCATTATCAAACAATGTTGATGCTTCTTGTACCAAATTTAATTTACGAGATAGGAACATTTGTTTGTATTACTAAACTTATGATTTATTTATATTACAGCGGGCGTAGATGACGAAAATGTTAGAGAAACTATTCAAAAGCTAGCAAGCGAACTGAAGAATGTTATTGATAATAACGCATCAGAATCAAGTTATTTAGAGAAAGTGTCTACTATGACAGGTAATATAAATAATCTATATTTTCACATCTAGGTTTATTAATATTTTAGTGTTCTTTTGTTAAAATTCCTATTGTTAAAACTGTTTTTTTTTTCAGGTACAAGCATTCGTACACTACGCACAATTAAAAAAGAGGGTTCTATTAACCAAGGCCAATGGAATACGCCAGGGAAAAAACGACCCCGGCCACCAACTGTGTCAAATTTAGACAATTTTGATGTGTCAGCCATCCGTAATAAAATTAATGAGTTTTATTGCGTCAAAAAGCAGGTACCTACTCTAAGAGCCTTACATGCGGATTTGAAAGAATCTATAGGATTCTCAGGATGTTGTGAAACACTGAGGAAAATACTACACGAGAACGGATTTGAGTTTAAAAAAAATAAAGAAGAGCGCTCCATCCTCATGGAAAAGTTTGAAATATCTGGGTGGAGGCAAAAGTTTCTTAGAGCTATACATAAAAAACGGGAAGAAGGAAAAAATATTGTGTATCTTGATGAGACATATGTCCATCAAAATTACAGACCGAAGAAGTCATGGCAAGGGCCTTCAACTTCCGGTTTAGTTGAAAAAATTTCCTCGGGTAAGCGGCATATTATAGTGCATGCTGGATCAGAGCAAGGATTTGTGCCCAATGCTTTGCTTGTTTTTAGCACAAAATCCAAAGCAGCTGACTATCATGATGACATGAAGGGTTCTAATTTTTTAAAGTGGCTACGAGAAATGTTAATCCCAAATTTGACTGAGCCCAGTGTAATTGTTATGGACAATGCCAGTTACCATGTAACACAAATAAATAAGCCTCCAACCATGCACAGCTTAAAGGCTGATATTCAAAAATGGCTAAGGGAAAATAATATCCCATATGAAGAGTGTTTCAAAAAGGAGGAATTGATGTGCCTCGTTGAGGAAAATAAAATTGGTCCCATATATGCAGCAGAGGAGTTATTGAAGCAGCATGGGCATGAGGTCCTTAAATTGCCTCCATACCATTGCGATCTAAACGCTATTGAGTTGATATGGAGCCTCACAAAGCGAAAAATAGCCAGCAGAAATGTGGGGCTACCGGGTTCAGATACGGAAAACTTGATCCGAGAATGTTTTGCAATGATTACCCCGGAAGATTGGAAAAAAAGTACAGACCATGTAATAAATGTGGAACGAAAATACAAGTCTAAGGACAACATTACAGACACTGAACTAGCTCCATTCATAATAGAAGTTCGGGAAAGTGACAATGACAGTGATAGTTCTCTGTCAGGAATTGAATTTCTTGAATCCGATTTCGATTATGATTCTTAAATAAATAGGCACCTTCTTTATAAACTAACAATATTAAAAGTAGATTGAAACTAAATTGTGTTTTCTTTCACCTACCTTCAGTTCAGCTCCATTATACAATATGTGACTTTTTATTATTACTAACTTTATAAGTACAACGGGAAGCATAAATATTTCCCTTGTGAAGGTTTACTTTAATAGCACAAGGGAAATATTTATGCTTAATAAATAATCGCCTGTAATTAACCCGAGTTCAAAACTTCAAAATAAAACACAAATAAAGTAATTTTTAATCCTATCAAAAATATAAATGTCATATGAGAACCAAGTTCAATATAATGACATATGCCTTGGTTGTTGACTTCAACGACCAAAGAAATGAGATTTAAAGGGTGCCGTTTAATGGTCAGTCCTGAAATTTATTTGTAACAACAAAGTATCATTTTCTATAACTTAGGAATCTTAGGATAATATAATAACTTACTTTTTGTACAGTTGAAGTAAAGATATTTATGTTTACTACATATTTTTGTAATGATTGACTGATTAGTCTACTAACAATTCGTTCCTTCGTTTTTTAGTATCTCTGATAATAATGATAACTATTCAATCATATTTTTAATTTTTAAGTGGGCTAAATTAGAAGCCAGGGGTTATAATTGCATTGCAACGATATCCTCAGTCTGTTTACTGTATTAAATTTACAGTCTGCTACGTTGCAGACTTCAGTCAGTCACTAATCAAAACAAAAATTAATTACGTATGAATTACCAAGTATCAAATTACTTTTTTTGCACTATGCTTCGTGTTACCAGTTAAAGATTTTTTGAATTTGCCGCTTTTTTTTTGTGCAGCCACTCGCTGGTCAAACTCTAGCTCCATAACCCCTTGATCGATCCTGGTCATATACGAACTCTCAAATTATATTATATTATCTGATTAATGACGTGTGGACTTTTATAATAACATACTATATTTATTTTTTATTCTCATTACTATAAATTGCGAATTATTGTTATATACTGCTCACTAATGTAATTAATGTTACCTTTGACGTGTATTGTATATGTGCATTTACGAAACAAATGAATATGACTATTTATCTCTGCTACATCCCCAACAAATTTCATAAAGATCACAAAAACTTTACTTGAGTTATCGAGGAAGAACTATTCAAAATGAAAAGGCCATGGAAATGCAAAGACGCCTCTAGGTAGAGCTGACAGTTCCGTTATGTCCGAAGTGAATTTCGCTTACACTCTGCTCGTTCGAAAACATGAATATCAAAATAAGGGTAGGGACAAACGGGTATCGATTGCGTTTTTGATTTCACAGACGCAAATAGGTATAAGCTTCAGCTTAAATGGTAGACCGTAAAGCTCGGTAAGCTCGAAACTCACCCGAGCTTGAGATTTTATACTTCAAAAAAATACATTTACTTTCTTAACCTGCTTGGCTTTATGTGAATCAGTGATAGTGCAGTCGTGTGCACTGGGCTTTAGGGGTCAATGCCCTATGATCGTAAGACTCGTCGGACTTCTGTACAACGTAATAATCAAACTTTTTTTTGTTGTAGCTTCATTTACTCTTGTCTTGATTTCACAATGTACGATGGACTAACAGACGTCAGATATGAGACAATAATGAGAGCAACAAAACACGTCTGGTTAGATTGCTATAGTATCTGTATTGCTAGATCCGGGCATCTGGCAGCTTTTAATGGGTGGAGGTCAAAGTGACAGGATAGCAAAAATTTTTAATTGGAAAATAGTAGGTACTACCAAAATAGATAAAAACTGCCGAAGTTGTCTCAGTTATAAAGGAAAGGGCCTATATTTTAACATTGCGTATTAATACGGAGACAAATACAGTAAGCGACAAATATGAATTATACGTCGTTTGGCACTCCTTTCCCCCAATAGAAACTTTTGGCAATGATATAATCTAATTTTTTATATAATTCCTCATAAATTTGCATCAAATCCTCTAGGTTTTGTTTTCTGGAAGTGGTTTGCATTCTTTGACATCCACCACTTTACAGCTGCCAGATGTCCAGATCTAGAAAAAAGCATAGTATAACAAACTGACTGAAGGGGTTTCGTTGCTCGCATTATTGTGTCATATCTGACGTGGCTAGCTCTCCGTCTATTAGTTTTGCGTTTAAATATGCATGGATTTTGCTACAATGCCAAATTATACTTTAGAAATACACAACTATAAATAATTGCGAAACTCTAGAATCCACATTGCGATAAAGTATTTTTATTTGTTTATTGCACTTATTATAAGTATTTTTTTTACATACGAAACAACCTGTTTTAATTTTCAAATAAAATTCTTTACAACAAGGAATTAAAATAACAATAAACTCTTTTTGTTTCAGATATCGCGTTGCGGGCACAGTCTCGCAGGTTGGTCGCCGCCGGAGGCAAACGTAAAAAAAGTTTAATATTAAGCACCTTTCAAAAAAAGGTCTTAATTAAGTCGCTGTGAGGTCAGAGTTAACAAAACTCCGCCTAAGATCCATTGTTCCGTTACGATGATCCCTGGGGTTCATTAAGGCGCTGTATAAACGTTGTATAAAAAGCGAGGTTATATAAGAAGTTAATTCGGCATCACACCTGTCGCGGTCGTAACTTTCCCGCAGGATGGGCGGACTGCCCTATACTTGCACTATTAGGGCTCGCTTATGCTAGCGCTACATTGTGCCACAACGGCCGTAGTTATAAACGCACATGCCACACGCACACATTACCATCCTATAATAAGTATGTGACTCACTGACTGCGCATAGTTCGTAGAGCTCCCGCTGGATTTCCCAATTGCCCTGTAAATACTTGCACTAGTAGGGCTCGCTTATGCTAGCGCTCCACTGTGCCACAACGGTAGTTATTGACGGACATACCACAAACACACATCACCAATCTATAGCTACTCTGCTGGGTACAGGCCGTAGTCGTAATTTCCTTGTCGGATGGCCGGGCACCTTATACTTGCACTATTAGGGCTCGCTTATGCTAGCGCTACACTCTGCCACAACCACAACGCCCGATAGTTATTTTCGCACGCATCTCCTTATCCTATGCTTTATCTGAGGATGGCCGGACTGCCGTATACTTGCACTATTAGAGCTCTCCCATTTATTTATTATAAAAGCTAAAATTCAAAATTCCAATATCCAAATTATGCTTTATTTGACGTTTGACGGTTTGACGTCTAACCCTATTGTTACTAATATTATAAATGCGAAAGTAACTAATTTTACTATCAATTTAGTAGCATATAAATAACAATCTAATAAACCATGGATCTATCTATCTATCTAAGTAAGTGCAAAACCAGATAAATTAATACATGCAGAGGTTTCGTATATTAGAAATAATGTACCTAAGTACCTTATACATTTTATCACAAGAGCAAGGCCAACAATAAGTGATTACATTTGAAATTTATCTGCGAGGTTTTATACTCGATTATTATTTATGAATATGCGCCCTTGACTTATAAATGCAATTAAATTTGTCCTTTGCCTGAACATACGGGCTACATTTAGATATGAACATCTCTTGCACCTAACATAAAATGACACCGAGGCGATCGTAATTTGTTTTCGTTTGTGTCATGCGGCAATGCCGCACTGTGTGATGCGGACACGGTACGATTAGGAGGGTTATATAAGTAATTTCGACGTGTATACATGCAATTTCGTGACAGGCTATACTTAGTTAAATATGTTTCGACTCCATTGAAGAACAGTAGATTTTATTATTCAAATATAGGCACAAATATAAAAAGTAGACATATGACAAGTACCACAGAAGACTATGTAACAATTTGTTTCACTAGTGATAGGTATACTAAACATTTCCGAAGTAAAATCGTGGCCGTGACCTGTGACATGACAACTCGATGACATTTAACGAGTTGCTAATGCGTTTAACGACATAATGGGTTTATCACTCAAACCAGACACATTTTTTGAGTAATTTATTAGCTAATTTAAGCTCACAAATAAATAACACCTCCGGTGTCCGAAGCGTCCCGTAGGCCCCGCCTTTGTGTTGCATGCCACTATTGATTAGGCGGTACCATCAAAGATCTCATATAGACGAATAAAATTATCTTTATATCGATATTTGACAGTTCGATTTCCTAAACCACTTGTGATACCCCTCGGATTAACATTGATGAAGTAATAAGATAAATAATTGATTTGGTACAGCTATCAAAATTTAGGTTGATTTTCTTGGGATTTTTACGCATGTCCATTTAAAATATATGACTTGTTTAAGAGCGCCCTTGAGAACCTTTCACTTTGTTTAAACGTAAACTTTATTTTTGTTTGAGTGCACGTAAATTTTAAGAAAGAGGAACCACTTAAGGTCTTCATGTGTTACGATTTAAGCTTTTGAAAATGTCAAAGTAATCAAGCGCTTGAGTAGTTCTCAAGTTCGTTTATGCGTGATTAAGTCTCGTAGGCATGCACCATATATATGCATAACGTCTACTTAATGTGGGGATGTTCCATTAGGTTGTATTTACTCGCAATTCGTATAAAATATTTTTATGTCGAGTGTTTTTACTCCGACACTTAATTTAAATACATAAGAATATTGATTAAAAACCAGTTTTAACCCTTGTTAGGTATATTACGTTTTATTATAATACAGTCCGCAACAAGAGAGGCTTATATAACTAACAATCTATGGGCGAACAGGCCTGAAATAAAGAATTTATTATTATATTAGCGGGTGAGGTGAGTTATTTAAAATGAACTTTACAATATGTATATGGTATTTTCTCTTAACAATAAAGTATAGCAAAGATCATTTTGGACACCTCACCCGCTTAGAATATAATAGAATAGAATATAGTTTATTCGTAGACACACACACAGCATAATACATTGGGAAAGAAGTAGAAAAAGTGCCACGAAAGGCACGATATGGTGCTATTGGTGCTAGCGATGTGAGAAAATCACGACAGGTAACACAAAGAAAGCGTAATACGATACAATAAAACCAGGAATTAATCAACATACAGTGAACAGCTTATCGAAACAAAATACTGTATGAAAATTTAGAAGTTATACAACAATAATGCATCAGTCCGAACCTGTCTTGGCCCAGCATTATGCCGGAGCGACAACGGCAGCTACACAAGCTAAATTGACAATGACAAGCATGACAGGTCGGACGAGGTCAAACAGAAGACAATTTATCCTTAGAAATACAAAATAAATCTAGCTTACGACTTATCTACTTCTGTTACTTCTACAAGCTTGAATCGGTCATGTTTTGCGTGTGTGAGCAAAAAAGGAAAATTCATTTCTCGAAATAAAGTTAAATCGTGTAACCGGTGAAAGTATGATGCCTTTAGCCAGTAAAGTGAAACGAAGTGGGATGCAAGTGAATATTCGCTGAAATATACCGAAACTTTCGGGGTATTTCTACGCGGAATGTTCCAATTCCATTTCGGCGGGGCTAATAATACACTTTTTCCTCTTTTTACTTCTTTACTCCCACCCTTTACTGCTACCTACATGAGATAACAAAATGGAGTGGAGTCGAATTTAGGAGTACATCGCTTTTCTGCATCGTCTTGATCAGCGATTTCCGTAAATGAGTTTTTAACGTTTTTCTTTGCATAGACGTTTCCTATACGTAAGATTGTTTTATATAAAATAAAAAAATGTAGCTAAATACATTTTAGGTACTTACTTAAAAAAAATTGAGTTTAAGGTTCTTAAAACAAGGATTTATTTGCTATACTATAAGTTTCTGCAGAATTGTCTTTCTTATGTCTATCAAGGGGCGCATAAATGTATATAGGTTATCAATATTTTTCAACTCTAGGTACTTAGTTTAGCAATCCGTGGCTGTCCTACAGACATAACTTAGATAAACGCAACAAGTATATTAAAGTAAGTTTTACAAGCAATACAAGTTATAACTTTTTTTTCTCTGACACAAAAATGCTTTTAACTTATTTTCCACGGAATATCTAGCCGTAAGATCTAGACGGTCAATTATTTCTTGTCTTGAAGTCTCGACATTAGCTGGCAAAAACTAAACTTACGCACTGTCTCAATCCTCTCATAATATTATAACTTGAATATCTAAAATATTTAAATAATATTTTTTATTCAACGGCTCCATGTAACCTCTAGCTTGCAGTAAGACCTAGCGGTGGTCGGTCAATTATTTAGATTGGTCTCGACGTTGCCCAGCTCGAATACTATACAGTCAACTGCCTTATTACAATGGTATAAGATTCACTTTCGGTCAGTTATGGTGCTATTATATTAGTACTTGCGTGACGCACTGTCTCAATCCTTACTTAAAGTTATGACTTCGATTGCGTCATTTCAATGTCTAGCTCAAGTTTTCTAACTTATGGTTAACGTTAACGATTGGTTGACATTAGGTAGTAACATAACATACATATCTTGTTTTGTTTGATGCATTTGGCACCAGAGGTAGCAGCCACACATACGCGTCGACGACTGCTTTCTATCAGTCATTTGTTTGCCACCAACGCACGTAGTATTCAATAAATACCTATATAGTCTCTATTGTTGTAGATATGTGAACTGTTCTATAAATACGACACTTATCTATACTTTTTTTAGATCATAATTCATTTTACTTGAAGGCAACCGTTACCTAAGAGATGTTGGTAGGAAAAATGTTCCATTTATAAGCAACCGGCATTGTTGTTTTATGTTTCCGTTATCGATTTGAATAATTAGACATTCTTTAATATTCGTATCAACACAAAATATAATAGAGTAAGACGTCAGACTTTCAATCTGAATGTCGCGGGTTCAAACCCCGGCTCGTACCACTGAGTTTTTCGTAACTCATGTACGAAATATCATTTGATATTTAGCAGTCGCTTTAAGATGAAGAAAAACATCGTGAGGAAACCGATTTAATCCCAACAAGGCCTCGTTTCCCCTCTGGGTTAAAGGGCAGACGGCAGTTGCTTTCGTTAAAACTAGTACCTACGCTAATTCCTGGGATTAGGTTGCCGAGCGGATCCCAGGCTCAATAGAGCAAAAAGCTGGGACAAACGCTAGGAAGAAGGAGACACAAAATAATAACTTAAAATGGCACACTCTAGTGACGACAACAAAATGCCTTGGTGCTAATTGTATTAAAATCGTAAGCTATTTAGCTTACCCCTAAATTACCCGTACATTCTTTCTTTTAAAAAATAGACATGAGATAAAAATCGACGTCGATTTAGTTCAAAAGTAAAGCATCTCATTCAAATAAGCGGTTAGGACGCCCTATTATTTCGGAGACGTATCGACCATTTCTGAGATACGTTGTCTAAATAAATTCCCTTCAAGTTTAGTGAAGAGCTTACGTAAAAATTCCACGTAGAGTTTTAGATGTGGTGCAAACATAAACTGATAGTGTTTATAAAATTTTGTAACTTTAAAGCAAACACGCACGCAATATTCTGTATATCGTAGGGTTTAGCAGATTGTGTAAACTAGAAATGACAAGTCACGCTTTCTCTAGACTTGTCCTCCCCATGCATTTCAGTTCAATCCGATGCTGATTGTCAGTCGGCTCCCGTTTGCTTTACTCACCGTTATCAATAGCTGTCGACGTGATTCTATCCCATACCCTGAAGGCTACTCATATATTACTATTGTTTTATATTATACAGCTCGCAAATCCAGGATGTGTTTTTATTTAGGTTATTTCTAGAATTTCACGACTTGTGCTTCCGCTTACCTCTCCTGACTTGTCCTAGCCGTCAGTTCAATCCGATACTGATTGTCAGTCGTCGACGCATATCCATCCCATACGTAAGTACCTACTAGGGCTTGCAACCTGGATATTTAGAAATTTTCGAATAGTAATTTGTATGGAAACTATTCGAAATATCCGTATTATTGCAAGCCTTAATACCTAGGCCCTGAAGCCTATAAGCATAAGAAGCTACATGAATATACTACATACTTATAATAAGTATGTAGTGTATTCATGTAGCTCGGTGAAGATCCTTAGTTTCATATACTTAGCTCGCAGATCCATGACTTGTTTATATTTTGGCTAAAGGTCTTCGCGGAGTGTATTCATGTAGCTCAGTGAAGATCCTTTGTTTCATATACTTAGCTCGCAGATCCATGACTTGTTTATATTTTGGCTAAAGGTCTTCGCGGAGTGTATTCATGTAGCTCGGTGAAGATCCTTTGTTTCATATACTTAGCTCGCAGATCCATGACTTGTTTATATTTTGGCTAAAGGTCTTCGCGGAGTGTATTTATGTAGCTTGGTGAAGATCTTTTGTTTCATATACTTAGCTCGCAGATCCATGACTTTGGCTAAAGGTCTTCGCGGAGTGTATTCATGTAGCTCGGTGAAGATCCTTTGTTTCATATATATTCTAACGGCCTCCTAGCCTAGTCGGTAGTGACTGCCTACGAAGCAGGAGGTCCCGGGTTCGAATCCTGGTCAGGGCATTTATTTGTGTGTTTATCACAGATATTTGTTCCTGAGTTATGGATGTTTTCTATGTATTTAAGTAGTTATTCATATTTATCTATTATATATATCGTCGTCTAGTACCCATAACACAAGCCTTATTGAGCTTAACGTGGGCCTAGGTCGATTTGTGTAAGATTGTCCTATAATATTTATTTATTTATTTATTTATTTATTATATACTTAGCTCGCAGATCCATGACTTGTTTATATTTTGGCTAAAGGTCTTCGCGGAGTGGATTCATGTAGCTCGGTGAAGATCCTTTGTTTCATATACTTAGCTCGCAGATCCATGACTTGTTTATATTTTGGCTAAAGGTCTTCGCGGCTTATGCTAAACAGAAATGAAAAGTCACATCAGTTCATATACAATACTGATTGTGAGTCGGCACCCCATATTGAAGGTAAAACAGAATTATATACCTACTTGTGAAGATCGGTGAAGATGCTTTGTCTTGTATTCTCAGATCCATGACTTGTTTAAATTTAGGCCAAAGACTTCACGGTTTGTGTGAATCGGAATTTAGGTCCGCTTACATCTCCTGACTTGTTCCAACCGTCAGTTCAATCCTATACTGTTTGTCAGTCGGCACGCGTTTGCTCGCCGTTTATCAATAGCTGTCGACGCGTTTCCATCCCATACTGAAGGTAAAACATAACATAACTATAACTATATACTCAATAGGTCGAACACATGCTCTTTGTTTCGTATTCTTGGCAGATACGAGTACCTACATCTTGTTTATATTTAGCTTGTTATGTAATCGAGATGTCAGTCACCTTTTCGTATTAAGTACCTATACATATATTTATTAACTATAACGTACCTACCTACGTAGTACCTAACGGGAAAAAAGCAGGCATTTTCTGACTTGTTGGTTAAATAATATTTAAAACGGGGCACTCACGTAATTTCGAGTTTTTCGAGTTTTACGAGTTATACCTATTCGTGTGAGATTGTCCCATAATATTAATTATTATTATTTATTTAGACCTATCGCGTTGAAGATGTAGGTATCTAAGTAATTATATATTGTTTTTTCCGTTTTAAGACAGTATAGGTAACCTCTTAAAGAAAGAACAAACGTAAAAAGAAATCCAAGTATGTTATCAAGGTAAAATCTGAAAGTTACTTTTTTATACCCTCCTAGGTACACTGCTTATTATAAACCCTATAGTACCTCAATTTACAACCCTCTACATTATCTAAACAGTCTACATTCTATACCAACATCTTTGTCTCATTTGTTTTTAAATCGACTCCTTAAGTCCTTCTAACATTACGCCGTAGGTGTCGGTGTTACTACCGATTCTAACCTACGCACTTTTATGGACGTGTCGTGAGAAAGTTTTTATAGCACGCACCACACACTATTTACATACCTACATAACTTGTAGTTTACTGTTTTTACTGATATTAGTATAGACACATAGACAGTACGGATTTGTATTGCTGTTTACTGATATCAGTATGGACACGTAGACAGTACGGATTTGTATCGTAGTTTACTGATATCATGTATAGAATAGACCACGTAGACAGTACGGATTTGTATTATACTTTACTGATATCAGTATAGACAGTACGAGTTTTTGCTCGGAATCAGTAGCGAACAATGTTTATTATATAGTTTTTTTTTGGAATTTATTTGTCGTATGACTCGTAGGTAATCGAATTTTTAATCCTAAAATCTAAAATTAAGGAAAAAATGTTTAAAAAATACAATTATTGTCACGCGATTATCTGCTAGGAAAAAAACTTCTGATATAGCTTATCTCATGCAATAAAAAAGGTAGATATTAGCAAAATCTTAATTCTAAATTGTCTTCAACTAGAAAGGTACATGTGGTTATATACTCTGTAATCTAGTTCTCAGAGTGAATTAAAGTGAATACCTACCTTCCAACCAACATTTAAACACTGTATAGAAATAATTTAATCAACTCTGGCTTATGTAGTCTTAAATTTAATTAAATTTAACTTCAGGTAACTTGGTAATTACTTGAGATTGTCTAAGACCTAAGTCAAATTAATTTAACACGGGATGATTGGTGATTCGACTCATAGATTAAAAATTCAGTCCATATAGGTAATTTTATAAATTTTATACGTCCTTAATGAAATATGTGTTAGTCAAGGCACAGGTACGCCCACATATGGAATACTGTTCTCATCTGTGGGCGGGAGCGCCCCAGTACCAACTTCTCCCTCTGGACCGCATCCAACGGAGAGCGACTCGAATTGTCGGCTGCCAGGATTTTACGGATCGGCTTGACTCCTTGGCGCTGCGTAGAGATGTAGCCTCGCTCTGCATCTTCTACCGCCTCTATCATGGAGAGTGCTCCGAGGAATTGTTCGGATTAATCCCTGCCGCTTCTTTCCGCCATCGTCCTACGCGACAGCATTACCATCATCACCACTTAGATGGTTGGCAGTCCTCAACTGTGCGTTTCTCGAGAAACTTCCTGCCTCGCACAACAAAACTGTGGAATGAACTGTCGTCTGCGGTATTTCCGGACCGATACGACCTTCAAACCTTCAAGAAAAGAGCGTATTCCCATCTTAAAGGCCGGCAACGTGCTTGTGACCCCTCTGGTGTTGCGGGCGTCTATGGGCGGCGTTAATTGCTTACCATCAGGCGATTCGTCTGCTCGTTTGCCTCCTATTTCATAAAAAAAAAAAAGTCACAATATATGTAGTTAAAAATCGTTATTCGACTATACCCTGATTGTATTCAAACAAACAAGTTTAATATATACATCCATATATTTTTATCAGAAAAATAACCACACAAATTGCTTCCTTTTTGCAATATTAAATGTATAAAATCCGCTAAGGATCATTAAATCCTATATCGGTATACCAACCAACCAATTACCCATTTCCTTACCTTTAATAGTCCAATATACTGTTTCAAATCAGTTGTGTAGCTAAATTTACCAAGTATCAAATACCTATTTATAAATGAAGCTCGCATGTCGACATGTATTCAGTACTGCAATACGAGCTTTTTAAGTGTAATGACAGATTTGTTGAGGTTGTTTGTGATTTTTGGTGAAATATCCAGCGGGTATCATTTGCATATTAAAGGAGCAAGTTGATTATGCACGAATTGCAGATTGCAGATGCCTCCATCTGCGGAACAATTTGCATGGTATTAAAGATTGTTTTGGCAAATGGCGCGATTGTAATAATGGTGACAGGTTTAGGACTTTATGTACGCAATATTGCATTGCAGGTAATGTAATTACAGGTTTGGTGACTTTAACCCGGCGCATTGATGTGAAATTTATGTTTTTCGGCCATAATCTCTCGCTGTTCAACTAAGAAATACGTTTAAATGACATAAGAAAAAAGCATTTTGATATAGGTAAGTAGTTTCCGTTATTGTTAAAAAAGGTGGAAAAATCAAAGGCATAGTGCTTAATTTTTCACGGCATTAATTAACACTTGTAATATATTCAGGAGCTACCTTTAAAATTTTAAATATTACTTATTCATAGAATCACATTGGATTGGCTTTAAGTTTTTAGGTCGACGTGAAAGCTTCCTTATAATTAAAGCTGAAAACGGGCGATCGAAACGAAATGATGATTTAGATGGCTTTCATTTGGGAATCGATTCGATGGTCGGTCATTTCATACCAATCTGCATAATTTAAGGTATAAGTCGATTAACTTTCGATGTATAAGTAGGTACATCTATCTACGTAAAATAATGATAGCTATTCATAATGAATAGTTTTTTTGAGGCGTGCTTTACACTGAGACATATTTTCTAGCACATATTTTTACTTATTACAGAAAATTTGGTGCACCTAAATATATTTTTTACCAAAGTTTTAATAGTAGCTTGCAAATTATTGGCATAGGATAGGATATGGTACCGAATATTAGTCACATTTGAAGGTGGCGTAGGCAAAATATTACCGACATAATCAAGTGAGAATCACCCACCTATCCGAAATATAAAACCTATTGAATTTAAAGTAAACGGGGAAATTATTCAAACGGCCTACCTAAGCCTTAATCCCCCACCGCATGATGAGGTTACGGGGCATTGACGTTTTTTAACCCTCCCTTTTTATATTTATCTGGCTAATTAGAATTCATTAGTTTGGTAGTGCTATGTCATAATTTAGACCCATGAATATGACAAGCTTTTTTTAAGCTCGGGGACGTAGATTAGTTATATAATAGGTAACAAGGGAAATACTTTTCATGACGAAAATAATTTAGACAAAGTAACGATATCTTTACAATCACAGTACCTATAGTTAGTTATTGTACAAAGTAAATACTGATTTACCTACTTTGATTAGACAAAAAATAACATAATAAATTCAATTAGAAAATGGTAGTTGCGTGCAAGTCAGGTATTTACTTAGATAAGTAGATACCTATGCAATATTTAATTAACTTAAGTGTTTTATAAATACAAGGTAGTTAAGTAAATTGTATTGACTTGCAATGCAATTTACTTACCTACAATACGGAAAATACAATGAACTCCAGAACCTAAGCAAAAACCAAAAGTTGAATAAACTATAGACACCTTTGAATTGGAATTAATTTCCGTCCGACAAATACCTATTTACTGTCTAAATGTTTTTCGTACCTGCCTTATTAAATATGTAGATAAAAATAATATAAAAAGTACGTACGTAGGTACCTTATATATGGTATATTATAGGTAACTATACCTATGTATACTCTCAATTTTGTAGTCAAGATTTCAATTGAATTATTTATACTGGATAATTTGTTCTTTTCGCTAAACAACCACCCTCGCTACACAATGTCTCACATCCAATTGGCATCAGTTTATATTAAAATGATCTGAATCATCCGCTGGCTCCCGCTCCTCAGTTTAAAGTTCGTCTCGCGATGTGTTTCACACTTCCAAGATGTCTCAAGATCGCCAGCTCGGATCCTTTACGATGTTCTGGCCATGGCATGCCGACCAACCTGCAAGGCCGTATATAAAACGAGTGCAGTGCATTTTTAAAAAGGAAACGCCCAGAACCGCCTGGCCGGGCTTTTCATTATGTTAAATATTCAGTGGAGTGTAGTGCGACCGGAGAGCTACCTCATGTTGCAAGATCGGTGAGTACCATTTTATCTTGTATTTTAATAACTATCTAAAGCTAAGAAATGTTGAACTAAATTATTTTTCAGTAGGTACCTTTTAATGTTTTAAATTTATAATGATTCGCATGAAACACCTAAAAGCAGTTTATGAAACGACAACGCCACATAAGTGCCCGAAATATCCCCCACCCGCAAATGAAATGAAAGTTAACGACCCATAAAAATATTCACACAACTTACGGGTTCCGTCCATAGACCCATTACTTCCCATCGGAGCTTTTGCGAAACTCGTTCCCGAGATAATTTCCGTCCTTGGTCCGGTGGCTATTACGCATAACGCGCAGGCCCAGTACCTAAAACGCCGACATTACCTTGCATTAAATTCTCCCGAGGGCTCTACTATATTCGCACAATTATTCCCCAAACTGAACCCTTCGCCGCAGCCTACAATTACCCCCCATTCAGTTAGAGGCTTTCGTCGAAAGTAAATTGAGGCACAAAATAAAATATCGACAAAATCGCCTTTACCACGTGCTTACATGCATGTTATAGCTCGGCGCGGCGCGGGCGAGCGTTTTGTGCGAAAATTAAACCTCGCCTAAGAGACGACAATTTAACACAGACTCTTGGCAGCTAAGTGTGGATGCAATGGATAAATAGTTCCCGAAACGAAAACTTCTCGGTTACTATACCTAGCTAGTACCTACCTAAGAGTAGTACAACTCAATGTTAATTAAATAAGTTTTTCGTACATTACTCGCCGACCCCACACCTCGCCCGACGCCTGGCTAAATTGTCCTCATGGTCTAAGAGCTGGCCACGTCAGATGTGACACAATAATGAGAGCAATGAAACCTGTCTAGTTAGACTGCTTTACCATCCTTATTGCTAGATCCGGGAATCTGGCAGCTTTTAATGGGTGGATGTCAGAGTGACAGACCAACAAAATTTTTAAGTTGGAAAAAAGTAATACCAAAATAGGTAAAAAATGCCAAAGTTGTGTAATTTATAGAGGACAGGGCCTATATTTTAACATTAGATCAAAAACCATTGTCTATTATTGCGGAAACAAAAACAGCAGGCGACTAACTAAAAATTGCATTTTACATCATTTGGCACTACTTTCCCCCAACAAAACCTTCTGGATATGATATAACCTAATTAATTACATAATTTCCCATAATATTTCATTAAAACCAGAACTCTAGGATTTGTTTTCTTCAAGTTATTTGCATTCTTTCACCTCCACCACTTTACAGCTGCCAGATGTCCGGATCTAGAAATATGCATAGTATAGCAAACTAACTACATGGGTTTTGTTGCTCTCATTATTGTGTCATATCTGACGTGGCCAGCTCTCCGTCTATCATATTATATGAGGCACCGTAAGACACTGACAGAAGTTAAATGCAGATGAATAAAAACATAAAAACTCCAATTACAGAGCATGAAGCAGGCTACATGCATTTAATTTGCGATTGTGCAAATACATAAAATTACAATGTAAGGTACAATCGGATGCAATTAGCCCTCATTATTTAACATAAATTGACGATTAGTGTCTCTGTCTCATCTGGCCATACATTTAATAAGGAAGTGCTCAGATCACTCGCTTGCTCCTCGTAAGTTTTTCTTCGTAAGCTCCTCAAACCGTAAAATTTATTTCGGCCCGCGAGCGTAGAATTAAGAGCTGGTTTAATTAATCCTTTCGGAGCGAACTTAACCTAATATCATAAAGATGGAACAAGGCAAGTTGTACAGAGTGAACTCAAATATTATCCTTTGAGAAGATTAAAGAGGTATTAAAGTCACGTGGGCGTCTAATATCTACGTCTCTACGTCTACTTTACTTACGATTTAACGTACCTACTTAAGCGGTTAGGTAGGTACTGTTTATCCAGCGGTGGCTACAATAGGCCTACCTATTTCCTCACGCATCGTTCCTACTGTTGTACTTACGTGTAGTACCTACCTAAATATAGGTGTAACAAAAATTGTGGTGATCAGTTTATTAAAGGTCATAATAGTTATCGTCTAGCGACTAAGAAAAAGTAGAAAAAAAATTTGGAATCGATTATTTTTTGTATGGGAGTCGTCGTCGACCCTCCATACAAAACAATTAATTTTCGCGTAATAGTAGTTTATGTAACTGTTACGTAATAAGGGTCCTTCAAACATGAGTGTGGTTTTATGAAACGAGCCGCAGGTGAGTTTCATAATAAGATCACACGAGTGTTTTAAGGCCTAATTACGTACAGTTGCATACACTGCTTTATCTACACTCATATTATTTATCCAAAATGCCGTATTCGGAAACCATAGAATGGCCGCCATTGCACCGCCATGGCCAACTCGATTGTGTCGGGGAGGCGCGTGTCGGGCTATCGGCGGATGCGCGGGAGGGTGCAGGTGTACATTATGTTATCAAAACTCATAGCACATCAATAATTGAGCATGAAAAGTTAAAATTACGTTACTGCCACGGATAAAAAGCTTATAGTAAAATCGGTCGTGGTAATGCTAGCCATTGCCTACCGTTTTCGAACACGTTTTAGAGAACTTACAATATGAGTGTAGATAAAAAAATATTTTGCTTTATTTTTCATTATTATAATACAATACCAATTATGCCCTTAAACGGATTACCAGTATTTTGTTACACCTTGTATAAATCTCCAGAAAATAATGACCGGTATCTAATTACATCCGCTTACGAATGTCATAATAAAAACACTAAATTTAACACTTATAACTTATAGCAAAAAGTAATTATGTATAAAGCTCGCTATATTTAGTCTAATTTTTACACCACAACATATCCGGTCTGATCGAAGCAAAATGGTTGTGCTCGAAAAAAAAACGTGAGTGAGGAATCAGCTGTGCGGCGAGCGGCAGCCATGTTGGATCGGCCGGGGGGCGGTGCGTTCCTGTTGATTTATTTTGTTCAAGCGTGACACGCTTGGGAATGTTACTATTTTTTGCGGCCGATTGTAGTACAGTCAGCGGCAGGCAAGTGTTTCGTATTTTTTCTTTGGAAAGGTGTCAGTTTTGACTTACTTTTTTAAACTACATATACTTATCTAATACTAGCTTTTGCCCGCGGCTTCGCTCGTGTTAAATTCGGGGTAACACGGTTCCCCTTTGCCCTCCGTAATGCTCCATACAAACTTCCACCCCCCATTTTAGGGAAGTGGGGGGTTAGAAAGAGACAAAAAATAGCCTATGGCACTCTCCATCCCTTCAACTATCTCCACTTAAAAAATCACGTCAATTCGTCGCCCCGTTTTGCCGTGAAAGACGGACAAACAAACAAACAAACACACACACACACTTTCCCATTTATAATATTAGTATGGATAAACTCTATTTGAAAGAAAATATTTGAGTTTGTTAGATTAATCAGTTTTAAATACTAAATAACTAGTTAATAAATAATGAGATATTTTTACTCCGCCACATTTACTAACGTCCTTACACCGTTGACTGTACTTACATCGTTCAATTTATTTCTGAGTACCTTATCTGTGGTGCCAATTTTATTCAGGTGGCTTAATAAACTGTCCAATAATCGTAACATCAATTATAAAAGTAATTGCAGGGCGTACTCGTCAGTAAGTACTCTAGTAGGTAAGTACTTATTTTTAATATGTACTTATCTACAGGTACTATTAAAATGCGGTTAACAGACGTTGTGCTCGATGGAACCGCTGGGTATTGGTTAAGATAAGCATTTACACTTTAACCTACCTGAGTCTTTCAATTTTTCACTTATATTACGATATTTACGATTATCACCTCGGTAGGTACTTAAACTAAATGCTGACAATTGAATTTAATGCTTTTTTTGCTAAACGGTTAACATTGTATGGCGTGCCAATAGATAGTCTTCCATGTTAGGACCGGGTTTATTTATTTTTAACCTTATGCGTAGGTTAAATACGAAGAGTAGCCGTAGGTGTTAGATACCTAAAGTAAAATGTACAAACTCTATATTAAAAGAAAAATAGTCTATTTAGGTTTACCTACCACTTATGTTACTGAAATTTATACCTACGTGTAAGTACTAAGCAAAACTTGTACCTGCCTAGGTATTTAAGAAATACACAGGGTCTCCCAGAAAGTATGTAATCCAGCATAACAATAATAATAGTAGAACAAAATAAGTATTTCTGAATATGAACTGAACAACAAAAATGTGAACCTTTAATTATTGATATCTATTTATTTATGATCCTTCAACTTTATTTATTGGGTAATTTTATATTTCGTTATTGGTATATTTTTAGAACAAGGTTATTGGACTGCCTTGGTGTTTTACCATGGTTTTACCGTTTCTATTATAATGATGATATTATAATACTTTAAATTAGGCACAAGCCAAGAAAACATCATCAGAATATTATTTTGAACAACAAATTACGATAGGAAAACTTGACTACGTAGGTAGTTACATATCAGTCCAGTTTAGCTATTCTGATATCATTATTAACATGAATGTTCATTTCATTTGCATACCGAAGTGCTAGTCTGGGATCATATCATACAATGTACGCGTACCTACTCATTACACATCTGATAACTAGCGACATACTAGTATATTATAAGCATCTTGTCAGATGAAATTGTTAAATGAGACAAAACGCGACACTCTCCGAATAGTAGCATTAAAAATGTAACCGTGCCTTTGATAGCAATAAGTTCGAAAATGCCTTGGCGATCATTAGGACTTGTTACGTTTTTAAATAAATATAGGATATTGGATTGAGACGCAACATTGTTTCAAGGAGATTAAATCCAGCGCACTGTCCTTTTTCAACGTATAAAGATATTTCATTTCGATAACGCTATCTCTTTCCATTCTTTTGGTTATTTTGTTAGCAATAAGATAAAACTCGCAAGAAATGCCGCCGACTGGTTAATTTCGGATCTCGATTAATAATTTAATTAACGGATAGATAGATAAGTAGTATTACCTACTAAGTATTTATCTCTGTAGTTAAACTACAAAAACGTATCACATTATCTATGGATTCTCTTTAGCAGGTTGCTTTTAATGCGTAGGTACAAAACTAACAAGTATAGGTAAGTACCTAATTAAATTATATATACAGATAAGATCAGAAATAAAATAACTTTAATAATTAAGAAAAAATTATATACACCTAACTCTAAAAAGTAATTGTATATCTGTTTAATCGTAAAAGAAAATTTTACCGAGACTTAAGAAAATATTACTCGTAAATAGCTACATAAATAGCACCGCTGTTACGCGTTGCCGTAAAATTTGGAAAACACGAAAATATTACCTAACTTACAACGAACACTTTCGGTAAAAGTTCGTCAAACTTCTTACATAACACCAAAAGTCAAACTTTTGTGTATGATATTTGTACACGAACAGGAACACACTAAACGTTAAAAAATATAATAACGGCTCTTGTTCACGTGATAAATAAATTTACGTCTCGTATATTATTTTATTTCCTATTTCACGGTATCCTAGGAACGCGGATGGTAAATTTAAATTTTAAATTCAGCTCTAAGAATTTTATTTCTATTATAAAATCTGTATAGAGTTATTAGACGTTCATTTATTTTAAGGCAAAAATTTTCGAGACATTTAGGGCGGAGGTCTTCCCGGAGCGAAAACATTATCTTGGAGATTCGGTGAACGACGCGAAGGCGCGCGCTGCCAAACTTTCACAGGATATTGTGCTGAAATGGGTTGGGGTTTGCTTGGGTATAATAATCAAATAATTTGCGAGCCTTGCTTTTGTTGTACAGGCTAAAACTAGGAAAAATCCTTCTGTTATTGTAGTTGTTAGGAATTGCTTATGTAACAAGAAATAAATACAAATACAAATATTTTTTATTGCACACCTTAATGAAATGGAACAGTACAGTGCACAGATTGAAAGTAGAGGCAGTTAACAATAATAATGAATGCCTTTTAAATGATTAGCTTGCACATGTCTTAAGATTTTATCTAAATAAAGAAAGCTATTAGCGATTCAGTTTTTTAGGCTACAATAGTATTAAGTAATAAAAAACAATTAAACATTACTAAACTCTCTACTAACTTAGGTACTCGTGCTACTTATAAATTTAGATCGTTGGAAAATGGTACAAATGATCTCTTGACTATGTTAGACTTTTTAACGGGTCTCAATTCCTTTCTGCACCTGCAAGAAAAACCTAATCAGAAATTAAAAAAGCAGGAAACCAAGGTAGGTTTCGTATTAGCCGCGTCCCGGTAATTTCACAATTTCACGCTGAGCCGGAGAGCTCGTTATCCGGCCGGGATTCGGTCCTCCCCGGGCATCGCTAATGTGCCGGCGCGAATCGCCCGGCACATGTGGAAAATAATTAAGGCTCCTCAAACCTGCCAGGGTTTGGTGGGAACTTGGAAATATACACTATAATCGCTTATTTATTGTAGATTGAACAACAATTTACATGTGTGTGGCGTAGGCGAAACGAAGGTATGTATATCCGTGGGTGAAAAAAAGAATTGAGCGACATAACTATCCCAAATTGGGATTGATTGAGACGTTTGTTACTTTTTGGGACTGCAACTGATTTGTTTTAACGTTAGGGTTTAATTAAATGCCAACATTAAAAAAAACATTTTTTGAAGGCCTTCTGCAAAAGGACTGCTACATTTTGGAACAAAATGTGTTTGTATAAAGTATCTACGTAGAATATAGTTAGATATGTGTGGGATGTTTACGTCGTCAAGACTTAAGTGTGTCACGGAACCCCGGGTAATAAGACATAAAGCACTTGTCCACCGCTCGATCCACAAAACTCTTGACAGCGATCAACTGTAATCCGCCGCTTACTCCACTTTTTACGTGAAAAACTTTTCCTTTTGAGTTCCCTTATTCAGGAGAATCCCTTATTTTCCAAGCCGGCCTTTATTCATAAGCATAAGCCTCTGACGTAACTTGAAGAACCCTAAATGAACGGTTCTTCGTTGTTTTACGCGTCTTTTCACAATGCTTTAGGAGCGCAGCAGAGATTTACGGAGGAAAAATACATGGTGTAGCTACAACGACCAGCGTGGTGTGGGGAATATTAGAATACGTTTCGTATTGTCGCATATATTATAAGAATAACAGAGTCTGTTTTGCATCTCTGTCTGTTTTAAAGTGCTGGTTATATTCTACCAATAACAACGTAATAGATGGTAGCTAAATGTTTTACATACCATGAATTCTATCGTGTAGGTAATTTTATATTCGGATACTTTGTAGTAAGGCCGTGAAGTTACTTTGTAACATTATAATTATACGGTAACTTGAAAGCTGCTACTTATTATTAAAGATCATTACTTACCTACTCCACAATTAAGGCCTTCACATGCCGCTTCATGAATAAACTTGATAAGTGGAAATAAACAGCTTATTTAACTGTTCATTTGATCATGACTTTTAATAAAAAATCATGTAAAAAACCTATGAAATTAGACTTGAAACTCCCATCAGACAGCACCTGGAATAGATCTAACTCAAATCGATTTACAGTGAGATCATAAAATAGTGTGAAAACGTTATAAAATGAAATTCATCTCGTTCTATGCAGATCAGGGTCGTAACCCGAAGTCTCGACTCCTGAGTTTTCGAGAAACGAAAGAAAAATTTGAATTTAGATGTAGCTCGGAGTCGCGTGGCAACGGGCTTCGACAACCTTCGCTTTACGACGGCAAATACGTCGCTCTCGAGACACGACGGTGCTTTGGCTCCATTTTAAAACTTTCCTGAAGGATCTTCTGCTTCATATAACCCTGTCCTTTACGGATAAAGCCGTGTAAGCGAGACGGCATAGTCGTGTCATCTGAGGCTGGATTAGGGATTGGCTAGAAGCCTTCCTCAGTTTATAAGGAACGGAGGCGGAGGAGTATCGCAGCGGGCCAAATGGCCACCTCTCTCAAATGCCGCGGACGGCCGTTTCCAGCGGAATGGACGTCCTGAACCCTACTCGGGGTTTTCATAGCAATGCCACTAAACGAGTTTCAGACCGAAACATGAAATATTCATTTACCGTCTGGATATTTACCTACCTAGCCAGAAAATAAAGGTTCCCATTTCTTACGCATGCCTAGGCATAGAGTACGCAAGAAAAATGAACGCGGAATTAGAAAATCTAAGCATATTATTTAGTACTAGTACTTCTATAGCGTAATGTTTCGTTGTTTGGCATCATATTTTTATATAAACAAATACTTAATTATACTGAAATTTCGCTTTTGCCTACGACTTTGCTGCCATACAAACCTATGTCCATTCCCAATTCATGAATTTCATACAGTGAAAATGTCTTGTGTCACAAAAATGTACTTTCTGTCATCCCTAATTTGTAAAGTACCTAGTCGGTTACTAAGTTCTGTTACTAGAGTTTTCACTAAATAAATAGGAATAGGTAGCAACATTTTAATTATTCATGTACATAATTTAAAAGCTTATTTAATAATCAATAGATTACAATATATTGAATTGTAAATTATCGTCGCAGTTTTTCAGAATTCTTTATAACACTCGGAAAAAGGCGTGAAAAATATACGTCAAAATTACACTCCTTGTTCATGTTGATTTTAAATCCTATTTATTATTAATCACGTTTAAGACGCATCAGTCTTGCACAATTCGGTAGCTATATTCTTTAGCTTCAATTTGGTATATGTATAGTTGACGTGGGTCTATCCGATAAAATACTAGACTATACGTTGCCAGTCTGCTTGTTCCATAGCAGTCTAAATCTATGTCTTTTGTGAAAAACTTAAAAATAGGCAATGTTTCAAATAGGAATATCTGTGGGATAAAATCGCAAGAAAATTAAATGGTGATCACGCAATTACCTCTAATAAACAGGTTTCTTACAAACAAGCAATGGAACCTTCTAAACAAAGGTGCAATATTTATTTGATGCACTTTTGTAAAGTGTAATTTTCTTGAATTTACCGCGTGTTTGCGTCTTCGGGCAATCTTGTGCTTTACAAGGATTTTCAATAAATTTTTCATCTGATTTGTATATTATTATAACATATTATGTTCATTAGAAATTAGGCTACTAAATAATTACTTAAATTTTTTATTTAAAGCTTTATTTTATATTTTATCAGTCAGAAATCTGGTAACAGAACTTAGTAACCAACTAGGTAGACAACAGACAACTATCGGTGTGAAAATTAATTTTTCGTACCCGTTTACCCTAAACTTTGTCATTATTTTTAGCCCATTTATTTATTTATCGTATGGCTACAAGTCACTGTATATAGATAGGCATTTCTTCCCTGGGGTAGTAGTAGTAGTGAGAAAGCAGATGATAAAGAAAATCCAGCCCATAAATACATATTATAACACTGAAAAAAATTTAGTCCAACTAAGATGGAATTTATCTTGTGATTGCAAATAAAATGTTTGGATTAAAAATATATTTATTTACTATATCCAACTTTATGATTACTTTTTCTAAGTGCTCTTAGCTTCAACAGACAATATCTTATTAGGCTCATAAGTATGCAGTCAAGATGCGTGTTACATTAAATAAGATCTTCATTGAAGCAAACATTTTTTTTCAGTGAACGTTCTTTAGTAAGTATTCGACGCAATCTCTTCAAATGTCATAGCAACAAGCATCGCCTTGACACGTAACTGAGCCGTCTCGAAGGAAGCCCGCTTAAGCCCGTTACATACAAATGCGTTTCATTAAGTTGTGGTTGTTTCGTCCGCTCGCCGGCGCCGAGCGCCACTCTCTTTAAAGTCAGCGCATTGCAGTTGAAACTTAGGTACTTCCTTCTTGAGCTACGTGCGCCCAAATATTATAATATATTCGTGTTTGTACGTTTTTGGAACGTTGAGTATTAATATTTTATTGCAGCACAGTGTTTATTCTAGCAATAAAATTATTAGCTGAGGTTACCTATAATTACATAGACATATATCTGTTATATAGCTTAAGGTATGAATTAATTAATCATTATGTGTTATCTGTTGGTGATAAAAAATAAAATAAAATAAATTAAAATACATTGGTAATATTCGTTCTAAGTTTTCTAACCTTCCAACTAAACGATAGGGCATCTAGACAATATGCATTAAATAGTATATATGCATTAAATAGTATAAAATAAATAAAAGGTTAATGCAAAGTATAAGATAACGACGCAAAGTAAAAATAAAATATACATTCACAATGAATTTCTTTATATCTAAATATCGCCAAGAAATGCAAATACGACGGTAATAAGTACAATACAAAAAAATATGGCTAAACATTTATAAAAATTATCTCATATGGAATGGTATATACCTACAGGCTGTCCCAAAAGAATATACCTAATATACCTACATAATGTAATTAGGTATATAAATAGGTATATTATTTCGCGACAACCTGTAGTTTTGCTCTGTGCCGTGCTTGCTGAAGAGGGTATTAGGTATCGATCCTACAAGGGATTAGTAATCACAATAGATACATATCTACAAGCCTCCTGAGTGGGTCGTCAGTATTCTCGTCTTGTTATTCATTCCCTCGTTGTCCTCGAGCAAAACAAAAGGAACAAAAGAGGTTCGTTATTTAACTCGTTTCCGATACGGCCTACTGTCGTAGCTACGGAACAAATTTCCTCTCATACCTATAATTGTACGCTTACGTTGCAGCCCTTTTTATCAAGAAATATATTCTTGCTTAGTTTAGGTGACTGTTTTGTTATAAAGGTTATATAGGAATAAGTTAATAACTTGACTCGAAAGTTTACAGGTAATTTATCAGATTATAATGCGGATTATAAAAAACAGCTAATTCTTAAAAGCCGGTTTTTGGAAACAAAATGTAAGTAGGGTAGTTTTACGTTATGTTTCTACCTAAAAACCGACAGTTTGGTACCTATACGTATGCACTGTCTTAATGACACAAAATACCCGTTACTCGCACCTAATAGTTTTTGTTCGTGGACTCTATATTGACCAAAACAAGTCAAATAAAATAAACACTAGGAAAACGCAAGTACTTACCTATATATACAAAGTTTTTTCTAGTTCGTTACCAATATTGCCTGAAAAAATGTGTCATTAATAAAAACAAAACTCGTAGTCACATTTAGTTAGTCTTTATTTAAGTAGGTACTATTTAAACCTTTATTTTCATTGTATGTGACCTAGATAATAATTAATGAATTACATAAAAACTGACACACGGCACTCTACTCTTAACAAATTTTAACTATCATTTAATTGGGATGTCGGAATCATAATATACAAACAAAGCACAAACATCCGGGGTTTTCAGGCGCCAGCATGAGAAAACTCGTGGGTCACCACATTAACCTGATTATGGTCCAATGGTTGAAGCATGGCATCATCAAAGGTAGCCGCTTCCTTTTCTCATCTAACAATTAATGCAATTAACGAAACTAGGTCGCGCCCCGTGTGTCACTACCGGGAAACTTTAAAATTCGCACGCTTATTTTCGTGGGAGGCTTTGGCCAGTTAGTTTCTAGGGTGAGTCATTTTCATCACACAATATGCGACTCGGTGCTTGACAATCATGGTCAGGGCTTAGTAGGGGTAAGCAATTCCATGCATAAATGTTCAATATAGAGAGCCTTAGATGACACTTTCGTCTAGCGGCAGACAGCTTTGGATTGTCCAGAGACTAATAATTATATGATGATGACGAAACACGAGATTTTTTAATAATTTAGGTCGTTCATATTATCTTCGAATTCGTGTACTTACTACCATTGTTGTTTGTGTCACTTCTACTTAATCTAACTTTTACAATCAATTATCTAAACTTTTTTCATTAGGTATCCTTAGTTCACTCAATTATCTTGTAGTCTGTGTCGCAAACAAACAAATGAAATTTTGTTTGCAACCAAGTATAATAATAATAATAATATATACACCCGCGGGGGCAGCTTGTGGCGAGCTGACAGTGAGTGGCGACACCGCAGACCCCTATTACAGAGGGCCCTTTCTATCTGGCCCTCGCCTCTGTGCTTGCCTTAACTGGCCGGCCAGAGTGGAGTCGCAAGAGCGGGACCTATGCTCCAGGTTGGAAGTGTAAAATGTCATAACGCCGGCGGCCTGCTGAACGGATTACCGGGATCTGGCTACCGCAGACTCACCTCTCGACAACCTCACAGCCCACGCACCGGTGTTGCCCTTGAGCCATCTTTGATGTCGCTTTTTACGGGGGCCCATCTTGCGGCGGGCGAGTCACCGTCTGCCGGAAATAAAATTGGATACCGTTTTATTAGGCAGGCGTCCGGTTCTTCATCCAATAGCCCAGAAGTTAGTCCATACTTTTCACCCAATAGCCTAGTACATTTTAGACTCCATTAACTCTCAATAGTCTATACACCATGGCGGGTGCTGTTTCTGCGTGCGTCCCATAACACGGGTAGGGGCAGCATCCGCTTAGTATACTCCTCACTTTTCATTAAATTGTCGAAAGGGTCTCTGCGCGTTGGCTTCGGCTCTGCATATGCCTCCCAAAGGTCTGGAACACAATTGTTCCGTGGTCGGGAAAGACATACAAATAATCAGTCCGAGAATCAAAGTTGTGAATATTTATTTTGACCATCACCCTACGATTACTATTTTTAGATATAAAAGCCAGTATTTTTTTTTAACCTTCACATATAAATCAGGGGTCCTATGAAACATAATGAATGATTTAATCTGTATTTATTAGATAGTTTGGTACATAATTTTATGTAATGTATGAACAGTCATGAACTCCTAACTTAAAAAGGGAAGCAACGTAAGTAAACAATAAAAATAAGTTACAGATATCGTTTGTTCATCGCAAGGTGGCAGCCTGTCGTACCTATAACAATAAGTACATTCATGTACCTACCTAATGCAAATGAGTTCGTAACAAAAAGGAAATGAAAGGAACGGCGTTCATTTTGATAGCTAAGATGTTTTGTGAGCCGTATCTGTTTTGAATTATGACTATGACTATGAGAAAGCCCTTGGAACAGAAAAGCACCAAGTTGCCATAGGTAGAAATACGTGCATAGGGTCTGTTCTTAGCACAAAGTTTGCGTAGGATAAAATATGTGAAGTTTATTGGACATTTTATTTTAAGTTCGTCAATATGTCTTTGTAACGAACCATTGTTGTTTCTATACCTATTGATTTTCTTATATCTGGTAATTGTATTTAATTTGCGATCACGTTCGTGTTAAAGTATTTAAAATTATTATACGTTTTCTGGCGCTATTAGTAGTTATAGGTAGGTAAATTATTATTTACCTATAGGTACATAATTTTGTTGAAAAAGCCATGCCATAAACAACTCTGTAGGTTTATATATAATTTTATAATACCTACCGGTGTTGTTTTAGTTTAAATGTAATTCTTTACCACAATTTTGTCGGATCAAACCGGTGTTATTGCTCTTGGCACCGAGTTGGCAAACAGGACTATAATGTCGGCTTACACCCTTCTATATTCGTTGGAAAACATTGTTGCAAGGAATTTTCACTGCAAATATGCCACATTTAGCCACTTGGGTAAAATATACATTTTCTCATTTCATTAAAATGTAGCAGATATAATTTATTCTGGTAATAAATAGTGTCTTGACATGCACTTATGTCTACGCTTAATATTGACGAGCGTAACAATCTTTTGAAAATGTGCCAGCTATGTATATGATTTAGGATATTCCAACGATACTAAAAAAAAAATATTTGGAAGCAAAACCTAACTAACATCGCGTGTATTTAGACAATTTCGTAGACTTTTCTTTCCGCATGAGATGCCAAGAGGTATCTGAATAACATATTAAGTCCCGCCTCAGTCGTTGTACCGATGAGCCGATTCAATTATTTACTCATCTCAATGACGAAAGTGGAAAAACGTCGCAAAAGTTTCATGGCAAGGACCGGCACGTGTGTGTCACATAGCCAAAATATCTGCCAATTTCATTTCTCTGCTACCTCCCCTGAGTACAGTATTAACCGCTCCACCCACCACTCACCTCTCCCTGTTTGTCCGACTGAAATATTACAAGTCTACCCTATCCAGAGCTCCGTTACACGACGCAGCGTTTCTACGCTATCCACTTTTACGGATCTGGCTAAAATGGCTGTATTTTAAGTTACATTGTGCATTCCTGTGAACAAACATGTTGATTCGTCTAGAAAGTTCTAAAGAAAGACTGTACACCTATTGTTTACGAATGGTTTTAATAAAGTTGGAATGAGTGCTTAGCTATCTTTGTTGACGAGATGAGACCTTTTCATTCCAACTTGTATAATTTAGGTTTTCATTAGAACAAGAATCACGATAAAGCAAAGCAAACTAAAGTTAAGAAGATTTAAAATTAAATTGTAAGACTATTGACATATAAAATAATAAGACGCGGTGCCGTGAAGACCATAGTGAAGACCAAATTGTGATTCATAATAAGCCGATTTCCTCGTGTTTCTGCGCGACACGCACACATATACAACTCCTGGACGAGCGGTGATTGGTTCAAACGTCAAAAGTGAGTGTGTGTGTGCACGAGACCGCGGCTTATTATGGAATCACAGTTCTATCTTCGTGGGACCACGTCTTTCTAATTTATATGTATATGTGTAAGACAAATCAAAAAGTAAGGTTAGGTAGGTAAGAACATCTGGAACAAAAACTTTGGCTTGTCAGCTTTGCCAAACAATTCTGAAGTTTCCTCGTACTTTATCTAAAAAATGGCGTACCTATCTCTTAACTGTCAATCTGGATGAAATGCGTCAAAGCAATACCAATTCCGTATTTTATATAAGCTTATAAGCTTCATCCCATGCTGGGACACTAACAAAACACCGCACGGCACGATGACGCAACCGCTAAAATAAATACACCAAATAACGCCCCACTCAAACAGGCGGGATAAGCGTCCCATGTTCGAAGAGTTCGATCATCCGTTATTGGGTACAAGGCGGGCTCTTGACTTTGTTTGCGATCTCATTAGTTGTGTTTGTGGCGAGTGTCCATTTACGACGTGTTTGCTGCCCTCACCCACGCTAATTGAGCGATTTTGTCTGAAATATGCAATTGGTTTGAGGATATTGCTGGAGTAATATACATTAAATGGACACATGAGATATTCTATGGATTTTAGAAACATTTACAGTTAGCTGCAATGATACCTGATCCTCTGATCAAACGTATGCAAAACAGGGCTTAATGTAGGTAACATCTAACGTTGAACTCGCCTGAACCCAAACATAGGTTACATAGGTACCGACTTACCCCGCAATTTTCTGTAAATAAAGTGATATTTTAACTCGATACCTGTTTAGGTAAATACCTAGATTAAATAAGCATAAGTAAAATCTTTTGAATAATATTTGATAAAAAGATAAAAGATTCTTCAATTTAGGCACATTACAATGCAATTATGAACGTCAGAGAAAAAAAAAACTACTACCGGTTCTAATCCTACACCTCAGACCCGAGAAGTATTATGACCGGCAAGAAACTCGGCGGGACTTACTTTTTCTAAAACAGTAATACATTAGATCTTAAAGATACACAATAATGCGTAGTCCTATAAGAAGACATATCAAAACAGTTTTTGCTTATTGTAATCTACTGAATAAACCTCAGTAAACAGTACAGTTACCTACACGCGTATTCCATACAAGGTTTTAAATGGAGATATTCTTGTAGTCACAGTGACCTCCGTTGCATAACACATGTAACGATCTCATAGCCTCGAAAGTCGACGTCATAATGCCTGCTATCGCCCTAGCTTACCAAGCATACGTTTCCACTACACCAGTATAATTGTAACATTAAAATCCTCAACAATCAGAGACCAGGTTTAGACTGGTGCTTCTAAAGCGAGTGTTATTTATGCAATAGGATTAAGCTAGAGGCCGGACTCATGTGGTAGTGGCGATATGCTGAAAGCTTCTTGATTGCTGACCACGCCACAGTGCTGCTAAAATATTAATATATGTCACGACGCTGCCAAAAGCGTTAAAGGTTACCATTTGTTTCATATCCTGAGGAATCGAGTTCATATTTAGATCTTGCAGGTCCGAGTTGCGAATACATGTCTAAGGGTGTTTTTAGGGTTCCGTAGTCAACTAGGAACCCTTATAGTTTCGCCATGTCTGCCCGTCCGTCCGTCCGTTCGCGGATAATCTCAGTGACCGTTAGCACTAGAAAGCTGAAATTTGGTACTAATATGTATATCAATCACGCCAACAAAGTGGTACAATAAAAAGTGGAAAAAAATGTTTTATTAGGGTACCTCCCCTATACGTAAAGTGGGGAGTGATTTTTTTTTCATTTCAACCCTAACGTGTTATATATTGTTGAATAGATATTTAAAAATGAATAGGGGTTTACTAAAATATTTTTTTGATAATGTAAATATTTTCGGAAATAATCGCTCCAGAAGTAAAAAAAATGTGTCCCCCCCCTCTAATTTTTGAACCATAAGTTTCAAAAATATGAAAAAAATCTCAAAAGTAGAACTTTATAAAAACTTTCTAGGAAAATTATTTTGAACTTGATAGGTTGAATAGTTTTTGAAAAAAAATTACAAAATAATTTCTGAACTAAGTTTGTAATTTAACCGTATGAGCGGGTGTTTATTGTACCTGTAATTACTACAACATCACAAGGAAATGACGTGCTTTCAAATAAAGTAAAAAAGGTGAAAATCGGTTCACGCAATAAAGAATTATCCCATAAAATCATCTTCCATACTTTAAGCTCGCGTGCAATAGTTTACTTAATTTGCCGATAGATGTCGCTGTACGTGGAATGCTCATATCATATCCTAGATGGCGGTGTTATTTTAACTCTTAAGTGGGGACACCTACTGTGACGGACGGAAAACTACGGAACCCTACACTGAGCGTGGCCCGACACGCTCTTGGCCGGTTTTTTTGCTGGATTTTGTCTGGTATGTCTCCCGGTAATTTTGCAGCCCCACTAGTAGTACCATTCGTAAATTCCTAACAGCTAAAATTTGGTTCTAATAGTGCTGATATTCGAATCTCAGTAGGTATACGTTCCCTATGTATGTATACTATGTATAGGTACTGGTACCCCTAGGTACGATGCAGATAGATGCTCTTTAGGGTTCCGTAGATAAAACGGCAAGGATTTTTTAACACTCTATAAATGTTAGTATGAGAAAAAGAGAACTTCTTCGCCTTAAAAATTACTTAACCGGAATGAAAAAAAAATGGCCTATCGGATCTTTATACCGAAACAAAATTACCCACAATTTCATTAATTATAATTTAAAAACATAAAAAACTCGCAAAGTCAATCATCATTCCAAAAAGTTAAATAAGCTATCTCAATGCGACAAAAAAGCTATCAGTAATCGATCTGATGTCATAATACCCGTTCATCGACCCAGCCTCCAATAGATGCTAATCTGATTCAGATAGTCACATAACATAACCGAAACCCGTTACGTTATGAGTACGAGTGTAAGATATGCATCCAATCACGATACATCCCTCGGCCGCGCCGGGTCATGGCCGCTTAAGGCCCTTGAAAGCGATTATGAGGCGGTTTTATTGCGTGCGCGAGCGGTGCACGCATTGTGACCGGTTCCTTAGATACTGATACTGTGGTATGTATGTACTAACGCGAATGGCAGCGTTGACAGGTGCATGTTTAAAAAAAAAAGGTTATGTACTTAGGTTGAACGTTGCATCATGTTCTTTCTGTATGTAACCTAACTTTTAGGTAAAATATAAAGTACGTTAAGCTTATAAAGTCATGTGCTGTGTCAATGTTTGAATAAATAGCTATTATGAGGGGGAGTATATAATTCAGACTAATTTCGATTATTCAAAAACTTACACACAAAACAGAATTTATAAGAATTAAAACGTAAATATCTATAGAAATGTTATACTTATAAATTCTCCTGAGCTATAAATACAAGTTATTTCAATTAATATTTAACAGAACAACATAACAGTGTATTTATCCACTCGATAGCCTGTTCATACTAGTGATCCATAAAGTCTTATTTAGAAAATTAATAATCATTATTTAGAAATAGAATGTTAATTCACATAAATAAGTAAATATCGGAGTCCTTTACTATCTTATCAATTACTTAATCAATTGATGATGCCTATATGCGTAATTAGCACGTGATGTTCGTAGAAGCTTATATCTATATATTTACCTAGGTATCAAGTCCTATGTCAGCTTACCGGTCAGAAAGTAGGTATACTTAGATGGTATTATTTAACGAAACGTGCATGCATGTCTGTAACGTATCCAGATAACATCAATGCATATGCATAATTTTAAATTTGCATTGTAAATTAGGTAATGCTCATAACGTCTGATTGTAAAGCAAATCAACTTATTTTTACTTCCATTACCTTCATTTAACTTTACCTTCGAGATGTGGCACATACCAATTAGTATCTAGCAACAGTAGCCTATAGTGGTTAGTTCTATGTAAGTACCTACTAAGGTTTACTTTCCCCTCCAAAGCACTTGCAATATCTGAATGTATAGGTCTTTTTGTCGTGTTTGTGTGCATTGCGTTTGCATATATAAATAATTATACTTACCTATTTACTTAATAAGACATCCAGGGCGTAGGTAGGTACCTACTAGGTACTTACATCCCCTATAGGGAGGGGAAAAAAAATAAAACAAAATCTACTTATATTAAAATTGCCTTTAAATTGTGCTTGACAGGAATCCAAAAACTTAAGTATCATATCATCCTGGTCATATTTAGTGACTACTTTTATGTCCTATATTTCCTACAAATTTTAATTTTATTAATTAAATCTTCCGCATGTAATTCGGAATTTCGGAGCAATGTAAAATCGTATTGGCACTGTTTTTTTTAAATAAAAAACCGAAAATTTCTGGGTCCGTTTACATAAAATAGAAAACCGGGATGCCCTAGTACAGTCGCCATCAAATATATCGTAGCGGCCAAGGTACTCAAATGCAAACATGCACTTTATCGCCTTTACAGTAGAGGCGCTGTTCAGATATTTGTGACCACCTAGGCCGCTACGATATATCTGATGTCGACTGTACCTATTAACCTCTTAAGCTAGGCTCAAAGGATTCAACAACAAAACCTCTAAAGAGCTGTTAGGGCTCAAAAGACACAAAACCTGTGCAGTGATTAGAATCCCACCAAATACATAAATGTAAAAAAGGAGAGCCAAGTTCAATACAAAAATTATGCTTGTCTGTGGGCTTCGCCGCAAAAAGAATGGAGATCTAAATGAGTGCCAAGTTCTATGCAAAATCCAAATATGTATTTATAGGAACAAAATAACATTATGAACAAGTATTAAACTCTATTTCTTTGCTTTATTGGATACCTATCACAATTGCTGTTATTTAAAAATATGAGATCTTAAAGTAGGTTAGATTTGACTTGGCCTGTTTTTATCAGAATAAAAAAATATATATAATATGTTGAATAACTTTATAAAATGACTGATGTAATGAAAACTGGCCAAGTCAAATCTAACCTACTATCTATAATAATACATATATTGGGGATAGTTTCAAATATGCTTGTAACGGTTCCAACGATACAATAAAAAAAATTGTATGGGGACCCCCCTATTTTTTAACTTTTTTTTATTTTTAGATTTTTTCCTACGCTTACTTACAATTACCGAGCTGGATTCCAAATTTCATCCTTCTAGGTCATCTGGAAGTAGGTTAGATTTAGGTACTATATGTCAGTCAGTCAGTCAGTGCTAAAATTTACGACTTTTTGACCTTCATATCTTTATAACCGTTTGAGCTAGCTTCATGAAATTTGGGCTTCTAGATGTCCTTATGGATATAATTAAACACACGTTAGTTTTATGTGTTTACGTTAAAGAGGTTTTGAGTTATAGAAGGGTCAAAAGTGGCACCAAGTGGTTCGTGTAATATACACTCGGCGCTGGCTAGCCAGTTCCTTTGCTTGAACTTGACTTGACACGCTGCCGCGTGTCTAGATACTGACAGGCCACTGTAAGTTGAACAAACACATGTTTCTTATGGGTAAGAAACAGGACTCTAGGAAGAAGAGGAAACAGCCTTGCACATCCTCTGCTCCTGCGGACCACTAATGCATAAAAGAAGTACCCACCTAGGGCGACATGTACTGCAACCCGATGAGGTACAACACATTACAGCCCAAAGAATCTGGAAATTTCTAGATGCAACGCGAATCAGTAATGAACTATAAAGGGCTGCCACAATAGATCAAATCTGGTCGACGCGGCACTTCGATAGCCCAATTAAGAATAATAATAAGCTAGTAAATCGCTGCCGACCGACAATGTGAACCAGGCCTAAGCTAAAGCTCCAATCGCGGCATGCACTACGGCTGACTGGGCTCGTAAATTGAAACGAGTGCATGATTAATGTATCTACGATGAGTACAGTGACTCATATGTCGACTCAAAATAACCTTTAATAACTAAGGCTTAAAAGCGAAATTTGCGATAGCTGCCGTTCCGCTATTTTTTGTGCTATATGGGTAGATGATTGTAGTGTAAAAAATACTGCAAGAATATATTGCCTATGCCACAAGTGGACGATTGAAAAATGCCTTTGATCTAAAAAATAACCTTGTTAGTTACAGATTTATTGTGAATAAGTACCTACTATTAGAGGCATCCAAATTAAGAGTATGAAATGGCAAATGATATTCGTTGTAGGTATCAAGGTAAGGTAGGTACCAAATAGCACTAGACCCTACTCATAGTGTTGTGTTCCTGCTGGTGAGTAAGGTTGCCAAAGAGCTCAAAGAGGACCCAGTGTGTTGACGATGAGGGACCCTCTTGTTCCTTTAGCCGTCAACACAGTGAATCCTCCTTTTTGTAAAGGGTCGGCAACGCGCATGTGACTCCTGTGGAGTTACAGGCGTCCATAGGTTACGGTAGCTGCTTACCATCAGGCAGGCCGTATGCTTGTTTGCCACCGTCGTAGTTTAAAAAAAAAAAAAAAAAAAAAAAAAAGTACGTAGTTTAAAAATATAATAACGACAGTCTCCTACAACGGAATATTTTCTAAGAAAATTGTATTGAAACGCACATTCATGTACCTAATTTCAGTTAAAACATAACATAAGTGTAGGTAGTACAACTACTACAGTTTTGAGCTTCGATAATTCAAAAGTGCGATTTTCTGTTTTAGTTAAAGATCTGATTACTTACAGTGAAAAATAATTTTCAAACAGTTTTTGACGTTGCGCTAGTTATTATATACCTAGGTAGATATTTGTTAAAGAAAAGATTATACAAGATATATTTTTCTTTACCATACTATTGCATTCAACTATTTCAACATTTTTATAACAGTTTGGTCAATAGATTATGTGAGCATAATCGAAAGCAATTTGTAAAAATGTAAGTGACATTGAATTCTAAACGAATGGCAAATGGCTAAGACGACAGTATGCTCTTGAAATAACCATTATAAAATGTAGTTATGTTGCAATAATAATAATTTTAAACAATAAAGAACCGACTTCACTAAGCATCCACCTTTCCAACACCAAATGCTCGATCTGCTGTAAAAAATACTCAAATCACCAAAGGTGTGCCTATAATAGTTGAAGAGTTCCCTCGATTTCTCTAGGATCCCATCATCAGATCCTGACATGGTTACAATGGGACCAACTGTGAAGTATACGCTTTCAAACAAAAAAAGAATTTTCCAAATCGGTCCAGCCGTCTTCGAATAATCGGTGAACATACATAAAAAAAAAAATAGCAAAAACAAAGATCCCGACGAATTGATAACCTCCTCCTTCGAAATCTTGAAAAGCGAAAGCCTGGTGGAGAAAAATCAAACATGCTCAATCTTTTCTTTGTGTAGCAAACAAATACATATATTATACCTAGCGCAATGTACACAGTCACAAGTTTGTGACCTGCTTGAATAATTAACATATTCAAGCAGGTCACAAAATAAAATCTGACTTGTGACTTCTGATCTAATTTTCTTAGGTAAAAAAGGCGTTTCTGTACTCCACTATACTACTTCAACATTGAGGCAATAATTTTGCTCCACTAAATAGTTAAGCCAAGCCATGTAACACAATCTACAGTAGGAAACGTCATCACAAGCGATCTAATCATCGCGTGAGTTATAAATCAGCTTCATTAGCTCTAATTACCGATTAGTTCTATTTCGGAGCAACGGGAAATATCTCGGGCTCTCGATTATTTGACGTGTAAAAGCTTTTTTAACGTATTTTCGGGAACAGATACATAACTTTATTTATGTTTAACTCGGCCTATAATGTAGCATTAGTGGAAATTCTCGAACGCAATTGATATTTGTCCAGAAACTGTACATAATTTCGCAGGTCTGGATTTTACATGGCAACACTAATTAGGTGCCTATTATTGTAATATTATTCGAAGAAACGGCCCTGGATAAATTTTGCCCGGAGATCCAGTCAACTCCAATCACTATTGTCATCGTCCCTTAAGCCTCTTTCAAAGCCTTTGCCATACTTTCCATCGAATGTTTTAATTCCGTATGTTATATTATAAATCACCGTCATTAGTTCTAATTACCGCTCGGTTCTATTTCCGAGCAAAGCGCCGCCTAATGGTTGCCGTGCGGGAAGCCGACCGATCACTTAAGACCTGTGTTACGGTAACTTACCGAGCTTTAAGCTAGGGCTTCTATTTCTCTGTATTTTCCATAGAATGTTTTAACTCTGTATGTTATAAAGAAGCGACATTAGAACGTATTACCGATAGCTTCTATTTTGAAGCAGAGCGTGGCCTAATGGCCGCCGTGCGGAAAGCTGGCCGATCATCGAACATAATTTGTGTTCTGGTAATTACCAAGCTTTAAACTATGTCTTTTAATCCTGAAATGTTTTGACTATAAAAACAGGGTTTATATCCCGGTACAAATAACCGGTATTCACAAATAATTTAAATTTAAGGTATATTAATGAAAATGTGACCTTGAGTGTCCATCAGCCCCTTTACAACTAAGGCTTGTTCACGTAATAAAGTAGCCACCTAGAACTAATTCTTCACAGGAATATAGAAACTTTTTGCAATGCTAATACAGTCGGTTCCCCAACATAAGTATCCACTCTCCCATACAACTTTGTATGGCAATGTGGGTACTTAAGTTGGGGAACCCACCGTACGTGTGATTCCAAAAAATATATAATCAAGTTATAAAAAAGTATAAAATAGATGTCATTGAGTAAATAGAATCAAAATGCCGAGAATAAATGAAAATATTCGTAAATTAATTATTGTCGCCTATTGCACTGAAAAGGGTGTCTCGATGTGACAATTCGCAAAACGATATAAAATATCTAAGGACGGTGTGCGAAAAGTGATCAGTAAATTTGGGCAATATCATACTCTACATGATCTACCAGGTCGCGGTCGAAAAAAAGGTTGCGTGAAGCCTAAATTGGACGCCCCAAAAATCATGGTATGGCAAGCTATTTGCTCATGCGGGCTGAAGAGTTCGAGCTTTTTTTACTACTGGCACAATCAACGGAGATGTCTACCGACAGGAGTGTATTAAGAAGCGAATTTTGCCCTTATATAGGAAACATGAACGTCCCCCTATATTTTGGCCTGATTTAGCTTCAGCTTATTACACTCAAACAACCTTAAATTTGCTCGATAATCAGAATGTTATTTATGTGGCGAAAAACATGAACCCGCCAAATTGCCCAGAACTTCGCCCGATAGAAAGGTATTGGGCGAACATCAAGCGATACCTGCTCAAGAAAGGTGCAGTAGCGGACAGCGATGCTGACTTCAAAAGAATATGGAACGCAGCCGCTCGTCAGTTCACTAACACGTCAATAACTACACTAATGGCAGGCGAAAGAAAGTAAAACAATTCTCCAGTTCTTGAGGATTCCGCAAAAAAATGCATTGTATTTTATTTTTTTAATGTTTTCTTATATAATAACCTGTTTTTGTTATCTGTAGCGTTAGAAGTAAACGATTTATTTACGTTTTCATATGGCTACTTTATTACGTGAACATGCTGCTATGTAAAATGTACAATCACACTTATATACTTATATACATTTTCGCAAAAAATACTGTTTCACAGTTTATGTGTAAATAATTTTAAATTTATTACCTTCGATTCATTTAATGTTAACTTCTCTACTTATCTATTAATGTCCGTTTTGTTACTTTGTTTTATACATAAACACATAAAAGAGTACGTTCATAATTTTTATTGGATTGAAATTCGATACAAACTATCCGAAGCTGTTTTTTATTTAATTTGCTGGAGGCGAGTAATCTGTGTAAGTGGCGAATAATAGCATAGGTAATGACCAGAGACTCCAGAGAGGTGCCAACTACCAATAATGGTTAGGTGCATTACGTACAAAACTATGTGAAATCGATACCCATACCTATTTATTTGAATACAGACTGCCTTTAATAAGGCAAAGGTAATGGAAATTTGCCTGCCTACACGAACTGAGTATGTAGTATGTTTTCTAATCTCTGCCTGCCAAGATTGAACAAAACTAATCTTGATTAAGCAGCTACATGAGTAAACTTTAATGATTTTACTGAAAATACTGAAAAGCTATTTATTGGATTTTTTGGATTATTGCTAATTTATTGGATTACAGTCTGGCAAACCAGTTTTGTTTTGTCAGTAAAAGAGTAACAAAATATCATAGGTAATATAACTGAGAAAAACACTATGAACTCTGTTTATCGATGATCCACTGCACTGCGACTCTTGCCAAACTCTATTTGTAATTTATTTTAGCATCCAATTCTAGTCTTAGGGTGGGTTGCACCAAACCGCCTGTAAAAGTAAGCCAAATGTTACGCTAATCGGAGATACTTAACGATTGCTAACATAAATGGGTTGCACCAAGTGCAAAATAACAGAACGTAAGAGTTAAGCGGGATGCCACTGTCTAAACGCATTTCTACTCACATTTTTATGGTAGAATATTTATTCAATATGGCAACACAACCATAAATGCCAAACTAAACTTGTCAAAATCGTCACACGAAGAAAAAAATCTAAAGAAAGGAGCGCGAACTAAACTTAACTTTGCACTCTGCAGCTTGAAAATCAAGAATATACAAACATTTAGCCATTCCTGAACATGTTTATTACTCAATAAAAAAGTGGGCTATCCATTGCGCCTTACGAGGAAATTTTTTCAAAGGATAATGCAACTTGTGCTGAGAGTGGAGTTTAAAGCGAAAGCCAGAATAGTCGGCTGGTGTATTGTGCATTATATTATAGTGAGTAAATCATCCTGCTAGTTTATTACTACTTACAGAACCCTAAACAAGTAAAGCCGTTGCTGGAAGCACCAAATGGCGAGAAGGAGCCCAATCGCAAAACAAAGGCATCACTAGTTTTAACTCTTGAAAATTCGTAAAAATAGGGTACTGAATCCCTCCAACCTGGTTGATTATGGCTGGCACTGTAACCAACGTCCTAAATATTGAACTTATACATGTACTTACTTATTAAATGAGTGTTCTAAAGTATCTTAACGGCCTCCTAGCCCAGTCGGTAGTGACACTGCCTACGAAGCAGGGGGTCCCGGGTTCGAATCCTGGTAAGGGCATTTATTTGTGTCTTTATCACAGATATTTGTACCTGAGTTATGGATGTTTTCTATGTATTTAAGTATTTATCAATATCTATCTATTATATATATCGTCGTCTAGTACCCACAACACAAGCCTTATTGAGCTTACTGCGGGACTAGGTCGGTTTGTGTAAGATTGTCCTATAATATTTATTTATTTATAATATTTATCTTTGTTAACAAATGATGAGTAGCACATATGTTACACTAATGAATAATGATACACAATGTTTCTTATTTCAGGTTTGAATTTACCTTTGGTATTGAAGACAAGATGAAATCGAGGCTTGTTATGCTACTCAGTGCCTAACTCCAGGATGTTTGAAAGTAAAAATGCAGTGACTTCAAGAAATTGGTAGAATCTCAATGTAAAAATAAAGTATAATTATACTAACCTAATCAATCAGTATTTTAATTTTGATAATAAAATACATAATTATATTTATTTAGTTACCTTATTTTTGTTTTATTTATTATTCAAACACTGGCATAGGTTTCCTTTGTAGATGGAAGCAAGATCCTCCCACAGATCTTTGATAATGATTATTAACAATACTCTACTCTTGATACATGTTACAAATATTATTCAGGTAAAAGTGACCATAAAACAGTGTGGCTAGGATTCCAAAAATGTTTTCTTATCACTTGTATCTTAATAATCATAATCATTTATTTCTTTGTAATGATATATGTTTACAAGTCATACAACAGCCATGTAGGTAGGTACCTAGTTACTATTATGTTTTATTTGTAAATAGGTACCTATGCTGGTTGGGAAAGATATATGATAAAGAGAGACCTTTATTATTTATTACTAATAAATTCATAGTAAAATCATAACATAACACATATTTTATAATTGATTTTGAGCACTGATGATAGGACTAGGACTAATCAAAAATGCATGCATACATACATCATCTTAGGAAGCTTTTTCCCTTATAGAAATGTAAGTATGAAAATATATCTACTTTTTATACTTACAAAATGAAATGCATGTACTTATTTTGCGTACAGTCACCGGCAATAGTATCTTCCTACATGAACTGTACAGTGAGTACAATTTGGATTAAAAAAAGCATGTTCATAATAATGTCCGATTTAAAATATACTAATGGGGAAGGTATCTGTCAAAAGTCAGGAGGTGCCAGCATAAGTAGGCACCTACCACTAGTTTTGTTGAATGAGATTTGGCTTAAAGGGCTAAAATTAATGCCAGTAAATTCCAAATAAAACAAGAATTTGACACTATTGGTAGGACTGAGACTACAACCTATGCCGGCACCATCTGTAAACACTTGATTGGCCATAATCCTGATTGCAGCGACGAGCAGCAAATGGTAGGTAACAATTGCCATAGAAGAGCGACACACATGAAGTCAAATTAGTTGTCAGTAGATAGTTTATTTATTTATATGGGTTTAATGTTTCAATAGATCTGTAAAATCTTTGTGTTTATTTCACAAATTAAACTGAAATACAGTGTAAGCTCTTTATCAACACTCAAGGGACCGGACATTTTGTGACATTATCACAAGTTGTCATTAAATAGAGGCCTACTGTGCTTGTTTTAAGGCAAATAATGAAATCAAATAAAAAACAAGAATTATATGAATTACTATAATGAATTTTCATACACATTTGAATTTGTGGATACCTAACCATTGTTGAACTATTTTTTTATTGTCCCACAACACATGACACTCTTATTTACTTGATTGTAAATTCCGCATCACACTTTATTTACATGTACTGTTCTGAACATTGTTTAGTTAGGTGTCGAGGCTCGATTTCTGTAGGACATTGGCGATAAATGTTTGGTGGTATAACTTCATGCCCTTATTAAAAGCATTAAAGAAACCTCTCTGATCATCTGGCATCTTTTGAATCGTATGACTTGCTCCCATCAAGTCCCGTTCGTGGGCTGTTCTACCGTGTCATAAAACTTGTTTTTCTTCTTGACCTGGTCATTCCACCGAGTCGGAGGTTTACGTTCCCTTTTGTCTTCTACCTTGCAGTATTCAAGTCAACCGTTGTTTCCAAAGGTTTGGTCTTCATTGACAAAAACAGAGTGGTTTTTTAATGGTTGTCATGATTCTGGTCCTGCTCATTCTACGGCTGTCGGCTTTCATGACAATGACTGTAGGTTCTGGTATGTTTGTGATACATAACAGAAGTCTGTACTATTTCAACCTGAAGTCACTCGGCACTCGATTTTAACTAAATAACGCACTTTTTACAAAGAATTTTATGTACTTATTATTTAATACCGTTATCTGATCTAAAAATTGTGAATAAAACCAAACGTCAATCGTATACGCCTTTTTACGTTCAGATACTCGCATATATTTATTACTGCAAACAATATTTTAATATTTTTCATCAAATATCACTGTCTTTTTGTCTAATAATGCATTTATCCTTGAAATACGAGACATCTTTGCAAACTGTCAGCCATATTTAAACGTAGATTTGAGTTAACCAGTGCTCGATGGCTGGTTAAGGTTAACGTAACTTTCTGACTGCTAAAGTGCATGGTGCAACGGAAAAACGGACTTGACGTCTACTGTAACCATGATGAGTTCGTTAAGTGTGCGTGGTGCAACCCGCCCTTAGTCTTATTTTATGTTGAAGTTATCTACTAACAAATAATTATTAAGATGTGTAATTACTAACAGCTTATGTATTTGACATCTGAAATAAACAATATAGGTAGGTACTTTATGATCACGCCAATGTGCACCTTAAATCCCGGAACATAAGTTCTTCGACAAAAACTACTCTCACAAAAGCTGCTTATACACAATCTAAGTATTATGTACTTATTACCATTGCCCTGTTCTTTGCCCGTAAATCCGGATCATTACAGTTTTACGGCCAATTATATGGAAGTAGTTCCCTCCGGAGATGTTTCCTTTCCTGTGATTGTACCTAATTGTAGCCCTTGTCAAAAATACACCAGCATCATCGGGTATTTTTATCGCTGGAGGAAAAACAAAAACGCTCTTTTGTTTTCCTTTTTTATTCTTCGTGGTTACGCAATTTACATTTTTGTTCATCGCCTCGGATATAATTCAAGGCTTTCGGGTAGGTTGTATTTCTCTCGAAGAACTGAAGATTATATCAGCGATTTGTATTTGGTTTTGTTTTATATTTGTGGTGTTGTCAATGTGCCTATTTTTAAAGTTCGTTGATTTTAGTTGTAAATCGTAGCTTTATTAATAAAAAATAGGTAAGCATTTGACAAGTTGATAAAATAACCTGATGGTAAGTGACGATGAGAGTACAAAGGGTGGAAGCATGCTTACTTAAAAGTATCTATTCCCTTTCGAGATTACCAATGTATGAAATTTTTTATTAAAACTAATATGATGATGACAAAAGCTTGAAAAATTGTCTTATAACCAGATGGTCTTGCAACTTGCATAGTTGCATAATGATCCTAAAACTAAACTAAATGGCTTCACATTGTATATCGACGACAATAAACTGGAATATAACTCCAAAATGCGTCCCGAACTTTTGTTTGCAGCTCAAAGATTCCAACCCTTTTTTGCATATAATTGCATAACAAACAATTTCCTGGACTCAAATTTTGAATAACAAAGCTAACTGGAGCAAAAAGACGGAGAAAAAACCGTGACTGGTAAAGGGTAACGTTTGGACTATTGCGGTGCGGTTAGCTGTTAAACAATCGGTACAGTTATTGTGGAGGTTTATGGGCTGTAAATCAGTTTGGGAAAAATGGTGACGTCATTGGTTGTAAAGATTTAACGGCGATCAGCTGAGGTCGTGGTTTAAAGAAGTAACAGTTACCTGTTACACAATTTTGGTTGTATTACTGGATATCGCATAGCACAATGATTTGTCAGTTTTGAATACGTTAAGGTCATGTAATCGTTGTAGGCATACATACATTACCAGACATTAATTTAACCACCGTGAATTTTTTAAAGTTTTTTTTTTATAGAAACGTCCTGCGATGTTTTACAATTAGGCCAAGAAAATAAGATTTTTTTGAAGAATTAATTCCCAGCAGGCTGGAAATCGTTTTAATACCTTCATGTAGTCCAAAATGCATGTAATCCGAGTTTGCCCAATCCCAAGAGGTGTGCATAACTTTTTAGCGAAAGTTTTGCTTTCTGTCAGGTTTTTGCTTGTAGCTCGAAAACAGTACGTCCGACGGAAAATGTCATGTATACCAATATTAAAGAGGGTTAAATTCTGCCTCGAATGAGTATCTTTACTTCTAATTCGGTTCAGCGGTACAGCCGAAATCAAAAGTTATAAACCGGGAAAATGTCTCATTTAATTGAAAAACTCATATTTTGACTTCCATACCACATATCTTTGAAACAGATGACTCCTGGTGAAAAACCTATAGAATACAAGTTGAAGACAATATAATTTCACGTTATATAGACATTTCAATTTTCAAATTCAGTCATTTTGAAAGACTAAATTTGGCATGAATTCAAAAGCGGTTTTTTACTAATTCCTTCCAAGTTGCATATTTTCCATAAATATAAAGTGTGAGGCGTACATTTAATGCATTGTTACAACTAAGAACATTTAGGTGCAAATTTGTAAAAGGTACCCAATCAGAAAACTATTTATACATCGTGTTTTTTTTATTTCCGGTAATTTCAAGGGTATATTCCTGAGCTTAAATTAGGTTTCTTTCTCAAAGACGCCAGTGTCCTAATTAGCTCCAGTTCTGAGGTAATACATGACATTTTCCGTCGGACGTACTGTTTTCGAGCTACAAGCAAAAACCTGACAAAGAGCAAAAACTTCGCCAAAAAGTTATGCACACCTCTTGGGATTGGGCAAACTCGGATAACATGCATTTAGGACCACAGGAAGGTATTAAATCGATTTCTAGCCTGCTGAGTATTAATTCCTCAAAACACTTTTTATAGATCTTATTTGCTTGGCCTAAATAACATTGAACCTTGTAAACTCTGAGTTCTGACTGTCAAGAATATATATAGCCTCATACCTAATACAGTATGGCCAACCATTATCGTTACAAAAAAATCTAAATTTATACATGTAATCTCATGTGCTTGCGAAATGTTGTCGCATTTAGAAATGAACATCCAAAATTTGCCCGAACTTATAAATAACCGTTATCTTTTTATATCTGGTACTTGCTGATACAGAGGTTTTTACATAAATTAGACCGGTATTGGTTGGGGATGTTGTAGGTATATGTATCTTGATATCTTTACTCAAAGACAGTAAAAGCGGAGCACTAAGTAAGGAAAAGTGGCATGTTTTCAATGTATTTAAAAGTCGCTCAGCCCAGTAATACATTGAAAATTATATGAATAGGTACATCGTGTAACGGAAAACTTATATAAACTAGATCGATACAATTAGTGCTGAATCTTTTCTAGCCCGTTATTGTGATACCTCTTAAACTTCACAGGCCATATAAAAAACACAATAACGAATTTTCAAACTCAACGTCCGATAAAGAAATGGAATAGGTTGCTGATAACGGCTCTACGCGTATTAACCCCGATAAGGCACTGATAAGGTTTCCATTGTTGCCGAGAAAACGTTAATCAAAGATCTCGATTGAAAGTCGTTGGAATATCGATTCAGGATTCAATGTGACTACGTTAATTTGATTTGTTTGACAGCTGGTTCAAGTCTGTAGAGGACCGTTGTCTTCTTACTTAATATACCTTGTAGAAAAGATAGGTGAGCTAAATTTTTTTTTTCGATTTAATCAGCATTGCATCTAGAAGTTGCGTGCATTCGTTGAGGCAGTGGGAGGTAATTATTGCTTGCTTTTTCTTGCAAGGATAAGTTTTCCATTTGTTGAAAATAGGAAAGCAATGGGCAAAAGTTTTATAGACACTTTCCCTGTGTAGGTTTTGCAGTGATTTTGAAAGAACTTAATTGTCATAAACGCTCATCATCTTTTGACTTAATCGTCTACCTAACAGTGTTGTACGTATGTACCTGTTGTCTCAGCAAAAATAGTTAATCAATGGTTAATTACAATTCAGATACCCCCGTAACCTAGTGAGCAAAGTGCAAATTAGCTCTCCACATATCGCCATTAAAATCTGCCTATAAAACGTATTATGGCCAGTTTTTATCGGTAATGCATCAATAAAAGTCGCTAGTGTAACCGACCCGTATAAATTGACCAACTAAACAATGGCATACGCCAGTATCGCTCAACATTTCTACGTGGCTAGTTTTTGCAGTATATCACAGTTATTTCTAAACCCCGCTCAGGCCAACACGTCTTCGCAGTTTTAATTAAATTAAATGTGACCTCCGCTGTTGGTATGTGCGTATACACGTGTCTAAATCTAAAAGCGACCAGATGTCAGCGGGCACGTGTGAAAGCCGCAATCGCAACTCGGTGAGTGCCTTTAGTTATCGCGTAACATGTGCACGCTTAACATTAAGTATGTACCTAACCTAACCAATAGATACCATAGGACAGCCAACAAAAGCACAATTTGTACATAAAACGGCTCTTCACTAACACACTTAAAGATTCACCACACGCACAAGTTTTATCGTCGCTGTGTTAGTGTGCGTAAAAGCCTTACGCACAAGCTCGTAAAAGGAGTCATTGAAAAGATTCAGCCGTCCGCCGCAGGGTGGCGCTGATCCGAAGGTTCCTGTCTCGGTCGAAGCGATTCCAACTTTGTGCATTTGGCGCTGGTGTGCGCTTGGAAAGTTTTAGATTAGTTTTCTTATGAGATCTTTTGATGGAACTAGTGAGCGAGTGAGCTTAAATCTAGATAGAGAATGTTAATACTTATCTTATTTTTGTTTGCAGTAGTCGACATTTTTAATAAAAAATCCTAGAATGATTTAGAAGATATTTTACATTATGATCCTAGCTACAAGATTACGTATGTTTAAGTTTATATCCAATGTTAGTTTTACAGTCTCAGTCAACATCCAGAGTATACACAATGTCTAATAAGTATATTGCAGAATTTCAATAAATGTCATGTTTAAAAAAAATCCGATGAAAAATAATTTCACTAGAAAATCAAGTACAAGAAGTAAAATTCCAATAAGAATCTGAGTCAGTTTTCAAATAAAACTTTTTGTAGCTCTTAGTTATCTGTGGGCCAATAAATCATGGTAATGGTGTGTTTACTGCCTTATTAGAGTTATTAGTCGAGAGCTGCCAGCGCGCAGATTGTTAAGAATGTTAAGTAGTTACTTAATTAACTACTTAATTGCTTACCATAAATCATGATTATTTTTTATACCTAGTCATAAAATGGCAGACACGGGTAGGGAATGATTAACACTTTTCATCTACTTTTATTGATTTTTATTGCATCTGTATTGTTATAGTTTTATTAACGTTTATTTAGCAATAAAATTGTTATTCACTTCGTCGTAGTATTTAAGTAAGTAGGTACCCATTTGTATTAAGTTCTTCGTTTCGCCGTTAGAGGCGCTTGCACCAGTGATAATATTTTTAACAGAGGTAGCCTTAAGAAATTAGGCGAAATCATGTTTGGGTTTCCGATTTAACTCGTAGAAATTATACTAAGGAACTTTTTTTTGTTGGCAAAACTACTTGTTTATTAAATCGTTTAATTTCACCTTTAAATCAATTAATCCCTATTAAAATCAATTGATTAATTAAAAGAAACCATCTACGCAAATTTCGTTTACTCTTCATTTCTTTACAAGTATATTTGTTGACGAGTTTAGTAAAGGGTCCCACTTTGTCCGCACACATAGAGACTTAATTATTTCACTAATAGGTTGATAGCATAGGTAAATTGTGTAGTTTTAGGAAATACTAATAACTCCATATGGACAAAGGGGACCTTTTCTCCTGTATCGACACATATTTATAAAAACCTTTGTAATATAATATCTGATTCATCCACTCATTGCCTCACCCGCCATATTAGACACAAGCCGTCTTTTTTACGCTCCATTCAAAAGTGACCGTAGACGTCCCGAGATCAACCGCCAACCCAATAGAATGCGCCCCCCTCCCCCTCTCATCTAACTTGGGCCGTTACCGAGGCTTCTATTCGTTCCAATTTCAAATTTGAAGCTGATGGCGCAATCTATGCTCCCGCCGCATATTTCGCGCTCAATTCTGATGAGGTTGGCGCTGGTTGGTTTTAAAGACACTAGAGGTCGTACTTTAAATTGGATTTAGTAACTTTTTATAAGTCTTATTAACCTTACGTAGGTATAGCAAAAATATAAAGATATGAAGTGCACCTACGTATATAAAAACAGGGCTACGTACGACACTATTAGACGCACTTTAGGTCGTATCAAATCTTATTAGTTCTATACCTAGTAGGTATATATAGGATTCTTTTTTAAGGAGTTTTTATTATAAATGCTTAAACCAAATTTATTCAGTCAGTTCTCATATATTATTAGGTAATATAATGGATAATATTCACAGAAAAACTAAGAACCTATAGATATCATTAATGGGATTGTAGAGCCTGACCAATGAGTCTATTCACATGCTATTTACGTAAACTATTTTAAACGTTTAACACAAACAGATATCTTATTATAATTAAAAGGTATATAAATTAACAGTAGCTAATTAGGTAGCCAACAAAGTACAACCTCAGTTGAGTAGGTAATATTTATTCTTCTGGATGTTTGTTTAAGTTTAATCCTTGCCTCTACTTTCCTTAAACATTTTTATCACCGGAGACTAAGTAAATATTGAAAATTAGCGGTGTAATAAACACATAAATTTAACGAGCTCACCAGCAGAGCTAACACCAATTGATTAGATATCTATAAAATTACTCATTGATATTTTACTATCGTTTTACAGTTTTATTTTTTTATACACCAATTTACAAAGACGTTTCGTTTTACGGCTACTAAATGGTCAACATGTAATAAAGGCATTCGGGGGTTTTTGATAACAGTTGGTAGCAGGTTATAAAAATATTTTGTTTGAAGATGACATATGTCACATATGACCATTATACAAGAGTTGTGTAGTTCTGATTGATTTATTAATATACATTCATAATTATTTTTGCATATTTTTATACAGATATCGAATACAAATATCGAAAACATTGAAAAAAATATTGAAAACTTTGACAAACGTCAAATTTGTACTTAAAAAATCATCCAAGTGCGAGTTGGAGTCGCGCACCCAGGGTACGTCCGTACGTCACACCAGTATAACAATGTGACCCACGCTTGACCTTCTTATTATTTTTCCTGTAATGTATAGGTAATTGGAAAAACGGTATTTTATATCGACATTTTATTTTATTTTATTCCCAGCAGTTTCCTCAATGGGGGGATCAATTTTCTTACAACAAGCTCTTTCATTTCATATATCTTATGGTACAGTTTCTAAAACTTTTTGTTTTATTTTATAATGTTGAAAAATATCCCCATGTTGAAAATTCATTTAAATATTTACGTTACAAGCACCCGTTTTGGTCAATTCAATACAAACGAGAAAATTGGCTTTGTGACAGACAGACCCTTCCCTTTTTACCATTATGGTACGGAACCCTAAAAATTACATTTATTATTTTTTATTATCGTGCAGTTTTGCACGATAAATTTGACTTTGCATTGGCAATATCCTTATTCTTGCCAGTGCAAAGTCCGTGCAGCTGAGTTAACGTGGCCACTCTATCGATGTCATTTTTCACATAAATTGTCATATTTCACTCATCCAATGCGCGACCGGCCTAAAAGTGACAGGTAGGTATGTGCGTGAACACATATAAGTTTCTCTTAGCATTGCATAGAATTGGAGCGTATCGTAATTTGTATGATAATAAATGGCCACTGACATTTTCGTTCTGTAGTAATCTTTGCAGTTTATCTTTTTCGTGTTGTCGGGTGATGATTTTTTAAATATCTGCATTATATTTAAATATAAAAGTTGTTTCTAGGAAGTAAGTGACATTTTTACATGTACAAGTACCTATGGATATAATGCGTAAATTAAGAGTTTTAGTTAGGATTGCATATGGTAACGGCTCATATCCATACTAATATTATAAATGGGAACGTGTATGTGTGTGTTTGTTTGTTTGTCCGTCTTTCAACTAGCCGGTGAAGCATTATTGTAGATGGTGCACTTAGATTCCATACAATGAAATAACTTGCTTAACAAACGCAGCGGAGAGGACAAATCGCCAAACCTGAACTATGCGTCGTTGAAGAGTTCCGTTCTGATCATCATCAGCAGTTCCACTTCATCAAATGACACTTTTTTGAATGAAAATGCTTGATTTGTTGATAAAAATACAAAAGTCACTTTATGTATGCCTTTAAGATTTGAGGAATTCCCTCGATTCCTCATGGAACTCATCATCAGAACTTGAGCTTGACGAAAATTGGTCCTGACAATCTAACTTGCTTAACAAACACAGCGAAGGGGACGAACCGCCAAACGTGAACTATGCGTCGTTGAAGAGTACCGTTCTGATCATCATCAGCAGTTCCACTTCATCAAATGTCACTCTTTAGAATGAAAATGCTTGACTTGTTGATAAAAATACAAAAATCACTATGTGTAAGCCCTTAAGATTTGAGGAGTTCCCTCGATTCTTCATGGATCCCATCATCAGAACTTGAGCCTGACGAAAATTTGTCCTGACAATTAAACTTGCTAAACAAACACAGCGAAGAGGACAAATCGCCAAACGTGAACTATGCGTCGTTGAAGAGTTCCGTTCTGATCATCATCAGCAGTTCTACTTCATCAAATGTCACTGTTTTGAATGAAAATGATGGATTTGTTGATAAAAATATAAAAATCACTATATGTAGGCCTTTAAGATTTGAGGAGTTCCCTCGATTCCTCATGGATCCCATCATCAGAACTGCGTTTTGACAAAAACGGGACCAATCTGTATATATATACTTACAATCAAAAAAAGAATTTTCAAAATCGGTTCAGACATGACGGAGTTATAGAGTAACAAACATAAAAAAAAAAAAAAAAAAAAAAAAAAAAACATACACGCCGAATTGAGAACCTCCTCTTTTGAAATCTGGAAGTCGGTTAAATAATCAAACCTACCGGATTTGACGCACACGGTGATTGTATAAAGTTACTGGATTATAATAAAAGTGTATAAAAAACCTGAATACGCCCATAAACTTACTTTACCTACGCCTTATCAGGATTAATGTAAGCATAATGTTGCATTGTAACTTACAATATTTTGCATGATTGCCACGAGTAAATTATTACTAGATTACTATTTGCGGTGTCATAATTTAGTCGTTTGATGGTAGTTAAACATGTAAAGTGATAGTTCGTGCTAGATGAGATTTTCCGCATCCCGGGACAAGTAGAGTGGATACTTAAATACTTGAAATAGGCATTACTTGTCTTAAATCAGCTTAAACTTCATATGTCCCCCCCAAATCAATACCTTTGTTTCCCTTTTCGTCATTAAATCACTTGAGAAACACATTTACAATACATTATTAGTAAGATTAAAATGAGTTATAATTTTATTCGATCCTTCCATTATTTTTATATATAACTATAATTTTATTCCCAAAATAGAAGTAATTCCGTACAATATGGCTTCAAAAAAAGCCACGGGCCACAGTTGAGTCTGTTTTAGGTCCAAGAAAAACAGGTCAATTTACCAAAAATATTTTTTAAATTAAATATAAATAAAACTACTAATACCAAATAATAGCAATTATCATGATTCTAAATATTCAAGCAGGTATATTTTGCGATAAAGATGCAGGTACCATAATAAATAGGGTTATATTGGCCTACCTATTCATTCCTCTTTTCTCTATCGAAATCTTGTTACTTAAATTGCAACAAATTAATTCCATAAGTACTTAATGTTAACAATTATTTCCCGTTCCCATCCGTGCCCTAGCACTAAATTTACAAAATAATACAATTGCAAGACACGTATTTTCGTTATGCTTCCACTCCGCCGTCTGGCCATTCGGACTCCGTCAGGTTTCAAATACCCTGATAAACGGAAATAATGGAATCTCTTTACCGAACGCTCAATAAGTTGCTTTACTTGAAATGGTGTTCAGTTAGTGTTTAAGGTGATTTGATTTATTCTAATATTACAACTTAATACATAGGTACTAAGGTACTTAGGAGTGCGTTATAGTTACCTACATTTTAGACGCTGCCCAAAAACATGTCAATAACAAGTCTTTCGAAAAATAATTAAGTGCAATTTACCTGTCTACATATTTCATATTTTCTATTCCCAAATAATTTATAGTACGGTCAGCTGCACAGAAATGTACCCACCCCTGCATACAAACTTGTATATATATTTGTGCAGTAGATATTTGTTGCTAGGTAGCCTTTGCGCCTAGGTAGAGGTACTGGAATAAACAAATTTGTATGCAGGGGTGGGTAAGTACATTTCTTTGCAGCTGACTGTACCTACCATTAAAAGTCAGGTATAAAATATACCTAAATGTTCTTCATTCCAGTATCTCATAGCACAAAGGCTACGTAGCAAAAAATATCTAAGGAAGAGAGTGAAAAACGTGTTCTTTTGGCATTAAATAAATCGATTTCATGCATTGTCGCTTTTGTGTTTATATAATTTAGAACTTGATTTTGTCTTTAAATAATATTACACGGCGACTACTTTCTTTAATAACATTTTCTGAACTGCTTTGTTTCGTAGACTTGTTATTAATTCCTCGCACGCGTTTCTTGCACAACAACATACAAACCAATCATTACTAGCGTCGTCTAATAACACACTAGGAGGCACATGTTTGCAAATTGCCGCGCCAATATACGATATCACTTCGGAATACAAACATCGAGCAATATCAGCCAATATACGGGCGTGCCCAACTCTTCCCATTCCAGCGGGACAAACGGGGATATTTTCTAGATGACTTCAGGTGGAATGCTCTGCATATATTGATGGATAAAGTTGGAATGATATTAGATTCTATTCTTCAGGAAATAAAAGTCTGAGCAAGGTAATGCTTTATTAAATTCAATTCTTTATTGATAACATATGTTAAACGTCATTTAACATGTTTTGTACACATGCAGAAATTATAATTTAGGACTATATTACACATGCACGAATTATCCATTTTTTATTTAAACATAATTAGGTAATAAATGTTGTAGTAGTAGTAGTACAACACTTTATTGCACAAAACAAATACATGCCCAACAAAAATATAATGAGTGTGTACAAAGGCGAACTTGTTGTATGTCCACAGTGAAAAATATAATTAAGTAGATATATCACATTATGTATGGGTCGCTAGAAAGGCATTAAAGTATTATAAGGGTCAATCTAATCTATTTATAAATTCATCTACAGAGTAAAAAGCTTTGTCTATCAAATACTCTGAATAAAATAACAATTTGGTTGTGTAAAGTGCCTTAATAAGAAATTTCAAAGGTTATTACAATACCTACTTATCGTTAAAAGTCAATGCACGATTGCACACGAAATATAAATAATTTTAAACAAAAAAGAACCGACTTCACTTAGCATCCACCTTTCCAAAAGCAAATGCTCGGGATGCTGTAAAAAATACTCAAATCACTATAGGTGTGCCTATAATAGTTGAAGAGTTCCCTCGATTTCTCTAGGATCCCATTATCAGATCCTGACTTGGTTACAATGGGACCAACTGTGAAGTATATTCTTTCAAACAAAAAAATAATTTTCCAAATCAGTCCAGCCGTCTTCGAATAATCGGTGAACATACATAAAAAAAAAAAAAAAATAGCAAAAACAAAGATCCCGACGAATTGATAACCTCCTCCTTCGAAATCTTGAAGTCGGTTGAAAAAAAACATTTTCCGTACATCGCACTAACACTGAAGGTGACGCCGAATTGATTCCACTCTAAATAACTACAATATATGGGATCAGTAGGTTCAAGTATTTCTGTACATCAAAGCTTTTCACTCATTGGGCGTCTCCAAACGAAACGCGTACAGCAAAAACTGCTGCCAAATGCCTGAAAAGCACTTGTATACTTTCATAAATTTTTCAATTTAATTAAGCCCCAGAGGACAGCAATGGTCGTTAGTCTGCGTATAAACGTCCCGTCCACGAAATGCAACATTGTTGCACTGATGTGTGGAGTTTTGGACAATCTGAAACAAACATAAGGCAAGCGTGAGTTGAGATGAGACAAACATGTTATGATGTCAGATCGACTTTAGCTTGATCAGAAGTAATGTCAGACTTTTAGTATAAACGTTTTTATATCATTAATTTAAATATTGTTTATGGCGTTAACCTAAATAAAACTTAGTACCTACACAGTGTCTTCATTTACTTTTAAAACAACAACTTTGTATAAACGAGTAGCTAAAAACTTATAGCGTGCCAGAAATACAAGTACGTCCATTCATTATTAACTGTAGTAAGGTATATGTATTAATAACTGTCAAAAATCGATAAGAGCTTACTGGGTAACGGAACCCTAAAGTATTTGGATCGTGAAACGACAGTGGGTGGTCTAAGGATGTCTCTGATCATATTTATAGGATCCATGTTTGTAAAAATAAAAACCGTGCAGTCTAGTCGGGATTTATAGACAGCTCCGATGAAGTAGCCATCCTCATAATTGAAATTTATTGTACAATGTTGCAATGTTGGTTTATATTTATGGTTTGACGAATACAATTTTGCCTAGTGGCTTTTAAATTAATAAAATGATGCACCGGTTTAGAAAATTAGTAATAAAATCAGTATCAGCAGAAGTGGGTCAATTTCTATTTCGTTGTAGGTACAGTTGTCAGCGGAATTAATTTAAAAGGCGAGTTGGTGGGCGATTTTTGAGATTCGAGAGCTCAAATTTGAAATTTTAAACTCTGAATAAAATGATGGAATGATGTTTTAAAAATAACAGCGATAGGAAAAATAATGGCGACAAACTCTTCTGTGAGATTATTTTCGTGTTTACTTTGAATTCGAGCGCTCGAAAGTCGAAAATCGGCCCCCTAAACACAACTAAGAGAACAAAGGGTGTCAAGATCATTTCGAATCCCTCGTCCGGCTAGCTATAATTCTGCTATAGTACACACTTTACATAACACAGGTAGGTACATGGACATAATGGACATAATTGTATGTACCTATTAGCTACATAGAATTACCTGAGGCGAGTCAATCTTTTGTACTTCAGTTAGAATTTATTATTATTCAGTGGTGTAAATACATTTCCTTGCATGTTTGACTATTAATCAATAATCCAATGGGCTAAGCTTAAAACGGCAGATTACATACTCTCGACGGGTACATTATTCCATAGCCATCGAATTTGAATAAGTTTTCCTTTCATCTGATACCAGTTTGTAATTTTATGAACTAGTTAGGTACTTATTTACTTATCAATATAAGGTACCCACTTAGTACAAAGGTGCTAGATGTCAGTATTAATTGGGTACTGTTGCCGTATAATTTAAAACTAACTTCAATATGCCTAAGACTCCAGCATTTATTTCGTAAATTTGTATTTCTCGCACGCGTCAGTTCTATTCTCGTTAAATTCTTTTGTTAGTAAATAAGAGCACGTTTAAACTTATTTCAAAGCGAGCGCTCGAACACAAAAATAGTAACAAGTTTCGTGTAGAGGGTTCGTGAAGTTCGACAACTCTCGTTCTTGGAACGACGTTTCATGCAAAATGTATACGAACGTTCTTCGTGAAATTTGTATCAAAGGGGGAATAGTTTTTGCGAGCCCTTCGTGATGAATTTGATATTTTTTACTCGACGTCGACGTTGAGGCTTTCCTTATAAATAGTAATAAGAAAGAGTAATATGCTATGCTAGAGTAGATAGGTATTTCTACGTAGAAAGCAAGTACTCTTAGTACTTGAAGATGGAGACCTAAGCTCTCCGAAACATGTCGCGCGAAGTGACTAAAGTGTTGTGTAACCGTTATATTTTAAAGTAGTAGAAAGCAAGTACCTATGCAAGGTTTAACAATATTTACGGTTTTATGTATGTATCATAAATTATTTTAATTCAAGTCAGACAAACACAATTAGCCGTTTCTAAATATATATATTTATCTAGCCATTAAATTGCATACCTTACTAATGAAATTAATTGTTTACGATTCTGACGAGAATTTGTGTTCAAACTATTTCAAGGAAGGCAAACTATTTAAGGAACTCTTTTTTTGAAAGTAAGATTGCACATGTAAAGAGTCCACAATTTTACTTCATAATTTAAATTAATTAATACATATAATGCTTTTATCTACACTCATACTGTAAGTACTCTAAAATGCGTTCAAAAACCGTAGACAATGACAAGCATTACAACAAACGATTTAACTATGATAAGTTTCTTATCTGCGGGAGTAACGTAATTTTAACTTTGCATGCTCAAATATTGTTAAGCAATGAGTTTCAAATTTGGAACATCGAATTTGATAACAGAATGTTACCGCCATGGCCAACTCGATTGGTCCCGCGCGAGCCCCGACACAATCGAGTTGGCCACGCCGACACGCGGCCATTCTATGATTTCCGAATACGGCATTTATAATAAATAATATGAGTGTAGATAAAGCAGTGTATGCAACTCGTGTGATCTTATTATGAAATTCGCCTGCGGCTCATTTCATAAAACCACACTCATGTTTTAAGGACCCTTATTACGTAACAGTTACATAAACTACTATTATTGTATCTATATTATGCATTTTTAACTTCCATAATGACAAATTGCAATTTTTGCAATCAATATTGTCTAATCTAAATCTAACTAATTGTATTTGCCTTTGTTACTTATAATTTTAATGTAATAGGCATGATGAATTTTTTTTATGTATGGTATCAATCGATTCGTTTTTTTGAGAGGATCAAATGTCTATATGGGACCAATTGCGGTAAAGCAACACCAAAGTCAGAAATGAGACTTAAAGTCTGAGATTTGCATGTGTTTCTCAAAACGCTCCTAACAAACTGATGTGCAAAAGTGACGTCACGATTAGGTACATAGTCGCCTTGGTTAAAGTATGAAAAAAATATGAAATTGCTATTTCTACAGTGAAATGTTGCATTTATGTATATGGTTGCCATACAATTTATTTTACAGTAAAATGTAAAAAAATCGAATGGTGCCATTGTTTTATTAAATTTCGCACTTTAAAAAATCGTAAAATTGTGAAATATTGAAGCAAGCATCTTTGAATAATTTCAATAGATTTTTATTATTTTCACTTCATTTGGATATTTTCATCATTTTGCACCCTATCAACTAAATTTTATTGCATAGTTCAACATGTGTCCATCATCCCTATTCTTATTTAATTCAATTGTTTTGTATTATGTTGTAATTTATTATTTAATTCATTAAGTGGACATTAACTGTATATGTAACTATCTAGCGTAATTTATCCTACAAGCGTTTTGGTGTCAAACCTCTAAGATTTCTTTTATGTTAGTACAATTTTCCTTCCCAAATAAAGTGTTACTATTACTACGGAATCTCCGCTGACTTGTCTTCGAGAACCCTGCGACTTGTCTTTCCCTGGTATGTCATCAGATAAAACCCGTCGTTCGCAGGGCTAAACCATATTTATCCCGGGTTCATTGAAGCATGGCATGCCATGCTATTTCTACCCTTTTACCTGGTGCCTTATTCACACATCTCTTAGATGTCCAGCATAAATTGACCTAGCTATCCCTAACAACTATGCATAATTTAAGTTCACTATTTCAGTGGTGAACTGAGTTGAAGTTCGCGATTGTAAATACGTAAATAAGTCCTGCACGAAGTCGCGCTTTCGAGAGAATAATGTTATAATGCCTATAAACTTCACGACTACTTGTGACATAATGTTAATATTTAAGATAGGAACTACTGTCATTGACATAGTCTCAAGCGAACTGATCGATGCTATTGGCTTTACTGGTCTGATATGTTTGTAAATAAATATACTGTAAAAGCAGTTTAGTCCTGCAAATATTTTGGAGATATGGGTTAAGTATTTTATTTTTAAAAAGGTATAGGTAGTAAATTGGAAAGAACTTTTAAAAGCTTTTCGATGTTAAAAACTATCCTTTGTATTTTCCTGGTATTCAAACTATTTCCATATTAACATAGCTGGGCACCGTTAATCAAATAGTTAACTTCGTTAATCGTTAATCCGCTACAAAAAAGTTAGCTTCGTTAAACGTTAAAGCGTTACATTTCGGAATAATTAACGCAAGTTAACGTTAATCCGTTAATATGTGTAAAATTGCATTTTTATATCTTTGCATTAGTGAACTTATAAAACCTGTTAGTTAAGGTTCTGGAAGACAACACTCGACAACATGTAAAGGAATCATGTTTGAAACAAATAAATTTACTATACATTTGTCCACTTTGGCTTGGGGTACACCCGCTGCCAGTAGCTGCAATCCCGAACGATTCCTCGATGCTCAGCTGTCGACCCTGTTGTATCTTCTTTTAATGGGATTAGGATTACTGCTACTTGTACTATCATCATTAATATTGTCAGAATGAGTTCTCCTTTTTGTCTTGCCCCGGTTAGAGCCCGCCTTAACAATCTCTTCAAACTGTACGTATTGTGACTCATTTATTTATTTATTTATTTAAACTTTATTGCACATAAGGAAACTTAACGTACAAAAGGCGGACTTAATGCCATAAGACATTCTCTACCAGTCAACCTCATGCACCCTTCTTACATGTTGTTTCAAATTATTCAGGCTTGATACATGAACTTTTATTTTGGTGTCTTTCGGCAAGCATCGTTTACACGCAAAAAGTATTTGCTGGCCCGATCTGGATACAAATTCCACATACTCAGTCAAATGTGGCCATGGATTCTCATCAGGACCGCTGGAATCCGATTCCATGTCTTCCATGATACACTGAGAAAAAAAATTCTATGAACGGAAAAAATATTTATCACTGACAGTAATTTATAATAACAACAAACAAAACACTCGTCACTCTAAGCACCGGCGCTAAGTAATGAAATGATCAAATGAAACAAATCTCTTCGCAGTTTTCTCACTCGCACGCGCCGGCAAAATATATCTAGTTTTGTTTTTGTTTCACTCGCTGCCACGCGCCCCCGGCACTTGTCTTTCGTTTCATACTTGTCTGAACCTGTTTTTCGCGCCGCGCCGCGGTGCCGTGCGGTAAATAGTAGGCATTAGATTAACGATTAACGGACTTCTGCATATTAACGGAAGTTAACGTGTCCGTTAACATTTTTAAAAGTTAACTTAAAAGTTAATCCGTTAATCAAAATGTTAACTTCGTTAATTAACGATTAACGGATTAACGAGTTAATGCACAGCTATGCATATTAAGAGGCTGACAACACCCGATGACCTTCAAATAGACTTTACTCAAACAGCGTTTTAGCTATAACTCTTTGTTTTGAGAAAGTAAAAAAAATATATGTTATTATTCGTTATATTTGGAAGAACTTCGTTAATTCCGATACACGATTGGACGAAATCGGCTCGATAGAAAATAATTCCAAAGTTACATCTTAAAATTTGCTTTGAACAGTCGTATGTCTTTAGTTTTTTGACTTATACGTCTGTAACTAAGGACAAAATTCCACCGCACTAATACTAAAAACTTCGTTGTTTTATATTTCTCAATTAATGCGTAGTTTTTTTTTAATTCATCATTTTGCAAAATTCGCAATGAGCTCCCATACTAATCATAACACAGTGTTTCTCTTTCACTCGCGCTGAAAAAGATAGGGAGGGAATTTAGCTGTTGTCAGCCCCTTAATCAATTTAGTGATCAATAGTTAAGTTAAAGGTTAACATGTTTATTCATCGTAAAATGTATTCTAGCCCTCAGTAAAGTGTTTTTATTCAAGTCTTATTGTGTACTCCATCCATGAATATTAGTATACCTAGTTTGTTGAATTCTACAAATATTTGCAAGAACAACTACTTAACATCTGAATTATAAATGGAGTAAATGACCAAACCTCCTGAAGGTCGAGTAAGACTGAAGTGAAATGAAGCTAAATTATTCTGCATTAAGAATACTTACTCGTTTTAATTTTAAGCATCAGCATATTCCCGGCTCTTGGTCCATTATGCTCCCTTAGCAGATATTGTAAAAGGTTACTTTATTTTTCAGAATATTCATCTTTTTACTACTGAATACAGTCTTAAGAACGGATTCGCTGTAAATGTTACTCAATAAAAGGTTCTATGGAACGTGCCATTTTGACAATAGTAGTATGGAATTTTTTTAAACCCCACACTAATGGGGGTTATAGAAATTTTGTCTAGCGAGGAAGCACAGAAAGTATTGGAATCAAAATATATAATGATTAGATTGTAAAACCTGAGTTCTCCTGTAATTTTTTTTAGAAACAACTCCATGCTATTCCACTTCATTTCTTTTTTATTATACTAAGGGCCTGTTTCACAATCTCCAGATAAACTTATCTGCCAGTTAAAATTATTGCTATCCTTTTCTCCAGTCATATAAAAGAAAAGGACAGCAAACATTTATCTGACAGATATGCTTTAACTGGAGATTGTGAAACAGGCCATTAGTGCAATTAACATAGGAAAATTTGACATGTCGCTAGTCACGTCGCCCCTGTTCACAAAAGTGGCTTTCACCCCAAAAACACATGTAAAATTGTGTCCAAAAAAACAACAAACAAAAGTTTAAATTAACTTTATATACGCTCGGTTAAACTAACTACAGCTAACGCTAATCTCCGGGGGAGTAAAATGTTGTATACGCCACTTGAAGGTATGGGATATGGGATGGAGATGGATGCATAAACGGACGGCAACTAAAAGCCTGGCTTTATAGACAGGTCTAAACTGTATGGTCAGCGGCGTGTGGGACACGGCACAGGCTTAGGCGATTTATAATGGGATCTAAGTAAAAAAATAGATACGACGTTTGATAAATGATGAATATAATAAATCCCTGGCTTTAAAGACAGGTCTGTAATGTCTGGAGCGCGTAGAGTTGGGCGAAGGCACAGACTATTTTATGATGATGGGATGTCGTTGAGCAAGTATGAAAAAAGACCTATAGATACTTTAGATACAGCATTTAATATGCGATTAATAAATCCCTGGCTTTATAGACAAAAATAGGTGCGGTGAGGTGCGGTGAATGGCAAAGACTAACGCGAATACAATATCTGACTGATATCAGTCAGTGCCTACATGCAGTCACATAGTTTACAAAAAGAAGAAACATATCACAATATTAGATATATACATAAGGAAAAATGACTTTCTTGTAAAGAATAAAAAAAACTAGTGGAAAAGAACTGAAAAGCTTGACTTTTGTTTCGTTTCTAGGACTCTCTCTCTTCACACTGACAGTTGACACAGAACTGTCAGTATGCATGGGTATATGAGTAGGTAATAAGGTAGTGACAAATAGTTCATACAATTTAATTATGAGATTATGACCTTTTTCAAATCCTCGACGGTTGACTGTTGATAGTGCTTCTTTGTTATTCGAAGTAAGATATCGATGCCGTTTCTTCTTACAGCTTTTCAGTCACGACTGCATTTCATCTAATAAAAGAAATGTTATTATTACATAGCGGCCAACCCTACAGTTTTAGGTATAGTAAGGGCATTTTGGGTAAGTAGAAGACAATAAAAAAGTTCAATTCGTGACATGTGAGCGAACAAATCAAAAACAGATCATTATAGTCAGTATAATGAATGATTGAATGTATGATTTCCCCTACAGAACTTGATAGTTCTGTGGAGTTCCCACATAAACCACGAGTGTGAAGGTTGATGGTACTAGAACACGATAAGTAGGTACTTTAATATCTTGAAAATATTCTCAACCTCAAGATTATGCATGCGGTTATAGACGGAGAGCTAGTCAACGTCAGATATGACACAATAATGAGAGCAAAGAGACCCCTTTAATCAGTTTGCTATTTTAGACATCTGGCAGCTGTAAAGTAAAGTCAAAGAATACAAACTAATTTAAGAAAACAAATCCTAGAGTTCTGGGTTTGATGCAATATTATGAGAAATTTTATAAATAAGCCAAATAGGTTGCCAAAGAGCTCAAAGAGGACCCAGTGTGTTGACGATGAGGGACCTTCTTGTTCCTTTAGTCGTCAACACAGTGAATCCTCCTTTTTGTAAAGGGTCGGCAACGCGCATGTGACTCCTTTGGAGTTGCAGGCGTCCATAGGTTACGGTAGCTGCTTACCATCAGGCGGACCGTATGCTTGTTTGCCACCGTCGTGGTATAAAAAAAAATTACATTATATAATTGCCAAAAGTTTCTGTTAAGGGAATGTAGTGCAAAACGACTTATGATGTAATTCATAGTTTGTCGTCTACTGTTTTTGTTTCCGTAGTAATAGGCAATGTTTATAGTTCTAATGTTAAAATTTAGGCCCTTTCCTTTATAACTGAGGCAACACTGGCAGTTTTTACCTATTCTGGTATTAATATATTTTCCAAATCAAAAATGTTGCGTTCTGTCACTCTGACCTCCACCGCTTTAAAGCTGCTAATGCCCGGATTAGCAATAAGGGTACTTATCCTAGCAATCTAACCAGACGGGTTTTGTTGCTCTCATTATTGTGTCATATCTGACGTGCCCTGCTCTTAGTCTGTTACCTCACCGGGATTCGAACCCTGGTCCACTAGATTCGTAGGGTAACAACTAAATAATGTAGGCTCAAGTAGCGTTTCATTACATTTGTTTTGTTTTTTTACAAACATAACAATAAAAGCGGCAACAGTCAAACCAATTGCTTTTTTATCATTTTATCCTTGCACAAAGGTTTATTACGTACAACAAAATGCCGTGTTTTTAAAAACATCACATTGTTCATAACCTATTTTTTAAACAAACCTACCTGGCGTTGGATACGGTAGCAGTTATTTTATTATACCGAAAGTGAAACTTATTTAAAGGTTGTCATTTTTTGTTGAAAGTGAAAGCTAAGTAATGTCTGTTTTTGACTTTAGTAGAGCAAAGAGATTACAATAGGAGCTACTGAAGTATGGCGGATGTTTGTATCTACAATAGAGATTTCTGATTGACTGCCACCTTCCAATGTTTTGTTTAATTATACGAGTTGCATCATTTTAGTAGGTAGTAATAAAAAAACGCAAACTATTAATTATTAAGTAGGTATATGACACTTGAATGCAGGCGCGGATACAGGGGGGGGGGGGGGGGGGGCAACAGGGGCAATTGCCCCCCCCTGAAACGCAAATCTCGTATACTACGGGGGCCATAGGTGCGGCGAGATTTTTTGTGAAGGAAAGTACCCCCCCTAAACGTAATCCTGGATCCGCGCCTGCTTGAATGTAGTTTCGAACTTTGAATACCTACTTAGGTACTTATAGGTATGATCGGTATGCGTAGTTTTGTCTTCGATTTCAAATAAATTCGTGTTGTACATCTTGGACATGGGAGCCAGTCTACCCTGAAAAGAAAAAGCAATTAGTTGTTTCATAACAATGTGCACTTATTACTGAACAGCGATTAGAATAGGATTAGACTTGACAGATTTGCCATACGCTTAAGTATATCAAAATTAACATGGATTGTCAGCTATTTCAGTCCTATTCGAATCGTGGTTTAGTACATACATAGACGTAAAATATACTTGAGAGTAGGTATTTTGTACCTACAGTTTTACACATATTTGGACTAGTTATCAATTACTTATTACTTAGTGTTTGTAGAAAATTGAAATCCCATGAAAACATTACATGTACGAAAATACAAGTATCGCAACGCAGTTTTTCGACCGCAAAAAAGTATTTTGATCTAGGTAATATATGAAAAACCATGCCGGTGTCCATAGAACTCAATCCCCACTGGAGTTTACCAACAACATTTCATTTTATTGTGACCGTTTTAATATTAGATCTCAGCTAGAAGTATCTTAATGTTGATCAGCAGTGATCGTACATTTTCCAGCATTTTTGGTGCAATGACGTTTTTTTGTTAAATTGTAATTTAATTACAAACCATCTCTACATTATTACCTAGTTCTAAATGGCTTTGATTTTATTTGATAGCAATTTTAACAATTTAATAGCGTCAAAATAATAATAACCTTAGGACTGCACCAAAAATGCTGGAAAATGTACGATCACTGTTGATCAGTCATACGTCAGTCAGTCAGTGACAAAACTAATGAACTTTGACTTGCAATAATTAATAAATTATAAGTTAAAATTAAATGATTTTAGGATTATATCTTCCTTCCGTTATGGCCTCTTATTCACTGAAATGTCAGACTTCTAGCTTTATCCACACCAGATTTAGAGAGGATCGAAAATGGCCTGAATGGCTTCGGAAAAAGGATAGTACGGCCGTGCCTTTGTTGTTATGCAATTTTTTTTTCATTAGTCTGTATTAGTGTCCCACTGCTGGGCAAAGGCCTCCCCTCTTCTCCTCCATTCATTCCTGTTCATAGTGCTTCCCCGCCATTCCGTACAGATTGGGTCCAGGTCATCCCGCCATCTCCTTTTCGGTCTGCTTCTGCAATTAAAGTTTCCAATTAGATAAGTAATTCAAACATCCTACATTTTTCCTTAAATAAAAGAATTATTCCAAATACTCGCTGCCGCTCATCACTTAGCCTACATGTAGCCTATAATTTACGAGTGAAGTTGTTAGAACAGAGCCGACGTATCCGCACAATCGCCTTCAGCTCAACTAGACTAGCCTGCAGGTGACTGCAGCCGCCAACCCCAGCTGTTTAGATAAACCTTTGTTCCTCTGGTCCCCTGGTACGTGCAATAAACTTAAGAGCAGTTTTGGTACAAAGACGAATAAAACAAGCTGGTATTTTCTTGGTACTAATTTTGAGTACCTTTTTGGAATGTTGATGTGTTGTGGAGGTATCTAGACAAGAGAATTTGTTTGGGAATTTCTAAGTTGTTTTAGTTTTAATATACTGTAATTTGTCTGTTACATTTAATTGACTACAAAAGCAGGAGGTTTTAAATACTCTATACTTATTTTTGTTTTCGTTAGCTATGGCATGTTATTCATCGTCTTAAGATGACTTAGATAATATTTTGTACAATAACCTATTTTATTTCCAGTTCCATATCATCATTTAGATTTAATTAGGCTAAGGGGAAGAAAATCAGTTCACTGTGGTCTGAAATAATCACTTGATTATCTAGTTTTCCATTTGCTTCCAAGCTCCCTGTTTCTCCAACAATCCGATCACATTAATGTAAGTATTTCAGTTCCACAAAACATTGCCCAGAGAGGAAACTTAAGCGAGGCGTCGCTTCGTCTGAGACATTATGGAAATTCCCGTTTTAATCTACATTGAGACAATCCGACTCCCACTAAATATATCTAATAAGCCAGACGCCATGCGAGTCACGACCGAGCTGGATATAGGAATGGAGATTCGAAAAACATGGTTACTAGATAATTGTGGGAGAGCTGTTTGTATGTGTGTCACACCCAACCCTCACGGTGGGAGAAAGACAAAATTGATTTCATTAGTACGGTCACCAACTACTTATTCTTCGAGTTCAGGGGGATCGGCAACTGTTTTGTTTTAGGCAACTACTTCTGTAGGTAAACAATAGTTCGTTCATGAATATTTTTAATTTAGCCTTCGTGTTTTTTTATTATTTACTAGTACATTTATGTAAGTAACTACAGTGAGAGAGTTCATCAGATACAGAATCCAAAAGCTACTTATAGTCAAGATGTCAGATGAACATATTTTTCGAGATCGGTTTCGGGACAAACCGGTTTTACAAGGGCATGTAGAAAAATATAACCCAACCAAACCTAACCTACTGAACTTTACTGTTTATCAGGACTAAGATAAAAGGCATGCTGTCATAAACTTTAAGGTCCTACCGAAATCGGATCTTTTTATAATAGAATAATGATGTCCTAATTTTGTACCTACGTAATGTATCCCACGCTTTCAACATGTTTTTTCATACGCATACCTTTCAAACACTAACCACATTTCGAATTTACATCCGTAAATAATCGTGAACTGGAATTAAACTTTCCATTTAAAGTGCAGTTGTCATCTGCACGAGATTACTCGGAATCAACATGAGGTGTTTACAGCTCCTCTGGTCTGACGTCACGTCAATTTCTATGCAAATTCGGACAACTCTTGCTCTTGTAATATTTCGACTGAGAGAATTGAGTTAAGGAAGTAATAATCACGAGCTTTTACCCCATTAAGTACCGAAATTTGTGAGTGAAAAAGTACTGCGAAGTTGTATTTTTAGCTGTTCCACCTTTGCATGAAATGATCTCTTTTATTTGAGTTTGTACACTTGAAGGAATATCATAGTATATTTTATAAAAATAAGTAGGGACATATACTTGCCTATTTTAAGTGTCCAAGATGGAATAGATATCGGCATGATTGTTAAATTCTATACTAGTTTGTTCATGTCAGGATAAGGATACACGGGCCCAATGCTGCCACACTAAACGCGTTATCAGCATATGCTAATCCATGCGATTCGGGCCCGCATGGAATAATCATGATGGTTTTATTTAAGAATAAACAAAGCATTGCAGGCGAGAATGTTGTTTTAATGTTATAAGACTTGTTTTTAATACATGAGTCGAGATTCGACATTTGATTATAAAGTTTGCAGATAAATTTATTAACGAATAGTTCTATTTGTAAGGAAACGTACTTATACAAATTACAAAACGAAGAAAAGGATTTTTTTCAAGTCATGGATTAAAAACATACAAATATAAAAGTAAGGCATTTTTATATTTCCTGCGTGTTTTCTTATCTTAAAGCCCTTCAAGGGCAAACCTAACGCGAATTTAGATGGGAAAATAGGACGAGATAATTGTACCCGCTCCCCCTTCCCTCCGAGCCTCGTTACCCACTTTAATCTGTTTAAACTTTTATTTACTTGAGCCAAATTGGGACGATTAACAGAAGGCCCTTTAACACGAACGCGAGGAACTTTCTTAATAGTTGCTCATTATGTTTTAACTTGAATAACTGGCCTTATTTACAAGGCTATTAATTTTAGAGGGGCAGGCAAAAAAGGTGATCCGTTTGACCTACAATCTATATTGTATTGCCAGTCTAGATTAATCAATGTGACGTGCGGGACCTACATACCTACATAACAATCATTTTATTAGAAATAGGTACCTAACTATATTATTACTAGTCCTTATTTATTATTGAATAATGCAACGAAAATAACTGTCATTCAAATTCTTCTGACCTACCTACTGGCATGCCAGTCAGAAGTTAGGTAAGTAATTAATTTTAATAACTTTCGTTCCCTAAAAATAGAGGAAAATGGATTGCAAATTTTGACGGACAACTTACATATTTACATATGTACATACGAACAGTGCAAGTTAAATAAAAGCTTGTAAAAAGTAGGTGTTATCCACGTTAATCACCTGACCCCGATCACCCAGGTGATTGTATTTGACGATTTTGTCTTCTGAGATCCCCCAGGTGACCCTATTGGACGTTAGGTGGTTAGGTTAGGTTCGTTAGGTAGCTTCAGATGCCCGAAGGGCAAACCGCCCAGAAATAGGAGCCCCGCATTGCGGGGCTCCGTCTAGTTAAGTTGTGGAGGAACTGTTTTTTGGAAAAGAAACACTTATGGATAACGTAAATGGATCACCTGGGGGATCTCAGAAGACAAAATCGTCAATACAATCACCTGGGTGATCGAGGTCAGGTGATTAACGTGGATAACGTGAATAAGTAAGACCACATAATCGATTACTTACATACGGAAAAAACAAAACTACTTAAATGTAAAGACGTAAATTACGAGTCTACATTCTTACCTGCCTCAATTAAAACAGCCCGATACGTAAGTAATAAGAGTCTTTTTACCAAAGTGGCGACTCGTGTTTCGAATAGATAAAGACTTAAAACTCCCATTTCGAATAAATTAATTAGCAAAAAGCTACTCTAAATTTATAAATAAGTAAACTGTGCCAGAATAATAATAAATTCATAAACTGCATTGCTGTTTCAAAATGCATGCAGTTGCAATATGCGCTATGTTCTAAATCGACGCCGACAGACGAAACATCGATTGCATATCTATCTCTTTCTGACCGTTGCACAGTTGCATCTTATTGTCTCTTGCTGGCGGGCTGAATTAGGCCAGTATACGCATGCGTCCCGTGTCAATGTCAAATCAATTCTTGTAGGCTGATGCAACTTACAATATTGGCGGAACTATTCTGTTTTATTAATGGCATTGTTTTGTTTCAGGATTTACTTTGGATGGATGGGGAGTGCGAACGAGACAACGGTATGTTAATTGATACTTAATATTAATTACAGTAGGTATGGAATTAAATTATAAGAAAGGAAACCTCATAGTATAATACCAATTAAGAGAGTTATAGACACCTTTGAAATTTATTAACGTTGCCTAATAAAAAAGGAAAGCTATGAATTCCTCAAAAATTAAAAATAAAGTCGCTATAAGCATACCTACACTCTAGGTACCTATATACATTTGTTAACAGAATAACTGCCCGGTGCCGGATTCTAACTTTAAAATACATTAACAATACAATAACAACATAACTCCAACACACAACAAACAATCAACCAATATTGAAGTTGTATGGAGTTGCGTTGGGATAATTCTCAAGCAAATTCTGATATTTCTGATTCAGATGTTTATGCCGTAGCTGTATTGCGTTGTTAATGCATTGGAGTTGTGTTGAAGTTGGATCGTGTTTATACGTGTTTTAAAGTTAGAATACGGCCCCATTTGTTTAAGCTGTCTTCCATTGTGTAACCAAAAATATTGTACCGTAAATGAAAAAGCAAATATATTTTTTTATGATAGGTAGGTAATATGTATGAAAATCGAGGAAAACCATTTTAAAAATGTACCAGATGGTAGATAACTGCAGTGTCTTAGACTGTCTTAAAACTTTATCTACAGTGGAAATATTCGTTGAGTATTTTGTTTGTGGTAGCTGTGGTAAGTATACTTATAATTAAAACCTCCATATCTTTTTTGCCAATTCTGACGAAAGAATTACCTGATAACTGCCGCATTATATAAAACTTATTAATAATTTAGTAAAGCTTATAATTGGTATTGACCTCATCCACCCTGCCATATTTTTACGAGTAGCTCTCATTACTATGTTATTACGGGCTCCCGTGTCGAGCCGAACACATCCAATTTCCCAACTTCCCATTTATTGATATTGACTCGGTGAACGCGGAGTGAATGCAAGTAACTACTAGAAGTGAACTGGTACAGTCGAATACCCTTTTTAACGTACTTAAATTACTACCTACCTAGATAGTAGGTATTTCTAATTATGGCATACGTACTACCGTAGTAAGTACCTAATACTAGTAAGGAGAAGGAGACACATACAATCTATTTTGGTAGTCAAGGCATTCCGTATTCGTTTAAGTACTTGATTTTTTATTCACCTTATGTTATATTTGATTTGAATACTTGTCGGGTGGGTAACTCTATATACCATCTGTGAAATATCTCAGAGGCAGTACCATTCACTTGTAGTTTTATAAATGTTATAATACCTTCTTAACGTACGTTCATGATGTACGTTCCCTTTACTTTTGCAAAACGGGTCACCTTTTATTTAAAAAAAACTAAGTTACCCTGGCTAACATGGTCGGCCATATCCAGCACTCTTAGCCGCGCGTGTTTCGCGGTACCTATTGCTTATTATCAACAATCCTGACTTTAAGCACAAATAACAGAAGACCAAATATTAGAACAGGCAACGAAATTGCAAAAACCCAAACTCAAAAGTCAGTTACCCTAACTAATATGGTCAGCCGTATCCATTACTCTTAGCCGCGCGTGTTTCGCGGTATCGCTTATTATCAACAAACCTAATTTGATGCACAAAAAGAGACCAAATACTAGATAGAACACTCAACGAAATTGCAAAAACCGAAACTCAAAACTATGTTACACTGGCTAAGCAGAAAACGGAACCCAAATCTAATTTACCCTGCTAACATGGTTAGCCATATCCAGTACTCTTACGCCTGTTTCTTGGTATCGCTTACGCTTGTTTCTTGGTATCGCTTATTATCATCAAACCTAACGCCAGATAAGCTCGCGGAGACGTGACTTGCGAAAAATAGTCGTTTAGCCGCCATTGGGACTCGTAGCTCCTCGATACGCGGAGTATATTAAACATTATGTAGCTAGTTCACGTTTCTATTCGTAACATATTCTGCTTTCATTATACGTACCGTCTTGTGAGTTTATTTGGAATCCGTAGGATACTCAGAATCATTCATAATTTAACATCAACCATTACCAAAATTTCCAAGACCACTCAGTCAGAGAGTCCAAGACTCTCATCAGATTTTCTTTTACTTTAAAACCTAATATTTACGAAGTTTCACAACACTAGTTTATCTAAGTACGTATCCACGTACCTACCTACGAATCTATTCTCTCCTCAATACTACATTTGGGAAAGTAGGTCGTTCCAAGTACGGTATCTTTGCTGAAGTAAGTACTTTCGAAGTTTGTCGTATACGCGGACAAATCCGTTAAACAAGTTTAAGATACCAGGGAAACGAGGAAACTCTTTAATGGTAACATTTTTTAAATTCGATACTTTTACTTGGTAAACAAACCTTCGAGATTTTAAACTACTTACTGTAAATTATTGATTTCCTTACTTTCCTCTCTGACTGGGAAGAAATTTAAATAACATGCAAGTGAGTGAATAAGCTTAAAATGCGCCTTGAAGTTTGGAACTTCGGTATGGAATGGAATGGATAATGGATACCAATACCACACTATAAAACCCAAATGGAACACCTTAAAATGTCCTAAACTTCACATGTTATAGGTAACCTAAAAAACTGGTCAAGTGCGAGTCGGACTCGCACCCTGAGGGTTCCGTTCAGGACACAGTTTTAACCTTCACCGAAAATTGCTGGAACGAAAAGAAAAATTGGATTGAGGGTCAAACTTTGCCGTTCAAAAACCGTTGTCTCCACACATAGACATAGGCCGGAATTAGTTTATCAACTACGAATAAGTTAGTCACTAAAAGTCTACTCTTTGATTCAGTAATCTGTCAACTGCTAACCATAGCGCATATTTTTTTTCTAGTAAACCCATCTAATAGATCAATGGCTGAACTGAAACCTGCCTTCTTGCCAAATTTTATGATTCTAGCCATCTATGTCGGTACCTACTTATTTACCCTAGAAAATAAGGTTTAAATGACGATTGCGTTGAATTAGAAAGCTTGATTTTTTCACAGCTTCAAGGGACTCCAAACATTTTGAAGTACTTGATACCTCCTCGCGTTCCTATGAAAAACGGTCTTGACGGGCAGACAAACAGGCCACAAAGTGATCCTATAAGGTTTCTGTTTTTGCCTTCTGAGGTACTGAACTCTAAAAACCAATTTCTGTTTTAACTTTTGTTTTAAACGGAGCACGGAATTAGCTTGCACACGAATTTACAAAATAACATGCACGAGCCGATTCAGTTTGAAATTGGAACCTGCCTGTCAAACTGGAATAAACGAAGTCAATCAGAGATAAATAACCGTCGGAGCGGTCCGCGAGCGCGGCCCGTTTCGTTCTCATTTGCATGTCAATGGGCCGCGGGGTTAAGGGGGGAGGGCACAATGGCGGCTCACCTGACTGGAGGCGTGTGTACGATTATCCGGGAATTAAAAGTGACACACGACTCTTTGAAATCTTAAAGAGCTTATGTGCTTAGGAATTTAAGTGACTTTTCGAGTACTTTGGCTTCGGTTAGAGATGTAGAACAATTGAATTAGAAAAGTAGGAAGTTGTGCTTTGGCACGTAAATCTATTTGTTAGTGGTTTTTTCATTCAACAGCCTGTGAATAACATAACTATTGTCTTTGTTCATAATAATCATAATATATTTATTTGCAAAAAAAGGGTTGTCTTAACTTTAGGTTAGTAATAGTTCCACCTTCCTCAGCTAGGTTTAACAGCATGCAAATTAATATTCTTATAACGAACGAAATGAATTAAAATAACAATATGAGGTATGTAGACAGAGAATATTTGTAATGTCAAAAACAACAATACAATATTAATCAATTCAAAATGATTACCAATTTATACATAATATATTATGAAAAAAAAATGAGAAAGAAAAGTTATATGTATTTATATCAATTACATTAAAGGTCAGGTACAGTACAATGAAATGTCAATTGGTAGAGGAAGAGATAATTTAAACACACATAATATGTCAAATAATCGTTACAAATTGTTCCACTAGGGTAAATATTTTATTCTATTTTTCCATGTATTGTTGGACACTGAAGAAGCAGTGATCCATGAGTCATACTCTAACTTAAAGTGCTCTTATTTCGTCTGGCCTCTTCTTGGCTTTGTCTGTCATTTATCGCTGTCAATGTAGTTACATAAAATAAAATGTATTAATTCATATCTATAACAATTCTCCTATCTTTATCTGACATTCTGAATATTTAGTATTGTCTGCTGAGACAAAATACAGTATATCAAGGAATATTATAAACTGAAAATATATCTAATATGTAAGCGGCTAATTATCTATACTGTTATGATTATCTTTGTACCTATTTTGACTAAATGATTTGAGATCCCAATTAAAATTTTGTTCATGTGAACTTCTTTGGAAGCTATTGTTTAGGTATTGAATTGCTTTCTTAATTTCATTAGAAATAATTATCTTAATGAGAGAATATCATTGTTTTGTCTGCTTTTTAAAAATGACATCCGGTTGAAACTCAAGATGGCGACTCAAGTCGTCATGTCAATTGTTTTTTTTTTGTTTTTTTGTTAATTTACGTAGTTCGTTGTGTAATATTGACAGCTTATCTTGCAGTGGTCTAACGAACAAGTGTACAGCTATTAGGTAAGAATTAGTTTCAAAAAGCGTTTAACCTCACTTTGGTCAACATTCGGCAGAGCAGGGGTCGCATCCGCCTCGTGGCTATTTGTAAAATACGGCTTTACAAAAAGACCTCTACTGTACAACGTCAGCATGCTCTATGAGTAAATACAAATAATAACTTTTACACTTGACCAAATACTTTATCGCGCTACCTTGATACTGGCAAAATTGTCTCAATGGAAGCGATTATTATTTTAAAAAAAACGGACCATTTAAATATTTCGAGGAATTTTTCTAACTTTATCGCGCTACCTTGACACTGGAAAAATTGTCCCAATGGAAGCGATTATTATTTAAAAAAAACGGACCATTTAAATATTTCGAGGAACTTTTATAACTTTATCGCGCTACCTTGATACTGGCAAAATTGTCCCCATGGAAGCGATTATTTAAAAAAAAAAAACGGACCATTTAAATATTTCGAGGAATTATATATATAACACGGCTATAATTAGATGCTAGCTTAAATTAGCACGTACTTACGTAGAACTGAGTGTGTCCATTGTCTTCGAAATGAGCTATTAAAGTCCCTCTTTAGTAGAAAGAATGCCACATGTGATTATGGCATCCGAAGTCACATGGAACATTGTGGCGCGGCTATAAAGTGACGTCATCGATCTGATGTAACAGACCGCAAGACAAGGATGGAGATATTGTAATAATAAGAGGATGGACGTTTCGATTAAATGAATCGTATAGATTTGTAGAGGAGTGTTTTCCAAGAAACTCGAGTTTTTTTTTTAATTTTTGCCTGGATTCGTGTCCTTTAAGCCAAGTTTTTAGTTTGCTTCCACACGTCGTTTAGAGAGAAGACACAAGTTATTTAAAAGAGTTTTTTTTTAAGTAGTGAAAGTCTTTATTCCATCAAAAAAACCAATAAGTACATTTGTATTGATTAGTTAAATTGTTCAGAAATGAAATCGATTATCCATGTGGTTTAAAAAAATCAACCTAATGAAACGACTCAAAACCAATAATATTGATCTGACTTTTTATTTCTACAGCTTTATGCTAACCACTTATAATAATTATATTTTGCCCCAGCGCCTTAAATGAATTAAATTAACACATAATAAACATTAAATTCAAGTAAGTTACCGACTTGTATATTGTTTGCGATCTTAAAGATCAGTTTACCTACGGATTGCCTTGAGATACCTAGGAAAAAAAACGGCACGATACAACGTAGGTTCCTTTTAGGGTTTCGTAGCCAAAATGGCAAAAACCGTTTGTGTATCGGAATAGTTTTGTCAGGTCCGTCTGTCAGTCTGGCTGTATGTCACAGCTATTTTACTTATTGATAAAATTTGTGTGCCGCTACTTAGTTATGAGGTTAAATTGTTGAAAAAAATAACATTTTGGGGGAGAACCACTCCATGCGCGTAACTGAAGGTGTTTTTTTTTTGGAAATATCAACATGTTGTATCGATATCGAACGATTAAATATTTGCAAAAATAATAATCACTCTGAAAGTCTAAAAACATGCGTCTTTTTTAGTTACCTCCAAAAAGGCTTTACTATCCAAATTGACGTAAGTCCAGCGCAGATAGGTATGCCTTTCAGTTTTTATTCCTAATTGCTTTGAAAGTAGGTACGGAACCCTCCATTTATGCGTGGTTCATCGACATGCACTTGGTCGGTTATTTTATTATAAGCATTTATTAAAATTCATCACCTCTTAATGTTTGTCGGGATAAACTTTTTGCCTTTTTGCCACGATTCAATGGAGCCTGGGATCCACTTGGCAACCTAATAATATGCCCTAACATATATAACCCAAAAATAATGAAAATAATGAAAATTAATTCGGTGACTGCACTAAACCCGTATCTACTCAACTCAAAGAGCTTTAAATCGGCAGCTTATCAAAAGCGAGTGGATAATTCGTATAATATTCCGATCGACCGACGTCCGTTGGACGTGCCGGGGCTCGTGCAACGAATCCAAAAGCTTGTTAATCTCGTTAGTGTAACCAGAGAGAAGTATCGACACTTTTAATTTTTAACCTGTTATCTAAGTCAGAGATGTTTTAAAACTGTTAATTCTGCGTCTAGCGATTGGCGGTTCAAAACGGCAGCTTATCAAAATGAAGTGTTTAGTTCGTATAATATTCCGATCGACCGACGTCCGTCGAACGTGCCGGCGCTTGTGCAAAGAATCCATGAAGGTCGAATATAGCTTATTAGTGTAATGAACTAATGAGAGAAGTATCGTCACTTTTAACCTATTATCTAAGTCAGAGATGTTTTAGTAAAACTCTGCGAGTTCTGTGATTGCACTCAGCCCGCATCAATATAAATGGTGGATAGTTCGTATAATATTTCGATCGACCGACGTCCGTCAGACGTGCCGGATCGTGCATAGAATCAAAAATAGACGGAGAGCTGGCCACGTCAGATATGACACAATAATGAGAGCAACGAAACCCCTTTAGTTAGTTTGCTATACTATGCTTATTTCTAGATCCGAACATCTGGCAGCTGTTCTGAATTATGTAATTAATTAGACTATGTCATACCCAGAAGTTTCTATGGGGGAAAGTAGTGCCAAATGATGTATAATGCAATTTTTAGTAAGTCGCCTACTGTTTTTGTTTCCTCAATAATAGACTATGGTTTTTAATCTTATGTTAAAATATAGGTTCTGTCCTCTATAAATAACACAACTTTGGCAGTTTTTACCTATTTTGGTATTACTTTTTTCCAACTTAAAAACTTTGTTGGTCTGTCACTCTGACCTCCACCCATTAAAAGCTACCAGATGCCCGGATCTAGCAATAAGGATAGTAAAGCGGTCTAACTAGACAGGTTTCATTGCTCTCATTATTGTGTTATATCTGACGTGGCCAGCTCTTAGACCAAAAGGTTAGCTTGTCGGGCGGGCGGTGGGTATAACGAGAGAGAAATATCGACATTTTTAACCTAATAAGTCAGAGATGTTTTAGTAAAATTCTATGAATGCACTGAGCCCGCATCTAGCGAGTAGCGGTTCAAATCGGCAGCTTATCAAAACGAAGTGGATAGTTCGTATAATATTCCGATCGACCGACGTCCGTCAGACGTGCCGGCTCGTACATAGAATGCAAAAGATAGTTTGTCGGTCGGTGGGTATAACGAAAGAGAAATATCGACATTTTTAACCTATTATCTAAGTCAGAGTTGTTTTCGTAAAATTCTGCGAGTTCTGTCATTGCACTCAGCCCGCATCAATACAAATGGTAGATAGTTCGTATAATATTTCCGATCGACCAACGTCCGTCAGACGTGCCGCCTCGTGCATAGAATCCAAAAGGTAGCTTGTCGGTCGGTGGGTATAACGAGAGAGAAATATCTACATTTTTAAACTATTATCCAAGTCAGAGTTGTTTTCGTAAAATTCTGCGAGTTCTAAAATTCTATGACTGCACTGAGCCCGCATCTAGCGAGTAGCGGTTCCAATCGGCAGCTTATCAAAACGAAGTGGATAGTTCGTATAATATTCCGATCGACCGACGTCCGTCGTACGTGCCGGCGCTCGAGCAACGAATCCATTGTCGAAGATAGCTTGTTAGTGTAACGAGAGAAAATAATAAAATAATAATAGTGATTATGTTGAGGTTAAGTTTGCTTTGTGGTTTGGTGTAAAAGATCCTAATTGTAATGTGTTTTTTATACGTGTCAATAAGTCAACTTACTTAAAAAGTATCGACACTTTTGACTTATTATCAAAATGAGAGATATTTTAATAAGAAAATATTTTTAAAGGGGTTTATTTTGTGTATATAATAAGTTCTAGGTAGATGAACCCGCTGACAAAAGTTAATTATTTGATTATGTATCTAAGTACTCAAGAGTGAATATCACCCGTGATTGTGTAAACTGTGGAATGCGGAGTTGTAGACAGATATTTATTAATTTGAAACGTGTCACATAGTATGCTGATACAAGGTACCAATATCAATAGTATCTTAACTAGGTACATTACATATTAAGAGGCCTTATTCCCAAAACGCGCGAATTTCACGAAATACTTCATTTTCTTCGAAGGCTATGGCGAAAATACTTAGTTTTTTTAAATCAACCATTGATGCACATAATAGTTCATTTCTTTATCTAGACGGCCATCGGAGCAAATATTACATTTTAACGAGTGAAATACGAAAAAAATTGGTTGTCTTGGAAGGCCATTCCGGATTTTCCAGTTGGGTGTACCGTTCATTTTCAGATTACGCCAAAAAGGGTAAAAATTCTTATTCAATTTGAATAAATTTCAATTGAGTATATCATGTATGAGACGGCCATGGTAATAAAAATCGAAGATTCATCTTGGATAATAGACAAAATACCTTCTGATTATATGCCAGTTTTTTGATGAAAACACGGTTAAATTTCATTTTTTCCACGAAAACCCTATAAATATTTTGCCCTAAAAATATTACCATAGCAAAGTTAAACTATATTTCTATCACAATAAAAAAAAAACATTACTATAGCAGTAAATGTCAAATTACTATGAATTTTTAAAAATGACACTTAAATCGCACTTCACATGCAGGACACTTTCTGTAAGAATCGTATTTTTGGGTACTTAATAATAATAAACATGGTTCAAAATAATTTTTTTGTGTTACTAACATTTCAAACTATGTTATAAATAGCATTTTATGCGGCTTTTTTCATTAATAGAGTTTTTCGACCTTTTAGGGAATAAGGAGCCTTAACATTTTTTGGGTAATTTTAAGCTGGAGGTCCCGAGTTTGAATCCTGGTCAGGGCATTTATTTGTGTGTTTATCACGGATATTTATTTGTTCCTCAGTTATGTATGTTTTCTACACAACATAAACAAGCCTTATTTAGCGTAATGTGGGACTAGGTATTATTCAGGTTCACACGCCGGCCGCTAAGTTTAGTGTTAAAAAATTAAAAGTTAGATGAGGATATTTGCGTTTAAACCTCATCGAGTAGGTATCGTCTACGAACAGACAGTCCAAGTATTCTTCGTTTGAGTCACAAAAGTCAATTAACGAAACTCCGTGCACGATAGGTAATTGGTTTCCACCGGTGTGACGAATCTAAGTTATCTACGTTCCAATCCGTGTGCCCGGTAATGTCTTACTTGACTGGTTTGTATTTGAACTTGATTACGAATACTTTTTTCACTCGATTTTCAAACCTGTTAGTGCAGGGACATCTTTAAATGTAGTCAATGTTTTTTTAATACGTTGTATCAGCCAAGTTCGCAAAGCAAACGAGGCGACACACCAGCCATCCATGGGTAGATATATTTATAGGAGCTTTAAGAAAGAACTGACAAATTGGCTACTTAATAAGTGTTTTTATAGTGTTAATGATTTTTTTCTCAGATTAGGTAATATTATTAATTAAGACATTGTAATTGGACATAAGAATAATTAATTGATATACATACGTACACATTAACAGTTATATTTGATAATATTGTGGATATTTGACATGCATCCTAATTTCATGCACATTAATTTTATTGTATTATTCTATACTAGCTGTGCCCGCGGCTCCGCCCGCGTGGAATTCGGTCTGTGTCAGTAAGCGGCTAATTCACCCCTAATTTCTCTCCCGCTACCCTGGAGGCGGAACTTGAAGTAAAGTTGACAGATACGCTAGAGGACAGTAGTCCTAATAAAATATTTTACAATTACCACTAAATGAAACTACACTCATAAATGAATCCTTTTTTTTATTAATTTTTTTTGGCATGATTTAAACGACATAGAGAGTATAGTAGGTGTATATCGGATGATACAGGACCACTTTTGTTTTTATACGTTTATGTCTACTGCAAATATCATCCAAATCGATCCTCCCGTCAAATCAGTCAAAGCATGAAAGGTAAGAACAGGCGCGGTTGAAATTGGGGGGGGGGGGGGTCACAAATGCAGACATGATTTTTTTCTATTTGAGGTGCACTTGGAGGAGGGAGTTCCATGACCCCCCCCCCCCTTTTAGACGTTGAATTTTTATAGGCTACGTATAACCTGGCTGGGGATTTTCTGGAATTGGAATTAGTAATCCTTAAGGGGTGATTTCCGGGATAACAATGCAAAAAAAACCGGCCAAGAGCATGTCGAGCGATGCTCCGTGTAGAGTTTCGTAGATGCTGCCCTGTTACAAAACATCCGTTCAAAAGGTCGTTTATTTGGCGGCGCTTACGTCATTTTACTATTCGGCACTTCCTTTCACTATGCGTTTTTGACTAATAATTCAAAAACGGCTGGACCGATTTTATTCAATATAGTTTTTATTGAAAGTTCTTATCAGGCCTCACCAAATTTCAGCTTTCTGGTGCGAACGGTAACTGAGCTAGACCGCGGACAGACGGACGGACATGGCGATATAACTGTTACGTAATAAGGCCTAATTATGTACAGAAGCATACACTGCTTTACCTACACACATATTAAAAATCCATTGAAACCATTAGAATGACCGCCATTACACCGCCATGACCAACATTATTGCGCCGGCGGTCGGGGGGGCGAAGCGAATTTTCATTACGTTACCGTAGGTAATGAATTTTCATACGTTTTTACCACACTGTCACAGATAATACACTGATGTTACGTTACTGGTTGCAATAATGTTGGTAATTAATTACATACGGTTCTGAAGGCGGAATAGAGGATTTATGATATTGGTGTAGATCAAGATATTTATTCGTCAATGTAAGCACATTACAATGCACTAATGAACGTCAGAGAAAAATAAAATACGTGAGTGTCGTGGAAAGTATGTGAATCGAGTGCGATTGGAACGAAGTTATGTTATTTAATTTTATTTCATTTTGACTTTTTCGTAAATTTTGTGGTTTTAATTTTTTTGAAATTTTAGAAATTTTGGATGATTTGGAAATTTTGAAAATTTTTGATATTTTGGAAATTTTGGAAATTTTGGTAATCTTGGAAATTTTTGAAATTTTGTAAATTTTGACATTTTTGACATTTTCGACATTTTTAAAATTCTCGACTTTTAAGGTTCTCGACTTTTTTCACTTTTATCACTTTGTCACTTCTCAATTTCACTACACTTCACTTCACTTTATTCTATTTTATATATTTTTTATTCCATTGCATTTTACACGTTTCTCAATCGTATGGGTGTCGCGTTTTCGTGACGTGACGCTTTTTCGTGACTGTCACGTGACTTTTTTTCGCCTTGGCCGGATCCGCGAACCGTCCGATAAGGAATTTCGTTCCAAAACTACCACCGGTTCTAACCCTACACCTCTGGCCCAAGAAGTATTATGACCGAAAAGAAATTCGACGGGACTTATTTTTTTCAAAACAGTAATACATTATTATATTAGATCTTAAAGATACAAAATAAGGCGTAGTTCTTCAAGAAGACATATCAAAACAGCTTGAGAGACAGATAATGTACCTATTGTTTAATTATAAAGAAAAATAAATCCTAATCTGACTGCTTCACAAAACGTTTGATATGTTTATCTACACTCACATTGTAAGTTCTCTAAAACGTGTTCGAAAACGGTAGGCAATGCTAGCATTACCACAACCGATTTTACTATGATAAGCTTTTTATCGGTATCAGTAACGTAATTTTAACTTTACATGCTCAAATATTGATGTGTTATGAGTTTTCATAACATAATGTACACCTGCACGCTCCCGCGCGGCCGCCGATACGCGCCCGCCGGCACAATCGAGTTGGCCATGGCTGTGCAATGGCGGCCATTCTATGGTTTCCGAAGAATGCATTTAGGATAAATAATATGAGTGTAGATAAATCAGTGTATGCAACTGTACGTAATTAGGCCTTAAAACACTCGTGTGATCTTATTATGAAAACCACACTCATGTTTTAAGGACCCTTATTACGTAACAGTTACATAAACTACTATTTCCTACCTAAACGGTGTCCTATAAATGTTAGATGATTTTGTAGTAGTTTTTTGGTTTGGGCCATGCATCTTTGTACGTCATATATAGTCCTCGAACCTGCAATAACCCTTTGATATTCATGACATTTTCAAATATTTCTTAAGAGCGGGTAAAGGTAAATTTACAGCATCGACGGGTAACAGGCGTCACTTCCATTCTTTTTTTCAATTTTTTGGACCTACGGTTCGAAAGTAAGATGGGGGGTGGGGGGGGGGGGGGGGGTTGAAATAGAAACTATCCTTTGTCATTTCTCGAGACCCATACTATCTCTATACCAATTTTCATCTAAATCAGTTCAGCGGTAATATTTCCTCATACCACCTTCCAACCCCCTTTTCACCCCCACAAGGGTTTGAAAACTATCCTTTGACGTTTCTCGAGACTCAAATTATCTCCATACTCATTTCTATCTAAATCGTTTCAGCGGTTAAAAATTCTCCATACAAACTTTCAACCCCATTTTCACCCCCACCAGGGTTGATTTTCGGGATTAAAACTATATATTATCCTTTACCAGGACTCAAACTATATCTATACAAAATTTCATCAAAATCCGTTCAGCCGTTTTCACGTGATGCGCGGTCAAATAAACAGACAAACAGATAAACAGATAAACAGACAAAAATTCTAAAAATTGTTGGAACGTGTTCTGTTATCGATTCTAAGTATCCCCAGCCAACTTTTTTTCGATTATCTTCCATGTACAGACTTTCGACCCTCTTCAGCTTTATTATATGTATAGATAGATTTTATTTTATTGTAATTTAATCTTTTAAATTTTGCACGCCACTAAACGGCCGGATGTAAATGGCATTTAGAATTAACACCCTGACATCTTGTAATTTTGTACCTACATTCTTACAAATAAAATAATTGAATTGAATTGAATTGAATTAACTTGAAACCTACTTGACCTACACACTTCTCATTTTGTGAGTATTGTAAATCTATCTACTCGTACTAATTACTGATTCCTGAATTCCAGCTAAAATCTCTATCTCATATTTTATATACAAGGTGTAACAAAAAATCTGATGATCTTTTTAAGGGCATAATTGCTATCGTATTCTAATTATAAAAACCAAGAAAAAAATTTTTTTGCGGGTAATATTTTTTTTTGGATTACGTCTGTCGATTCTATTTCTCATGAGATTCAAATGCTAATAATAAACCTACTATTTATTGTAGCCTAAACGTCAAAAATGCGAAAATACGTCAGGCGTCGTCACCGCGCGTCAAAACGCCCCATACAAAAAGTGGGTGTCAGCGACTTCCAATTTGCGGAAAAGTGTATCGAAGGAATAAGTTTTTGAAGATTTTTGTCACTTTAGGCAAGAAAAAATATTTTAAGTACCTACTTATATACCTATATAATCAGGCGCGGATCCAGGATTTCGTTCAGGGGGCACTTTCCTTCACAAAAAATCTCGCGGTCCGCACCGATGGGCCCTGTAGCATAGTATACGAGGTTTACGTTTCAGGGGGGGGGGGGGGGGGGGCAACTTCGTTATTTTATATTTCTCAATGAATGCGTAGTTTTTTTTAATACATCATTTTGCAAAATTTGCATTGAGCTCCCATACTAATCGTAACACAGTGTTTCTCTTTCACTCACGCTGAAAAAGACAGGGAGGGAATTTAGCTGTTGTCAGCCCCTTAAGTGGCAGTGGGCGGGCCACATTGCTCGCAGAACCGATGGCCGATGGGGCAGAAAGGTTCTTGACTGGCGACCGCGTACCGGAAGAGGCAATGTGGGAAGGCCCCAGACTGGGTGGACCGACGATCTGGTTAGAGTCGCGCGGGAAACAGCTAGTTAAGAGCGGCGAATGACCGTTCGTCCTCGAGGTCCTTGGGGGAGGCTTTTGTTACGTCTTTCGGCTGAAATGATGATGATGATGTATATATTTGTTGATAATCTTGATGGTATTCTGCCGAAATGTGCAAACTCTGTTTGCCGTTATTCTGTGGCAGCGCAGAGGTCGGTTAGTCCGGTTAACAGGGACTATCATTTCGGCTATAGCCATTGCTCGCCTACGTGACCTTCGGCGCCGACGTTACGACTGGACCCCAGAGGTCAATCTCTTATTCGTGATTATCTATATTTCTGTTTACTTCTTAGGGTTAGTATCAATGATCAGGTATGGAGTAGAAACATGAATTTTGGCCGCAATCCGCTATATTAAGGTCTAAAAGGGGCCTTTTTAGGGTTCCGTACCTCGAAAGGAAAAAAACGGAACCCTTATAGGATCACTTTGTTGTCCGTCTTTCTGTCTGTCCGTCTGTCTGTCAAGACCATTTTTCTCAGGAACTCGTGAAGGTATCAAGCTGAAATTTATATCAAATACTCAGGTCTACTGTTTCTTGGTGCTATGAAAAAATCAAACTTCTATGCCAACGCAATCAAAAGATACAGCCGTTTATGCCGCAAAATTCCGCAAATTTTCGAAACTCGCAAGGGAATCAAAACCTACAGGGTACTTCCCGTGAACTCAGGATCTTGAAATTTGGTACGAAGCAACGTCTTATAGCACAGATACAGGAAAAATTGCGAAAACCTTTTAGTTACATCATATAATAATATATTTTTAATAATTTTAAAGTTACTACCCCTATATACATATAGATTTGTACGGAACCCTCGGTGCGCGAGTTCGACTCGCACTTGGCCGGTTTTTTAGGATTCCGTAGTCAACTAGGAACCCTTATAGTTTCGCCATGTCTGCCCGTCCGTCCGTCCGTCCGTCCGCGGATAATCTCAGTGACCGTTAGCACTAGAAAGCTGAAATTTGGTACTAATATGTATATCAATCACGCCGACAAAGTGGTAAAATAAAAAGTGTTTTTTTATTTTTTATTATGGTACCTCCCCTATACGTAAAGTGGGGAGTGATTTTTTTTTTCATTTCAACCCTAACGTGTGATATATTGTTGGATAGGTATTTAAAAATGAATAGGGGTTTACAAAAATCATTTTTCGATAATGTAAATATTTTCGGAAATAATCGCTCCAGAAGTAAAAAAATATGCGTCCCCCCCCCTCTAACTTTTGAACCATAAGTTTTAAAAATATGAAAAAAATCTCAAAAGTAGAACTTTATAAAAACTTTCTAGGAAAATTATTTTGAACTTGATAGGATGAATAGTTTTTGAACAAAAATTACAAAATAATTTCTGAACTAAGTTTGTAATTTAACCGTATAAGCAGGTGTTTATTGTACCTGTAATTTCTACAAAATTACAGTGAAATGACGTGCTTTCAAATAAAGTAAAAATGGTGAAAATCGGTTCACGCAATAAAGAATTATTCCATAAAAATCATCTTCCATACTTTAAGCTCGCGCGCAATAGTTTACTTAATTTGCCGATAGATGTCGCTGTACGTGGAACTCTCATATCATATCCTACATGGCGGTGTTATTAACTCTTAAGTGGGGACACTTACTGTGACGGACGGAAAACTACGGAACCCTACACTGAGCGTGGCCCGACACGCTCTTGGCCGGTTTTTTGTTTTTATTGTCAACTTCTTTGACAGCCTGTCCCAAAATTTAGTACATTAAAAAAATAGGTACCTAAAATAGGCCAGCATTACTTTCCACTGGGAAACGATAATTCCTTAGGTACACTTTGTTTTGGACCTTTTGGTAACCCAGTGGAGTGGAACACAACGTGCTTACGAGGAACCCAAAAGATTTTAACCACACATTTCTGAGGCCAAAAAACACTATAGATAGGTACTTAATTATGACTTATAACGTCAATTTTGCCGATTTTTTTTTGTTCATAAAAAGGAAAAGCTGTTGGTACACTTATCGTTTAAAATTAATTGATAGGTAGGTACGTTTTTTTCGTCCAAATTAGTTTATGCAAAGTGTTCGTTGTCACTTATATATCTGTCAATAAAGATGTCTAGACTAGCCCCCATAGTGGTAATATCGCCAAGAAATATATTGTTAATTTGTATTTTAACGGTCTCCTAGCCTAGTCGGTCGGTGGTGACCCTGCCTATGAAGCAGGAGGTCCCGGGTTTGAATCCTGGTCAGGGCATTTTTTTGTGTGTTCATCACGGATATTTGTTCCTGAGTTATGGATGTTTTCTATGTATTTACGTATTTATCTACATATATCTATCTATTATAATATATCGTCGCCTAGTACCCACAACACAAGCCTTATTGAGCTTATTGTGGGCCTAGATTGATATGTGAAGATTGTCGCATAATATTTATTTATTTATTTACTAGCTGTGCCCGCGGCTCCGCCCGCGTGGAATTCGGTCTGTGTCAGTAAGCGGCTAATTCACCCCTAATTTCTCTCCCGCTACCCTGGAGGCGGAACTTGAAGTAAAGTTGACAGATACGCTAGAGGACAGTAGTCCTAATAAAATATTTTACAATTACCACTAAATGAAACTACACTCATAAATGAATCCTTTTTTTTATTAATTTTTTTTGGCATGATTTAAACGACATAGAGAGTATAGTAGGTGTATATCGGATGATACAGGACCACTTTTGTTTTTATACGTTTATGTCTACTGCAAATATCATCCAAATCGATCCTCCCGTCAAATCAGTCAAAGCATGAAAGGTAAGAACAGGCGCGGTTGAAATTGGGGGGGGGGGGGGGGTC